>CAWUFW010015301.1:0-367819 GCA_963921515.1 Calotriton arnoldi | reverse complement strand
CTTCAGCCACGAGGTCCAGGAGGCGTTGTCGGCAACCAGGAGCAGGATTCGGGCTGGTACACGATGTCTGTCGAGTGCTGAGGTGTCGGCGACCGGATTGGACCCAACAAGCCTTGGCAACGGCAAGTCCTTGATGAAGATGTAGATCGTCGACGGTGCAGACCAGCAAGGTCTGGGGAACTCACCCAGCGAGGGTAAGTGAGGGCAGGCCTGGAGCAACCAGGATGCCAAGTAAGAAAAAGATTGGCCTTCGTTAAGGGCTACTAGCCAACGGGCTAGCGACCGCGAAGGAGCCTCGAGACGTCGCACGTGGATCTGGCTCACAGGACACTCGTGGAGTGGAGGCCAGTGATCTTCGGTGCAGTTGGTGCTGGAGGCTAGGGCTACTCGGAGCCCAAAGCACGACTTCATGGGAGACCCAGAAGAGGATGCACTTGCAAATGTGCTCGGTGTCCAGGGGTCACGGTCTCACGTCACCCACGATAGCTACGGGCCTCAGCTTTGCTGGGGACTCAGGGTAGCCTCGGGGAAGTCTGAAAATCCACCTCTGGTGATGCGATGAATTCGGCGTCCGACGGGAGCTTCAGAAATGCAAACCGGACAGATGCTTCTATGGTGCCTGCCAAGCAGGGGAGTCACTCCTTGACCCCAAGGGAGATTCTTCTGTCCTCTAATCGTGAGTAGAGCGTCGAAGGTCCAGGATTCTGTTTCAGAGTTTCGTCCAGGGATAATCTAAAGTCCTAGGGACTGGGTTCCTATACTTATACCAAGTTTAGGGGTTGGACTACTCTGTGGCCCCACCTATGGGTGGGTCAGGGCAGAGGGGTGGCTACACCCCTTTCCTTTGTCCAGTTCGCGCCAAAGCAGGGTGCAAGCCCCTGATCCGGTTTGAACTGGGGTATGCACAGGGACACCAAGTGTGCCCCCAGTGCAGGACTTCAAAGCACCCGAAAGTGCTCCCGCCCAGCCCCAATACACATTATCCTGTCTGGGGAGGTGGTCACACCTCCCTGGGACAGGAAACCTATTGTCCAGGCCTCCCCTGCCGGAGTTTCGTCCAGCAGCAGGAGGCCAGACTCGTGTCTGTGGCAGCAGCATCCATTTTGTGATGCCAGGGCTTTGGAAAGAAGTTACCGGGCTAGCCAGAGTTAACATGTCTTTCCCTCTAGAAGGGTGGAATGCTACCCCGCCGCCAGAATTGGCGGGGGGGTAGTATTCCAAGATGTTTGACACCAAACACGACATGTTTAGGTGCAGCCATTCCAAAGTTAGCATTTAACGCGAGGTTATAATGCGCTTAAGAGTATATGGTCAGGTTGCACTACAAACAGCATCAGAGAAGGGTCTCCGAACGCTGCAGAGAGGCCCTGCTCATGCAGGGGCACCCTCTCACATAGGAACCATGCACTCTGCCTTTAGGATTGATAAGGCCTGCCTTAGGAGTGACCTATAGGTTTATATGTGTGTATGTATTTAGTGATATAGGTAACCTATATCACAGTAAGGGGTGCATGCACCACCTTACCCAGGCTGCAGTAGCAGACCTGTGGTGTCAGTTTGGATGGCCTTCCAGGGGTGGCATAATACATGCTGCAGCCCCTGGTAGGCCTCTGAGGTACCTATGCCCTTGGTACATAGTATACCATATACTAGGGACTTATAAGGGCACTCCAGATTCCAATCAGTGATGTGCCTAAGGCACATGGAAACCATTTTACAGAGAAAGCAGATAGACTGGGGCCCTGAATAGCAGGATCCCAGTCCAACTAAGTCATAAACCAGCAAAACACCATAAAAAAAGTGGGGGCAACCATATAGTCAGATTCCACCTTCCTACATAACCCCCCAAACGAAAGGAGATAAGGCTAACCTTGGCCAGTTGAGCCTTCATTGACTAAGTGGTCATATAAGGACGCACCTGCACTAGCATGGTTGCCCCCTGTCTTATGGTCCACTAAGCAATCCCTCACCCTAAGGGTATGAGAAGGTCTCCACGATGGGGAATCACTACCTGTGGTGTGCTTAGGTAAAGTACAAGGCTGGTGAGGTGCCTGAGTAGGGAAGTGAGGCCCTAGGAATGTTGGCCTCAGCTTCCTCAGATCACTGGTCACTATGTATGCCTGTCTTTCCATGACTGAGTTGCACTTTGCTCTAAGGGTCAACCTTTGGCTGCCTACAGCTGGGGGTTGGGTCCCTTTGGATGGACTACTGGAGGGACATGGCAGGTTTGGAACCTTCAGGTCCCAGGTTTGCCCTTGCCTACCAGAGTCCTTCTGGGGAGGTCCCTACATAAAGGCATGGGGGATCCCTCAGTGTGTAGAGGAGTTTTCACCTGGCTAGGGCTACTAGACTGGGTGCCCCTAATCTGCTGATGGGGGTTCCTCTGGACAGGGGGCCCTGGGGGTCCACTGACCTCCCTGACCTCTGCAGCCCTGGGCTGGCTGAGGCAGGGTAGAGAGGGGCAGGTTACCTGCTCCAGACTGGGTACCACCTTGGAAGGGTCCTCTGCCATCAGGGGAGTGGCCAGGCCAGGCCTGACTACCTCTGGGGCAGTTCCTTCACTAGGGGTAGGGTCAGTTCCCTGAGGAGGCTGACCCTTACCTACTGTCTGGAGGGAAGAAGACTTTTCTTCAACCCTTGTGCTCTCTTTTGGGGGAGAGTGGGCCATTCTTTCAGGCTCCATCTCTCCAAATTCTTGGGCTGGGGCTGTGGCCATTACAGCCCCACTAACCTTTACAGGGACGCCCAACATCCTAAGGTGGGTTTGGTGTTCAACTTCAGCCCAGGCTGAAATCTCCAGATCATTGCCCATCAGGCAATCTACAGGTAAGGTGGGGGACACTGCCACTCTCTTTGGGCCTGTGACCCCTCCCAGTTGAGATTGACTATGGCCATGGGGTGATCTGTTCTGACACCATCAATGTTGGTCACCTGGTATTTAAACTCAGGTAAAAGCTGGTGAGGGGGACTAGTTTCCCTGCCACCATGGTGACACTAGCCCCTGTGTCCCTAAATGCCACAGCTTTCTGACCATTAATCATTGGCTCCAGTCTGTACCTGCCCATTGCTGTGGGACCCATGGTAAAGGTGGCAAATCCTACACCACCATCAGAGTCAGAGGAGTCTGTTGAGGGGTCCCTGTCTGAACCAGGGCCCACCTCTGTTCCTGTTGCAAAAGCACCTAACTTTTGGGTGCACTACTCCCAACTGGAGGATTACTACTGGTAGTACCAGGAGGGGGGTAGTAGTTGCTGGGGGAACATTTTCTTTATTGCCAATCCTGGGGCAACTGGGATCAGATTTCCAGTGCCCAGGCTTTTACAGACATGGCAATATGGTTTCTTTTCAGGATAGGAAGGAGTTTGGGACCCACCCCCAGAAGAGGAATTTTGGGGCCCTGTAGTGGACTTATCCTTAGATTTATCCCCACCTTTCTCTTGGGACTTAGTAGAATCTTTCTTTTGGTCACCATCCTGATTTCTAGTTTTTACTCTGGTTCTGACCCATTTGTCTGCCTTCTTTCCCAATTCTTGGGGAGAGGTCAGATCAGAGTCCACCAGATACTGGTGCAAAAGCTGGTTTTGACAATTATTAAGGATCTGCTCCCTCATAATCAAATTGTACAATCCTAAAAAGTCATGCACTTTGTTGCCATGTATCCAACCTTCCAGAGCCTTTGTAGCACAATCTACAAAATCAACCCAGTCTTGAGTCTGAGCTTTTGGGTGTCTCTGAACTTCAACCTATACTGTTCAGTGGTTAGGCCAAACCCATCTATCAGAGCACTCTTCAAGACTGTGTAATTGTCAGCATCCTCTTCTCTTACAGTGAGGAGCTTGTCTCTACCTTTGTCTGCAAAGGAGAGCCACAAGATTGCTGCCCACTGCCTCTGGGGGACCTTCTGAAATTTACAGGCCCTCTCCAGTGCAGTTATCCATTTGTGGATGTCATCCCCACTCTGGTAGGGAGGGACAATCTTGTTTAGGTTTCTATGGTCATAAGACCTTTCCCTATCTCTAGGGATATTGCTGCCACCATGGGACTCTAGTCCCAACTTTCTTTTCTCTCTAAAGAGATCTAGGGACTCCCTGTCTAAGGCTACTTGCTTCCTTCTGAGTTCAAGCTGAGCTTCCTCATATTGAATCAGCCTCTTTCTTCTCTCATGAGAGGATTCCCTCCTATGAGATGAGACAGAGCTCCCTATTGAGGTGCCAGAGTGGTTAGACTCCTGAGAAGGAGATCTAGACTTCCTGGGCACACTCATAATCCTTCCTGGGGGACAAAGAGGGCATCATCCTGATCATCCTCTTCATCTTCCTCAGGAGGGATTGGGTTATTCAGGTCAGGGTCATTGTCACCCTCCTGGCCAGTTTCAGAGGGGGGCTGGGGGTATTTCTACCCCTGGCCCCATCCTCCTCTTCTGCCCCACCCTCTGCTCCTACCCCTTCAGTCCCCAAGGGCTTACTAAGGTCATAAGCTACCAACAACTCCTTAAGGTGTTGGGTGGTGGGACTTTGGCCTGTCCTTATTTTTCTCAAGTTACATAATGCTCTCAATTCCGAGAATGGGAGTGTATCATACTTGGAGGGTGGAAGCTCAGTGGCTTCCTGCAAGGATTCTTTAGATCCTACCCTTAAAGACATTACTAGTGTGGTGTGGTGTATGCACTACCTACTCTAGTGTGGCCTACTAAACTCTCTTGAGTTGTAGAAAGGGTTGTGCTATCCCTTAACACACAACTCTAAGTTCAGTAGAACTTACTGTATTCTAAGCTTAAATTATATGTACCTTAGGTACCTTTAGTGGTTTTCAGTTGATCAATTCAATTGAGATTATCTGGTAAAACAATAGCAAGCTGGAATCCCACACGCTGCACACCAATGTGAGAAGTTGGCCTGGTATATGCTGTCCACTAATTATAGTGGGCACCTTGCACCAGTCCAAACAACCCCTTATTGGAGATAGGTTAAAGACAACCTTATTGAAAGCTATCCTAGTGGTAGCTATGGAGAGCAGCCTTCAGGCTAAGTCTTGAAGGAATGTAAAGCAGCTTGTTTTACCAGTCTATAATCTCTTGAGTGATCAAATGAAAGAGCACCACACCAGGTATATATTCAAAATATATGTATTTATTGCTAAACACACCCCTCTAGTCTCTTTATGAGGCTAGGGTTCGAAGTACATAAGTTAGAAGTTATTTAAACACAGTAATAGCACAAATACACGTTTGGGCCCTAGGGGCGTACCAAACCATATACCAATAAAGTGGTATAAGAACCACGACTGAACTAGACACTAGGCCTAGAGCCTCTAGAAGTGCTTGGACCACAAGGAACCACCCAAGGTAGTGACACAGGGGACCCACGGGGGACGCGTGCAGTGTAAATACACAACCGCGATACGCCGTTGACTTCTATGGAGAAAGTCGCGATCAGGAAATTAGAGAAAAGGGACACTTAAAGGAGGACTTGGAGCAAACCCTTTGAGAACTAGTACTTTGAAGAGTCTCTACCCACGGGAGCACCGGAGTACTCGTGTTACCTCACCCAGGGAAGCCGGGTGCATAGGTGTCTTTCGGGGTCGGGTTTCGTCGTCGATTTGAATGGCGATCTGCTGCACAGTGCTGCTGGCGACCAAGTGGAAAGTGTCCGGGTGGATCCAAGAGTGGATCGGAGATCTGAAGAACCTGAAAGCAGAGGGGACAGAGTCTGGGTCACTAGCCAGTGACCAGGAAGGCGATGGACAGATGCCCACCGATGTCGAGTGCTTCAGGTGCGTTGACGGTCGTCTTGACTCTTCAGCCACGAGGTCCAGGAGGCGTTGTCGGCAACCAGGAGCAGGATTCGGGCTGGTACACGATGTTTGTCGAGTGCTGAGGTGTCGACGACCAGATTGGACCCAACAAGCCTTGGCAACGGCAAGTCTCGATGAAGATGTAGATCGTCGATGGTGCAGACCAGCAAGGTCTGGAGAACTCACCCAGCAAGGGTAAGTGAGGGCAGACCTGGAGCAACCAGGATGACAAGTAAGAAAAAGATTGGCCTTCGTTAAGGGCTACTAGCCAACGGGCTAGCGACCGCGAAGGAGCCTCGAGACGTCGCTTGTGGATCTGGCTCACAGGACACTTGTGGAGTGGAGGCCAGTGATCTTCGGTGCAGTTGGTGCTGGAGGCTAGGGCTACTCGGAACCCAAAGCACGACTTCGTGGGATACCTAGAAGAGGATGCACTTGCAAATGTGCTCAGTGTCCAGGGGTCATGGTCTCACGTCACCCACGATAGCTACGGGCCTCAGCTTTGCTGGGGACTCAGGGTAGCCTCGGGGAAGTCTGAGAATCCACCTCTGGTGATGCGATGACTTCGGCGTCCGACGGGAGCTTCAGAAATGCAAACCGGACAGATGCTTCTTTGGTGCCTGCCAAGCAGGGGAGTCACTCCTTGACCCCAAGGGAGATTCTTCTGTCCTCTAATCGTGAGTAGAGCGTCGAAGGTCCAGGATTCTGTTTCAGAGTTTTGTCCAGGGATAATCTAAAGTCCTAGGGACTGGGTTCCTATACTTATACCAAGTTTAGGGGTTGGACTACTCTGTGGCCCCACCTATGGGTGGGTCAGGGCAGAGGGGTGGCTACACCCCTTTCCCTTTGTCCAGTTCACGCCAAAGCAGGGGCTGCAAGCCCCTGATCCGGTTTGAACTGGGGTATGCACAGGGACACCAAGTGTGCCCCCAGTGCAGGACTTCAAAGCACCCGAAAGTGCTCCCGCCCAGCCCCAATACACATTATCCTGTCTGGGAGGTGGTCACACCTCCCTGGGACAGGAAACCTATTGTCCAGGCCTCCCCTGCCGGAGTTTCATCCAGCAGCAGGAGGCCAGACTCGTGTCTGTGGCAGCAGCATCCATTTTGTGATGCCAGGGCTTTGGAAAGAAGTTACCGGGCTAGCCAGAGTTAACATGTCTTTCCCTCTAGAAGGGTGGAATGCTACCCCCGCCGCCAGAATTGGCGGGGGGTAGTATTCCAAGATGTTTGACACCAAACACGACATGTTTAGGTGCAGCCATTCCAAAGTTAGCATTTAACGCGAGGTTATAATGCGCTTAAGAGTATATGGTCAGGCTGCACTACAAACAGCATCAGAGAAGGGTCTCCGAACGCTGCAGAGGGGCCCTGCTCATGCAGGGGCACCCTCTCACATAGGAACCATGCACTCTGCCTTTAGGATTGATAAGGCCTGCCTTAGGAGTGACCTATAGGTTTATATGTGTGTATGTATTTAGTGATATAGGTAACCTATATCACAGTAAGGGGTGCATGCACCACCTTACCCAGGCTGCAGTAGCAGACCTGTGGTGTCAGTTTGGATGGCCTTCCAGGGGTGGCATAATACATGCTGCAGCCCCTGGTAGGCCTCTGAGGTACCTATGCCCTTGGTACATAGTATACCATATACTAGGGACTTATAAGGGCACTCCAGATTCCAATCAGTGATGTGCCTAAGGCACATGGAAACCATTTTACAGAGAAAGCAGATAGACTGGGGCCCTGAATAGCAGGATCCCAGTCCAACTAAGTCATAAACCAGCAAAACACCATAAAAAAAAGTGGGGGCAACCATATAGTCAGATTCCACCTTCCTACACCAACTTCTCACATTTAGCATCTCTATAGTCATTTTGTGACCAAAAGAATAGATTGTCATTGAAAGACTGAACACAGTAGTAAGAATCACATACAATAAGAGTGGTCACATCAGGAGTAGCGAACTCAAGTGCGAGCACTAAAGCACGCAGCTCGGCCAATTGTGCAGTACTGTCTCCTAGTGCCTGAGTGTGCACTACAGTCTGTTTGAACTCACCGTTCACCATAGTACCTGCAACAATAGCACATGCTGCTGAATAAGCATGCTTGGAACCCGTGGCCGGTTGTGCCGAACCATCGGTATAGATAATACATTCGTACTCCTCAAGCGGTAGCAAAGACAAAGGAGGAGGATGAACAAATTCATACTGTAAAAACTCCTGTGTCTGAAGAGAAGAATCAAAGATAAACGTGACATCCGGAGACGTCAGGGATGTAGCCCATTGTATCCAATGGGGGTGCAAAGCCTTAGAGTTCGGTACACTGGCTTTCGTCACTGCTTCAAGGGCAGGATATGGTGTTACCACCAAAATGCGTTTTCCCTGTGCCAGTGCGCGTTCCTTTAGAATCGCCATTTGCACTGCTGTCAAAACTTTCTCCACAGAGGAAAATCGCAACTCTGCCGAAGTGTAAAGATGCGACTTGTATGCAATAGGTACTGTGTCACCTTCGTTAAAGGTTAAGTACGTGAAACCCACTGTCCCTGGTATTATTCTAATCACCAGGTTGGTGTGGTTGTCACGCGTCAACAAGAATTTAGATTCAAGCAGATCAGACTGCAAAGACTGCAGTATAGAGGAATGCTCGGGAAGCCAGCATGACTTCGAAAAGTTTGGTTGTATCAAGGCATAAAGAGGCTTGATACGCTGGGCATATTCGGGAATATAAGTACGCCCGAAGTTCAGAAAACCCAGTAAAGACTGAAGTTTCTTCAGTGTGCTTGGAGGGCACAAAGTGCGCATTTCTCCAAGAAATGAGGGGCTAAGCCCTTACCTTCATTGTTGAGCTCATAGCCCAAAAACAAAACGGTAAATTCAGCAATGTGAGATTTGGCAAAGTTAAACTTGTAACCTAAGACCGCAAACTCGAGAATAATGCGGTCCACTCGGGAAAGATGCGGGTATAATTCGTCGTCTGTCAGGTAAATATCATCGACGTACGAACATGCATCTGGGTCTATGCCGTCTAACAAAGAGACAACACGGGCAGCGAATACACCTGGACTGTTTTTGTAGCCCATAGGGAGACACCGGAATTTGAAGTGTTTACCACCGGAGGTAAAAGCGCTCCATTGGCTACACTCCGTGGCTAAGTTGTGCGTGTAAAATTCATTGGATAAGTCAAGTGTTGTTTTATATTTTTTACGAACAAGACTGTCTACAAGCGCAGAACTATGGGTATTTTGCACTGCAAAGGTCCGACAATGAGAGTTCAAATGCCGGTAATCCAAAACTAGGCGGTACGATCCATCGGGTTTAGAAACCGCGAAAAGGGGATTGTTCATGAGTGATACGCATGTTTCAATTACTCCTTGGTATTCTAACTGTGTCAGAATTTCGGAAACGGGACCTTTGGCTTCCCGCTTGATGGGATATTGGGGTTGTGGCTGTGGCAACGACCGTAAAGGAATATCATGGGGGGGTGAGTCTTCATCCCAACCCACGTGGTTGCGGTATAACGCCGGAGCCAGGGACACAGCCCGCTCAGCTGCGAGAGCCTCCGCTTTGTCCTTGGGGACATGACGAGAAAAGCTCGGAAGGATTACCTCCTCCCCTCTACGCGCAGCAAGTACGAATGGGGGCGGCCAATCCGCCTCCGGCAACAAAATGTCGTAAGAAGAGGTCAGATTCTCCCAAAAAATCCCTTTAATAACACGCTGTATGTCACCCTCAATTTGAATGACAATATTATATAGTCTGTCAGGGGGTGCAACTCTGGTGTCTGCTGTCTCGACAGTAATGAATGTTTCAGTTGCTGTCGCCTCTATATGAGGACGTAGTGCCTCCTGCACTATGGTAACTTCCGCGGCGCTGTCTAGGAGCGTCACTGCCCACGTCCAATTCAGGAGTCTCGTTCTCACCATCTGTGGCATACCTCGCTGTTACAGCGGCAACTTTTTTCTTCTGAAACTGTGGGCGAGAAGGTTGTAATTCTTCTGGTTTCCCTCTGACTTGTTGTCGAGGTTGGTCTCGTCCTGGCGGGGCCTCCCGACCCCTACCTCTATCCGTGCGATCTCCTCCACCAGTCTGTGACGACGTTGGTGCCTGCGAAGAACGAGGAGAACGCGGGTCAGGGACCTGAAATCTCTCTGGAGATTTTATTCTCGCTCTATCGCGCAAATCATATGTGCGTTCAGAAGATACAGAAACTGGGGAAGCGCCTCGCGACCCCGGCTTCTTCTGTTGCTTCCCCTGTTTTATCAACCTCCAGCTCTTTTTAGTAAAGAACGGTTTCTCATCTTTCTCAGATTGAGTCTTTGGTTGTGGCTGCGATTGTGTTTGCGTTTTAGCAAAAGGCTTAACTCCCAGGCTATTGCGGCCTATGGTTTTATAAGCTTGTGCAATAATTTTCGGTAATTCGCGTGGCTTGTCCGGTTCTGGGACCAAAGCCAAAGCATTAGCTACTTGAAAGTTAACTGCATCGCCCTTGACATTTGCAAGGATCAACTCAGCCACTACATCGAACACTCCCACCAGTCTCATCCCTAATTCCACAGCCGCCTCAGGGCCATGCTCATCCTGCACTCATTTAATTACAGAGGGGAGAACTGTCATGGAAGGAGTGCCGAAACTCTTCGCATATACTGCTGCGAATACCTTACCCCAGTTGTTGCAATCTGCCAACTCAGGAATTAAATCTTTTGGCAAACTAATCGTCAAAATCCTGTGTTTTTCCACAGGAGATGTATTTGGAAAAATAGCCTCCAGCTGGTCAAATTTCTCTGCAAGCCAATAAGGTAGATCGTCCTTATTTTGTGGGCGCTTGCCCATCACCGAATTAACCATGACGGGACTTATGGTTACGCCGCCAGGCCCAGCTGGATGTGCTGCTACTCCAGGCGGGGCTGCCTGGACGATGCCCGTAACATACTGTACTAAGGCTCTATGCACACGTATCAAAGACAAATGCAAATCACTCAGTTCAGCGAGCGGCAACGTCATATAACGCGGATGTGGGGTATACCCGGCCAAAACAGGCCAAGTGGCCCCTTCAATCGATAAGGGGCCTAAACGAACCGTTGTAACCGGTTGGGGGAGGGCGCCTACAAACCAAACACGGTGTTGCCATGCCGTGAGCGGTACTTCAAGATTCCGATAAGGACTATAAAAATTAGGAAGTGCGGTTTCTGTATATTCATGGAACGTATTGTCTGTCCCATCCACCGCTGGAAAGGTAATCCAAGAGTAAAACACCTCAAAGTGGTAAGCTGGATCTGCTTGTACCACAAAGATCAGATCGACACCCGCGTCAGGCACTCCATACGCTACTAAATGAGCTTTGAGCGCTGCGCGGCTATGTGCCGCAATTTGTGTAGCCATTTAAGGCTAAAAAATTTCGACAACCTAGTAGTAAGAGGCAGCACAATATAGGGTTTTATTAAAACACCTTTTAACAACTTCAAGCTTGAATGAACCTATAAAAACGTCAATATAGGAGGTACCACCTTCACACACGCCTCCGGAAGAGTCCGTGAAGGGTGTTGTGGACAAGCACAAGTACTACTCAAGCGTCTCGCAGATAAGCCCACTTCGTTGGTGGCGCCATGTTGTAGGGATTCTGCACATACACAGAGCTATGCACAGGATAATAGGACCTCGGAGTATAGTGGTGAGCCAACAATACACCTTAGTACCCACAATCCCACCGACTAGCATTAGCGTCTCATTAGCAGCGCAGCTACCAATGATTAGACAACCCAGAACACGATCTCTCTTTCTCAGGACTCGCGGGAGCAAGGACACCCTTTCGTAACTCACTCATACCTGTCCACAACGTGCGTAATTAGAGACACTGTATAGTTTAAATGTTTATTTCAACTATCGTGCTCTAAGATACAGTACACGTGCCAGTACTATCAGCATAATGCATAAGAATAAAATAATAAGCATAGTTACAATTCCATAGAATACAAACGGGGACAGCATTTTATAAAGACAGTGGATATAGGGCTAAATGACCTGTCCACCCTCCCCGTGCTAATAACTAGTTTATTATAAAAACAGAAGACCTCTGGGCTTTGGCTGGCAGACCCTCATACCGCAATATCTAGATGCAAGGTTTACATCATCAGACAAGCACAGCTCTTCTCTCTGGAAAGGTTTTTCTCCAAGTGTCTACAACATTGAAATCACAATATTAAAAGCAAACGAATTTCTCCAGTGCAGCTGCAGTCAGTGTTATGTCTAAGTGCGAGGGGCTGACCAGATCAGCAAGAACAAGGGACATTGTTTTTCGACCTTGTACATGATGTGCAGACGCAACCCAAAGGGAACAGGAGGAAAGGTGAAAGGCAAACAGTTTTAAAATAGCAGATGCTGGAAAACAAAGGCACAAAGTAACGTGCGCAAAGAGGCATCATGGCAGCCAGGCCTAAGCTAACTTAGCAATGCAGTCCATGAGTCCACAAACCACACTACAATACCTTGACCCCCTAGACCTTGTGACCGAAGAGACCCCTCTCGGACAAAATAAAAACAAAATTATCCATTTCCAGAGTACAGCAGAACCGCAAAAAAATAATGAAAGGGAGGGGGTGACCCTTTTTCATTAAAATCTGCACATGGTGGGCCTGAGCATGGGGAGTATTATTTTCTGGACTTTAATTAATTGAACATGTCATTAGTGATATAATGTTTGATGTCATAAGCAGTGCATGGTGGGGGCCGCAAGGTATAGTTAGCTACTGAACTATAATTGGCAAATTTGTATTTTGTTTTGTATTTAAAATGTAATACTATGACTGACATTGTCACCTAACTGTAATTTCCCTTTAACCTTTGGTTCTTTAAGTCCCAAGATTTTTTTAAATATACATTAATATCTTTTTAGTTATGTCACAATGTTAGTCATACTGTTACGTTTTAATTATTTTTACATTTAATAACTGTTAGACCTGTCATCTTTAGGGTGGTCCTCCCCAAAACATTTTGCCTTTCATCTCCATTTTTGTCTGTATCTTTCTGTTGGCCTTACGACTCTGAGCACTTTACCACTGCTGACCAGTGCTAAAGTACACGTGCTTCACCCCAAAAGATGGTGGCATTGGTATATACACAATTAGCATATGTAGTTTACCTATAAGTACCCTTGTAAAGTGGTATACCATATACCCAGGGCCTGTAATCTAAATGGTACTAGTGGGCCTGCAGCACTGATTGTGCCATCCACACAAGTAGTCTCTCAAACCTGTCTCAGGCCTGCCATTGCAAGGCCTGTGTGTGCAGTTTATTGCTACTTCGACTTGGCATTTAAAACTACTTTCCAAACCTTACCCCCCCACCCCTTTTATTACACATAGGTCACCCCTAAGCTAGGCCCTATGTAGCCTGTTTTGCATGTCCTAGTAGTGACAAACAGCTAAATCCATTTTTCATTACTGTAAGGCCTGTTCCTTTCATAGGTTAACACTGGGAATTTCTTAATACACTTTTAAGCTGTAATTCCTGACCAGAAAGGAGTAGCTGGTTTATGTTTCATATCTTTAGAATGGTAATGATAAATCCTCTTTAATGGTTAAGTTGGATTTAAAAATTACTATTTTAGAAAAGCCACTTTTATAAAGCGGAGATTTCACTGCTCTTACTGCTCTATGTGCCTTGCAGCCTGTCTCCAATACACATCTGGGGTGGGTGACAGCTACTCTTTGTGCATTCCCTCTTGAGAGCAACAACACAGGAAGGGTGGGTGTGACAGAGAACTCATCTGCATTCATCTGCGTTCTGCTAGCTATTCCCTGGACAGGAAGAGGGAGGGGGAGCTGACACTCTCTACGTACCTTGAATAGGCAGTGCTCTTTTTTCCCACACAAAGGGCTGATTACCCCCTACTGATAGCTTGGCAGACAGGACTGGGCTGAAAGGATACTTGTGCACTTCAAAGACCATTCTTTGAAGTCACCCCCACTTCAAAGGCACATTTGGGTATTTGTACTGAGGCTCTGACCCTACCAAGACAGTACACTACTGGACCTGTGAAGATCTCTGCCAGGAGTAAAGATTACTGTGCTACAAGAATTGCCACTCTGCTTGACTGCTGCTCTGGAAGGACTGATTTTCTGCTTTGCTGTGCTGCCCTGCTCCCTGCTGATCTCTGCCCTGCTGAGGACAATGACTGGGGCCATTTAACGAGTGACTCCAAGAGCTTGCTGGTTAGCCCCCTGCTCTGAAGTCTCAGGGACATCAAGGACTTCCTTCAACCATGCAACAGCACCTGGTCTCTGCCATCTGTGAGTCCTGCCTTGCCAAGTGGTGGCAATCCAATCCTGGGCCTTTGAAGTGAGCCTTTTCCTGTGCAGAACCATAACAATCGACACAGTGATGACTTTGCGTCAATCATAATGGACGCATCGCCCTACAATGCCGACGCAGGACCCGATGGACGACATCTCTTCGAGGGACTGCACGGTTCGACAATGGACAGCGCAGCTCGTCCACAACTCTTCATCTGTATCATAAAGGGGATTCAGTGCCGAAGTCTTCATCGACTGCATACATCGAAACCAATGCATCGCCTCCATCCTCGAGATCAACAGCGACACAGCGGCTCCTCTGTTCCCCGCCTCGAGTCTTCGACGTCGAAGCTTCATCCGTCCAAGAACATTTTCAGCAGGACCTACCTGAGTCCTGTAGCCGGCCTGCCCCCAATAGCGGTCAACCTGAACTTTGGATTTACCCCGGTCTAGCGCTACCTCAAGTAACTCCGAAGCGATATTTGCTTCTTAGCACTATTTTTGGTTTATTCTTTAAAAATTCATAACTCCATTTCTATATATTAGATGTTTGCCATTTTGGTCTTGTTTTACTCATAAAATATAATCTATTTTTCTAACCCTTGTGTGGAGTATTTTTGTGGTGGGTTCATTGTGATACTGTGTGTGTGCTGCACATTTACACATTGCCTGTTTAGATAAGCCTGACTGCTCTGTGCCAATGCCACCAGAGGGTGAGCACAGGTTATCTTTTAGTGTGTATCTAGCTTACCCTGACTAGAGTGGTGGTTCCAGTTTATACACGGTGCATACTCTGACAACCAGAAACCCCATTTCTAACAATAGCAAACTTAATTTACATTAAAAATTAAATTACACTTTTTGTTACAAAATTACAAATCATGTAAATTATTTTCACATATAACCGTTAATAAAATTTAATTTATAATAAACAAAAATAAAAATGTTAATATGAGTGGGATTTCTTTACGAGATCCTTTAGGAAATATTATTTATACATTGAATAAATATATTTTAATTAATTAATCATTTAATACACATTGACAATAGTTATTGTGGTGTAACATTTTATATTATTAGTTCTAGGGTACTAATAAATATTTGCAGTTATTTTACATTTGGCTGTATTATTGAAATATTTTATCATAATTTTTAAACATTAATACATTTCTAATATTTTCTCTATGCTTTGCCATAGTGAAGTCTCTGCTTCTTTGTCAGAGATCTCCTCTTACGCAGGAAAAGTTACTAGTAGTTATTTTACACATGTAAAACCTGTTGGAGGAGACTCTTTCAGGAGCTGGAGTCATATAAGTCCACAATTAGGTTTAAACCTACACTCCAACGTGGTGAATAACAAAAAAGTGTATATTTACACCGAGGTGCATTAGTAGGTTTACAAGTAGGTAAATCGACAGGTGTAAATTTACCCTTGTGAATCAGGCCCACAGCCTTTACAGTTGGCACAACCTTGAAGCACGGAACAGCAGCTTTCATTTTTCAGGCACTTGCCTTGGCCCTAAGATGGGTCCTCCTCTCTTGCCTTGGCCTGAGGTCCTCTAGCACGGTAATGCAGCTCGTATTCTGAATATACCCTGTGCTCTATTCTTCCTTTGGTAGTGTGATATCACAGGAAGGGTCCAGGATTTACACAGAGGCCCTAGATCACGGCTATAGGCAGTGGCGTAACACAGGCCCCTGCAGCCCGAGCTGCAGAGGGCCCCCTCAGCACAGTGCTCTGGCCCGAGAGCCCCTGATTAAACCCAGAGAGGGGTCCCCTCCATGTACCTTGCAGGGGTCCCCCTCAAGTTTTGTTACGCCACTGGAGGTCACATTTATCTTCCTTGTGAGGCCTCCTTCTCCTCCTCAGACTTCTATCCAGAATGGAGTGAATGAAGCTTGTGGGGCTCACTCATGATAGCAGGGACAGAATTACCCCCTTGTGGCCGTCCCCGCATTAAAGGTTGATGTCGCTCCACCTGATGAAAGCTGGGTGGACAGCCCTTTAAAAGGGTTGTGCCTCTGGGGACTTTCCATTGTGAAACAACTTTCATTGCTAATGGCAGGGAAAAAAATACGAATCAGAGAGACTTATGGTTTTTGAGGACGTGAGGCCTGCATTGCTTTCCTGAACATGTGCAGGAGTCATTTGTGAATGGATATCAGTTCCCGTGTATAAGGCAGCTGACCTCACCCCTGTTGCTGTCATCTGAGTCAGTCCCGAGGTTAGCTTTTCTGAGACCTCTGTGAATGTCTTTATAAAATGAACAGGGACACTTACTAGAACACACACCTCACACCATAAAGACAGTGTCAGCAAGGCACTGTGGGGATATCCTCTTGTATGCGTGTGTAAAATGTAATTTCTGTGCTTCTGTTATTACATCTTCTTATAACTCACCTGCATTCAAATGGTTTGGATTTGTACTTGCTTATTTAAACATGGGCACGGGCATCAACTGCAATTTGCCATAGTATTATTTTTACATTATTTGATCTGTTCAACGCTTGCCTGAATTGAACTGTAGACTAGGACTGCGGTGTTTGTGTGAACAGTGCCCTTGCCATGAAGTGTAACTTGTGAAACGACAAAGACTATCAGGTTCTCTGTTAGCACACTGTACACACTTCCTCTGGATGCTCTACTAATCATCCATTTTTTTATTTGTTTTGCAGATTTATGGAGCGCGAAATCGACCCGAAGGTATTGGCGCTCTTAACATGAGCACCAGTTACGTTACACAAGGACCCATTCATTTTTTAGGTCGAGCCTAGACAGCAAATGCGCTGTCGGGAGACCTGATGTAATCAGTGTATGGACTCTGGCCACACCCCTCGCTCTTAATTGGTTCCTTGTAGTGGCCCTCTTAAAATCTTACTTTCCTATGGTGCCTTAGGTATCTTTTTCCTGCCTTTTGACTCTTTGTTTCTGCCCTGGAGACAGACCCTGTTACAAGGATCAGTTCACTTTTGACAATTTAGGTAGTTTGGCGCACTACTTATTTTGTTTTGACTGGGCTCACTGTGCCCTCCCCCCACTACGTCCCGCCCGTCTTGCGTTTTCTGCTTGTGTCGGCCGCTGTTGCTGCTGCTAATCCACTTAATATCTTTAAGAGCAGGTAGCATGTCTGGCATGCTTTAATTTTAATTGCACAAACTTTGTTTATTTATATACTTTAGGAGGCCCTGGGGCTTATATTTTATCAGCACGGTGCCCCTTCAGGGACGCCGTGCTTCAGGTCGTCGGTGTGGCTTTGTGCATGCCTTTAGTGCGTGCTTTTATTGTTTTTTGTGTTCCCGCCGCTGTGTATGGAGGGCGAAAACTGCCTGCGAGAGAGGCGCCCGAAGAGGCTCAGGTATAGGATCAAAGCGGGGAGGAAGGTCATAACGCCCCATGTAAACAAGGCAGCAGCCTTGCGCTGCCTGTAACTGGGGTCTGCGCTGTTGTTTGTGCCGGCATTTACATGGGATGGACTTTGTTTATTTGTATCATTAGGAGGACGCAGGGCGCTTCAAGTCGTCGGCGTGGCCATATGTGTGCCTTTATCTTGTTTTTACCTCTCCCGCCGCTGTGTAACTCCCCACAAAGCCCAGAGCTACCCCCCTGCTATGGTTACCTCTCAGCTTCCACAAAATATATAGAAGCGCTGACATATGCTACACGGCAAACGTAATGTTTGCGCATGCGTGCAGCTACTTTACAAAATGCACATTGTTAAAGAGAAGTGTTTTAATATTGCGCTCTAAAACAGGCCGTGAAAAAAGAATCCCCTCATGATGGAATATTTCAGGCACTGAAAGAGGTATTCCCGAGAGAGCATTATAAATGTTACCTGAGGCAATGGTCTACGATTAGGACACTTCCTCCTCTCTATTGTGCACTTGGGCCTTCTGCTCTTTGTAGCACTATGCACATGTATTTCGAGGCACTCGTTTTTAAGATGTTATCAGAAGAACATTTTCAGCTCTTTCCAGATTGCAAATACGTTTTGGGGGAGGCTGATGCTTCTTGTGAGGAAGTTACGGAGCCTGGAGGCGTCTGGTTCGAATGCCGGCCTGCTGTTCTTTATTCTTTTTCACCTTAAGCAATACTACTGGAGCAAGCTCATGACTTGTGAGTTTTTCCTTCGAGAAAAGGTGAGTTTGTGCATGTGAGGGCTTGGAGGATGATGCTGCGGAGTTTGAACGATAGGTCCGCATGCAAAGAAGCAAGAGTAGGGATGCAAGAACTTGGGGGGGTTTGGGGGGCTAAATCTCCTTTTTCCAAGATGTTCTATATTTTTTTGTAACCACGTTTCACCACCCAGAGATGTTGGGATACTGTGATCCTGTACCATGTGACCTGCATAGATCCACACGTATTTCACACCTCTAACACCACTTCTCCTGCCAAGCAGACTAAAGCCTACAACCTTCTAGCACCCAGGATAAAACCAGGGTCCAAGAGTAAAAGGTACTGCAGGGCACTTGAAAGTGAAAGTGGGTGATTTCACATCTAATTAAAGTGACAGATTGTTGAACTAATTAAGCACTCTCCAAGGATGTCCCCGAACTCCTGCTGTAATCTCTTTCCCGTCTTCTAGGGGCACATGCATCAAGCATTTTACCGGTCGCAAACGGGCCGATTCTCAGAATCGGCCCGTTTGCGACCGGTAAAATGCTATTTCCGATGTATCAAGCCCATAAGGCATTCGCAATTAAGGAAATCGCAATCTTTGCGATTTCCTTAATTGCGAATGCAGTTAGGGAATCGCAAATTGCAATTCCCTAACTGCGATGCATCATGCATTCGCAAATTGCGTTTTCGCAATTTGGAATTGCAAATTACCATCAACTTCAAGTTGATGGTAATTTGCAATTTCTTAGAAAAATGCATGAAATTGCATTTTCTAAGTGCCATGTGGCACACACATATGCCCTTAAGGCATATGTGTGTGCCACACGTGCACACATGCCAATTTTGGGGGTGCAGCAGGGTTGCCTTTTGGCCCCCTAGCACCCTTCAAATTGCATTCGCAATTTGCGAGTACCTATTTGGTACTCGCAAATTGCGAATGACTTCCTATTCATTCCTATGGGCCTCTAGGCCCATAGGAATGAATGGCAAAGCATTCCTTAATAGCGAGTCGCAAATTGCGAGTCGCTATTAAGGAATTTGTAGGAATCACAATTTTTTTGCGATTCCTACATGCATAAGGAATTGCGATTCCCTAAAAATCGCTATTTAGGAATCGCAATTCCATTCTTTGATGCATGTGGCCCCTAGTGCTCTAAAGATGTGCGTATTCCTGCATAACGAGCCCAAAAAAAATATTCCTTGCACAACAGAAAATTGTGTGTTAATAAAAAAATTATTTATTAGGAGGCATTGATGCACAAGACAAAGTGGCAGCACAACTTGTTTATCAAGTTGTATCTCTCTATAATAAAGCTTATTTTCATGCACTGCTGAAAACACGGCAGTGATCTTCCAGGGACCCCAAGTAAAATGGTCTCCCCAGCCGGGGTTTGCGTACCTTATGCTGCTAAGCTATGCCACCACGTTAGACGCATATCTCTCCATGCTTCCGTCTCACAGCTACTTACAGCTATTATTACTTCAATTTTAGCAGCTGTTAGGCTTGGCAAAACTAGGCAAGCATCTACATGTGTGCCAACAGCTAGACTTCCTGGAAGAAAATAGATCACAGACATAGTGAATTCACATGCACATGACTAAATGAAGCGTGCGCACATACAAAGTCTCTTGTTGCACCTGGAGAAAGTAAATTAGAGAGAACATTGCTGACAAGCTATTGATGGAGGCTATAAGCCTGATCTATTTATTATGTAAAGTTATGAAAAAGGCAGTATGCCTAACTTGTTTATTGTGAAAAGTATATGTTGAAGTCAATAAGCCTTTAAGAGTGGATTTTTAATACTGTGCTAATGATTAAAGACATGTATTTCTTTACAAAGAATGTCATGAAGTAACATAGTGTGCTACGGTTTTCCTGTTGATTACACCCTGTGACAAATATGCTATTTTAAGAAGGTTGAATACTGTTTTGCCAACTTTAATTCTATGTATATTCATAACGTTATACCGGAGGGCTGACTTGTGGGACCGCTTATGCAAAATTCAGTAGGACACCTCTGCATCAGTGCACCACCACCAGCGCAGCCCCACCTCAGCAGCAATTCAGCATCAGCACAGCATCATCTCAGCACCGCCTGAGCACCGCACAGCACCGTCTGAGCACCAGCACCACCACCTGAGCATCACTCAGCACCACCACAGCACCACCTCAGCATCAGCACAGCATCACCTCCGCACCAGCGCACCACCACCTGAGCATCACTCAGCACCAGCTCAGTCTGTCCTCTGAATTTGGCATCTGTTGATTTTCCCCTAGTGTCTGCCCGCCCGCTGCTCATGTTGTAATTTAGGTACTATTTCCCAACCTCCACCCTCCTGTTGTTTATGTCCCCCCACCCCCCATAGCAAAAAAGCCAAAAACTACTATAACAAACGAGCCTTCGAACAGGCAGGAAGAAGTTGCCAGCATTGCAAAGACAAAAAAACTAGAAGACATTTTTTATGTTAATTCTTTTTTAATAGAGTCGTTCAGTTGTACATAATGTCTTCTTGGTTATATACAAGGTAACAACAATGCTTATAACACTTTTTTATTATAACTTTTCAACATGCTGCACAGCAGCTACAATGCTCTACAACATAGCTTAAAGATATTAGCAAAGTAAATAGCTCTGGCTAAACACTTATAAGGTCCTAAAAGCGAGATCTATTGGCTATGACAATGCTTGTCTTTTGGGTAGGCACGGGGAGATTAAGTGATTTGCCCAGAATCGCAGGATGCTGAGCCAACGCGGAGGCTCGAACCTGGTTCCTCAGCTCCAAAGTCAGCAGCTCTGGCCGTGAGGCAATATCCTCTCTCCACATCCTTTGGAATGCGTATCAGGCACTCCTGGGCGAATCTTCATAAATGATTGCCAAATCCCATCTGTGGGTTGCTACTGTCACCCTAGGTACAGTTCATGATCCTATTTGACACTTCTGAGGGCTCCACAATCAACTGGCATTAAATGCATGTCTCCAGAGAGAATAGGACATGTTACAACGCACGCATTTACAACGGGTGCCATTACAATGCATTTTTTACAAAGCAAAATCTATTACAACGAATGCCATTACAACGCAAGCCATTACAACGCATAATCCATTACAACACAAATTACTATTCTAGCTCCGCCGGGGCATTACTTTGGCCAATGCATTGTAATGACATGCGTTGTAATGACTGCGTTGTAATGGATTTTGCGTTGTAAAAATTGCGTTGTAATGGCACACGTAACGTGTGCGCTGTAAATGATGTCTCCCTTCCAGAGATGCTAGGTATACATGCTTCTAACTGCTTCTATTTTCATACATTGTCCTACAAAGCACTGCAATTGTTGAATGTACACCTTCTAGAGGGATGTGCAATCAGGCGCGGTCGGTGGTAGGAGTGTCGGTCGGGTGGTGACGTGGGGCGGGGGAGGGGCAGGGTGTGGGGTAGTAAACTACGGATTAAGGCCTAATACAGGTAAGTAAACATTTAAATAAATAAAACGAATTTCGTTGAGAGCGCTGCATCGCCAAATGCGATGCAGTGCGCGCAACGAAATTCGTTTTATTTATTTAAATGTTTACTTACCTGTATTCGGCCTTAATCCGTAGTTTACTACCCCGCACCCTGCCCCTCCCCCACCCCACGTCACCGCCCGACCGGCACTCCTACCACCGACCGCGCCTGTGTGCAATCATAATGATGTAGCTCACATGTATGGAGTGTAGAGTTTCCCTAGATAGCACTTCATCGGCTTCTGCTATCAGCCGCTTCCAACCAACACTTTCTCCTTATTAAATTACTCAATGCACAAACTTACTGCCAAGGCAACCCATTCTCCTTTACCTGGGAAACCCCGAAATGATGCCTCCGATCCTGACTGAATTCTAACAATACCTCTATTTTCTTGGGAGTTGTGACACCATCACACTCCCTTTAGCTGTATAAGTAACCATCCTGGAGGATCAAGACGACCTGCACCCACATCACTACCACTTCCCTCCTTGACAAAACAAGCTAGACAAACCTCCCTATGTATCTTAGACACCCAGCAAATGGAGAACCCCTGTCCAGAAGCATCCTCTGAATCTTCTCCAACTGACAAGAATGTGTTTAGCTGGACTCCAGATGAGTGATCCAGCTGAATCACAGAATAAACTAAGCATTGGACTATAAGAACATCTCTCCTAATCCCAATTGATTGATGGATAGTAGAGACCTCTCTTGCAAATTGAACCCTAAAGCTCAGACTAAAAGCTACTCAGTCTTACGTAAGTATCTAGTTGTAGTAAATGATCAACTGGAATCCACAAGTGAACCTGTGTCTTTGGGACTCCCTAACCCCACCAAAGGGCAACCCCCAAACCAACTGCAGAATTATTTACTGTACCTCCTGGTAACCATGAGTCCACACTTGGCTGTAGGACCCACCTTTTACCTCATGAAATCCTTGTATCTCCCCACTGTCCCCACCTCCGTCACCTTCGTTCATCTCAGCTACTGCACTAAAGCCTAGTGCGGGTGCAGCTCAGTAATACAGGCATCATCATCATCATCATCATGAGATGAGTCATTGTCCTCCAATACCAATATATTAGACCCAAAACACTTCTAAGGAAACCAGAGTGCAGCCAAACAATCTCCCACAGGATAACATTGGTGCCAGTTGTCATTGCTTCAGTAAAATCTGGCACCTAGTGCTATGTAGCTGCAAATACATTTGTGGCCGGTTCTTTGACCCAGAAGATGCTATGCACTTCTGGGTTCAGATGTCTATCTGTGTTTTGTGTGTGGAACAGTTACTCACCTGTAAATAAATCTGTTTTTGGAAACTTAGAAACTGGAAACTGAAATTATTACCATTAATCTTGTGTTTTTACAATTCTGATTTTCTAACCGCACTCCTCTTCCTGGAGCCAGCCTTGACTTCTCGATCCCACTACCCTGAGAAAGTCAAGTGCTACATGGGTGTCCTTGGTCTTTCAATTTGAATTTAACTGTATTGTGGCCACAGTGCAACAGTAGTAAATGACAGTAACTCTTACAGTTAAAGCCCAGTAACCACTGAATGGCCAGCTACCTCACAAAAAGTCCTCATATCAATATCCACATATTTGTTCCCACTACAGTGCAGTGATATAATGGGTTCACTCAGTAAACAGGGTCTTGTTATGGGGCACTCTTGATATTTAAATGGGAGTGCAAGGCTATTTGACCCTTATCTACAGATGGCAATATCTACAAGAATGGTTCTCAACCTGTGGTCCAGGGAACCCTTGGGGGTCCGCGAATCCTACTCAGGAAGTCTGCGACTGCTTAGGAACTGAAATAATATTTACAGATTAATAAAGCGTATATAAATAACGAAGCAAAATGTAAAATTGAAAATGTTAAAATGTTCTGTAAATGTGAAGGAATTTGAAATTGGAGGTTAAAATAAGGGCCTAATTACGATTTTGGCGGTGTGGGAGCAGGCCGCCACTCCACTGCCCTGCTCCTACTCCACCAAAGCCAACTGCTGCCCATCCGCTATATTACAAGTTTTCTCATAGTCTGGCGGGCGGCGAGGTGGTGCCTATAAGAATGGCACCACAATGGGAGTGTCAAAGGCCATCCTGCACATCATGGACTGTGCAGTCCATTCCGTGAAGGAGCAGGGATGCATGAACACAGGGGGGTACAACATGTGCTCCCCTGCATGCATCCCCATACACAGGGGCAACAGAGGGCCCTGCAGGGTCCCCTTTGTTTCCCCATTGCCAGCCTTTTCACCTACAGGAAAACGCTGGCGTTGGGGAAACTCGTAATATGCACGGCGGTGCCGCAGCGGCACAGCCATGCATATTGCTTCTCCAGACCACTGAACCACTGACAGGGATCGTGGATCCTTGGCGGTTGCGGTGGTCCCAAAGCGCCCCAACCACCATACTCGTAATACGGCGGTCAGACCACTGATGCGGCGGTCTCCGACCGCCACCACACCTCCACCACGAGTTTGGCGGTCTGATGGACTGACAAACTCGTAATGAGGCCCTAAGTTAGTATCCTCAGATTGATTCATGGGAGCAGTGCAAGCGCATCAAACAGAATATAGTATGAATGATGAGTGGCCTCAATTGAATTTAGAAAAGCTCCATTCTTCTCATTAAATTTGTTTTTTTATATTTTTTTGTGAATTAAAAAACATATTTAATCATTTATGTGTTTGTTTGATGAATCTTTATGTCTGTATTTCTTGTGCATTGTTTTGCGGTTCAAATGCTGTTCAAGTTTAAATGCTCTGAGCAGGTGCTAAAGAGGTCAGTGTAGGTCGGGGAGCAGGATGCAGGCAGGGTGTATTGTATTGTGCCACAGGAAGCTGAGGTCTGGATGAGGGTAACAGTGTTTGCCATCCCCAAGGTGCTACAGAGGCTGTGCCTATACTGGTAGCTCCTGACTCCTGCTCTGTTGTTTAACTGGGTGTGGGCCTTGTGAAATCGGTTCCACTCTTCTCACACATGCTGATCCATGTTGAAGGATCATCCACAGTGGTTTCACTTTGGGGGGGCACACGGTGATTCCCTGGTTGACTCCTAATGGCCCCCAATGAAGTCTGTTATTAATCTCAAAGACAGAAGGAGATTGTTCCATGATTGAGGATGAACAGAAGAAAAGATTTTCCACAACAGAATTTCCTATTAAAAGGGTGGCAGCCAGTGCCACAAGGGGGAACTTCAAGCCTCGATTTGGCTTATACCATCCAACTAAGGTTGACCAATGTTTTAAGGCCAGCTAAGTATTAAGATTCGTAAGTGTTCCAGATTCCTAAACTTTATATAAGGCCTTATACTGAGCCAAGGAAATAAGCGCAGAATAGGGCTAACATGGTGAAATGTACTACTACTTATACCTGCTCAGGTGCAGCATTTTTAATTTTCTGAAACCTGCGCTCTAGGTGTGGTGCAAATAAACAGTTTGCTACAATAAACTGTTGGTGACCTAATGATGCTCTTTACAATTGTGAGTTTTGTTTGCACTTCCAGTAATAGTTAGATTTTTCTCGGCGAGTGAAATAGTACCCATAGTTCTTAGTTGTATGTTTATCTGTAGGAATGTGGTGTCTGTACAGCATGAACCAAGCAAAAAAGGCAGCAGAGCGTTCCACTGCTGCTGCTGTAGGTAAACATGATGATAAAACACAGCTCACAGCGTTTCATCTTAGTTACTAGAAGAGTGAACCAACTGCCCAATGTAACTGAGTGTGTTTGTGATGTACTTGTTCAACTTGTGTTGGAACAATTTTCAGGGTGGGGGTGCTGTCAATCATGTTATATTATTGGAGTCATGGGGACAGAAAAATTCAAGCGCCACACTAAAACTAGTGTAGCAAAGGAGCCACGGCCATTCAGCAGGAGAGTGGCAAAAGTGTGGTACATAGCTGGTGGTACACTAAGGAGCACATTGTCACACATATATTTTACTAAAGCTAGTTGTTATAGCACACAGTCATTTACTGGCAGCATATTTCCCATTTAAATGGTCACTAAACCTACACAGACTTATATTTTTACTGACAAAATAACATACAACACAAACAATAATGTGTGGAAATCGTTTTTCACAAATATTTATCATTTGTGATTCACCAAGTAGAGTGCCTTGATTTGCTTTGATCATTAAAAGTAGGACCACTGGAATTATGCGGCTGGAGAGGGCGAAATCATGTGGCAGGCTTGAGTAAATTATGCAGCAAGAAAAGGCAAATTATGCAACATAATGCAGCACATTTTCTAATAGTATTACCTCATTTGTTTGTCATTTTTAGGTCTCGCGCCTAGCGTTGCAGTGCATAGCCCTGCTCGCGCAGCGCAAGACCTCTTGAACGGGCTTTAGAAAGCTAACCAAACGCTCGTGCGTGTGGTTTTGCTTTCTGCTGTTATTGGCTTTTGCGTTTTTTTTTTTTATAAATACAGCATGCGATTGGGCAAAGGCGGGCGCATGTCCCGCCTTTGCTCCTCCCATTCCCACTGGTGGCTAGCACGCGCAGCAGCACGCGTTCGCCTCGCTGCCGCGCTTCCTCCCCCCGCTCCTCTGTGGTGCGCGCGCACCACTGGTTTTTTCCAGATAGTATCTGAAATAAGTTTCGCAGCTGCTTTTAAAAGTGTTGAAGTATTGAAGTATTATGCATTGCACTATGTTCACACAGTATAAAAATGTCTGCCCCATCTTTAGGCCGCTCCTCGGACTTCTGTGAGGCAGAACTCCCGTGTTTTCTGCTGACTGTCTTTGGCGTGGATGTACGGAGGAATGTTTGATTACAGTATAACAGGTTTGGTGGCGAACTCCAGATAAATGTACACCACGCACGCAAAATGTTCCTTTGGGCATTCAGTTCAGCTACTTGCAGCGGTGGAGGGCTCTGCTCTTCGATGTACTTCCTGACAGACTGCTAAGTTTGAAGTGCCTGTCGGGCACAGGTTGCTCTTTTGAAACTTTCTTAGATTTTTCACTGAGGAACAGTGCCGATGCCAACAATGAGAATAGCACTGATGATCCCAATGGGACTAGTGCCGATGCCAACAATGAGAATAGCACTGATAACCATGGGACTAGTGCCCATGACAACAATGAGAATTGCGCTGATGATACCAATGGGACTAGTGCCGATGCCAACAATGAGAATAGCACTGATGATACCAATGGGACTAGTGCCGATGCCAACAATGAGAATAGCACTGATGATACCAATGGGACTAGTGCCCATGACAACAATGAGAATAGCACTGATGATACCAATGGGACTAGTGCCCATGACAACAATGAGAATAGCACTGATGATACCAAAGGGTGCTAGTGCCGATGCCAACAATGAGAATAGCACTGATAACCATGGGACTAGTGCCCATGACAACAATGAGAATAGCGCTGATGATACCAATGGGACTAGTGCCTATGCCAACAATGAGAATAGCACTGATGATACCAATGGGACTAGTGCCAATGCCAACAATGAGAATAGCGCTGATGATACCAATGGGACTAGTGCCCATGACAACAATGAGAATAGCGCTGATGATACCAATGGGACTAGTGCCGATGCCAACAATGAGAATAGCACTGATGATACCAATGGGACTAGTGCCGATGCCAACAATGAGAATAGCACTGATAAGCATGGGACTAGTGCCCATGACAACAATGAGAATAGCGCTGATGATACCAATGGGACTAGTGCTCCTGACAACAATGAGAATAGCACTGATGATAACAATGGGACTAGTGCCGATGCCAACAATGAGAATAGCGCTGATGATACCAATGGGACTAGTGCCAATGCCAACAATGAGAATAGCACTGATGATAACAATGGGACTAGTGCCGATGCCAACAATGAGAATAGCACTGATGATAACAATGGGACTAGTGCCGATGCCAACAATGAGAATAGCACTGATGATAACAATGGGACTAGTGCCCATGACAACAATGAGAATAGCACTGATAACCATGGGACTAGTGCCCATGACAACAATGAGAATAGCGCTGATGATACCAATGGGACTAGTGCTCCTGACAACAATGAGGATAGCACTGATGATAACAATGGGACTAGTGCCGATGCCAACAATGAGAATAGCACTGATGATAACAATGGGACTAGTGCTGATGCGAACAATGAGAATAGCACTGATGATAACAATGGAACTAGTGCAGATGCCAACAATGAGAATAGCACTGATAACAATGAGAATAGCACTGATGATAACAATGGGACTAGTGCCAATGCCAACAATGAGAATAGCACTGATGATAACAATGGGACTAGTGCCGATGCCAACAATGAGAGTAGCACTGATGATAACAATGGGACTAGTGCTGATGCCAACAATGAGAATAGCACTGATGATAACAATGGGACTAGTGCTCATTACAGCAATGAGAATAGCACTGATAACCATAGGACTAGTGCTCATGACAACAATGAGAATAGCACTGATGATAACAATGGGACTAGTGCCGATGCCTACAATGAGAATAGCACTGATGATAACAATGGGACTAGTGCCGATGCCAACAATGAGAATAGCACTGATGATACCAATGGGACTAGTGCCGATGCCAACAATGAGAATAGCACTGATGATACCAATGGGACTAGTGCCGATGCCAACAATGAGAATAGCGCTGATGATACCAATGGGACTAGTGCCCATGCCAACAATGAGAATAGCGCTGATGATACCAATGGGACTAGTGCCGATGCCAACAATGAGAATAGCACTGATGACCATGGGACTAGTGCCCATTACAACAATGAGAATAGCGCTGATGATACCAATGGGACTAGTGCCCATGACAACAATGAGAATAGCACTGATGATACCAATGGGACTAGTGCCGATGCCAACAATGAGAATAGTACTGATGATAACAATGGGACTAGTGCCAATGCCAACAATGAGAATAACACTGATGATAACAATGGGACTAGTGCCGATGCCAACAATGAGAATAGCACTGATGATAACAATGGGACTAGTGCTGATGCCAACAATGAGAATAGCACTGATAACCATGGGACTAGTGCCCATGACAACAATGAGATTAGCGCTGATGATACCAATGGGACTAGTGCTCCTGACAACAATGAGAATAGCACTGATAATAACAATGGGACTAGTGCCGATGCCAACAATGAGAATAGCACTGATGATAACAATGGGACTAGTGCTGATGCGAACAATGAGAATAGCACTGATGATAACAATGGGACTAGTGCCGATGCCAACAATGAGAATAGCACTGATGATAACAATGGGACTAGTGCCGATGAGAATAGCCCTGATGATAACAATGGGACTAGTGCTGATGCCAACAATGAGAATAGCACTGATGATAACAATGGGACTAGTGCCGATGCCAACAATGAGAATAGCACTGATGATAACAATGGGACTATTGCTCATGACAGCAATGAGAATAGCACTGATAACCATGGGACTAGTGCCCATGACAACAATGAGAATAGCCCTGATGATAACAACAGGACTAGTGGTGATGATAACAATGAAAATAGCTCTGATGATAACAATGGGACTAGTGCTCATGACAACAAGGAGAATAGCACTGATGATAACAATGACTATAGCTCTGATGATAACAGTGGGACTAGTGCTAACGAGAACAGTGAGAATAGCGCTGATGACAACAATGAGAGTAGTGCTGATGACAACACTAATGACAACAACATAAATAGCGCTGATGATAACAATGAGACTAGTGCCGATGACAATGAGACTAGTGCCGATGACAACGAGACTAGTGCCGATGACAACAATAAGAATAGCGCTGATGATAACAGGACTAGTGCAGATGGCAAAACTGCATGATTAAGAGACTGTTACTCAGGGTCCGCACTGCTCATTCATAGGAGACACTGTCCTGGACTCACATGCCTCTCATCAGTGTGCACACTGGTCTTTAACCATATTCCTCCAACAGATTCTAGCACATTATTACAGGTTAATATGTTCCTTGTGAGGCCTCCTGACTCCCGCCATTGGGATTTAAGTTCTGCCACTATGTTGATTATAATTCCAGTGCTGGAGCATTGTGCTTTTGGTTACACGAAGCCATCTCGTGCTTTACCTGTACTTGTTTGTTTTTGTGAGTAACGTTAAAGGAGCCAGTATGCGCTGTGGAAAGGGCTTTTCGGTAACAACAAGCATTTGCAATGCAATAGGTCTCGCATTTACGCGAGTTTGACCTATTGGCATTGTAAATGACAATGGCTTTTATTTATGTTTCAAAAACCAGAACATAAATAAAAGGCAATGTCATTTACAATAAAAATAGCTCAAACTCTCGCAAATGCGAGACCTATTGCATTGCAAATGCTTGTTAAACTTGGTAACACTGTCTGGGCATTGGTTGCACCCCATTAGTACTAATTTAACCCCCAAATTAGCAATAAGCAACAGAAAGTTGACCATTTCAGCTTTGCAAAGGGCCTTCCATAATGCGGCCAAACGTTTTCGTTGCATTTTCAGTAACTTTGAACCGTTTGAGCATGAAACACATTTCTTTTTTTGTTAAAATCTGCAGATTATGCGGCAGATGATGTATTAAGTGGCAACTGCAGCAAATGAATAATTATGTGAAAATCGTCACAGCCACAAAATCACTTAATTCCAGTGGCCCTGATTAAAATCTATGTTTCCATTATGCTTCGAAATTACAAAATATACTTCATTTGTGCTTTCCTAACTGCTGATATATTATGAATAATGTGTACTGTTTCATTTACAGGTACTTAAATGTTGTTATGTGTTAAAAATAAATTGACATCCCACACCCTTTCCTTCCTCACTCGCTGTACCCCAGCAACACTGTCACATTACCAAATGCTCTCATTTTGCAGTCAGAGAAGGAGAAGTAAACACCAGGCTCCATGTTAAAAGAATAAGCAGCAATTTATCAGAAGACATAGCCAGACACTTGGCAGCTATCGTTGAACACACAGCAGATGTGACAAGACGAAAATAAAATGTAAAGGCATCTTTAGCACTCATTCATTTTCTGAACTGCAGCACAGTTATAGTGGTGGTGCTGCAGCACCCCCGCACCCTGACTTCCAGAACCTATCAGTTGTTCTGTGTGTGAGGAAAGCCTGTGCTGTCCTTTTTTGGGGAGTGTGACAAGTTTGCACTGCTGCAGACCATGATGTATCTGCTACATTGGTGAATAAAACCTGTACTGCTGTTACATGCAATGTATCTTTACTTTTACCGAGAAAGGTTTTCACTGCTGATACTCTGCATGTACCTGCTGTTAGTGTGTTTGAGGGAAGCTTGCAATACATCTCCATTTATGTGAGAGTATGTGTGTGTGTATGTGCGCTTGTGTGTGTGTGTAGGGTTTATGTATTGTATTGTATTGTATTGTAATTGCATTTTTATAGCGCTTACTACCCCTGACGAGGCGTCGAAGCGCTTTTTCGGCGAGTAGCACGCTACTCCGGGACCCATAGAGGATTAGTGTTGAATTAGTATAGTGAAACATGCAAGTAAATTTTAAGTGGTGGATATGTTAGTCAGTTATTTGGATTCGGAAGGATAGCAGAAGGATAGAAGAGGAAAGAAGGCTTCTAACCCCTGATGGGGTGTTGAATTGCTTTTTTGGCGAGTAGCACGCTACTCCGGAAACCCATAAAGGATTAGTGGTGAATTAGTATGGTGAAATATGAAAGTAATTTGAGTGGTGGATATTAGTCAGTTATTTGGAGTGAGAAGGATAGCGGAGGGATAGAAGGGAAAGAAAGGTTTGCATTCATATAGCGCCTGTTGCCCCTGATGGGTGTTGAAGCGCTTTGTTGGCGAGTAGCACGCTACTCTGGAACCCATATAGTTTCACCTATGCAAGATCTATTGGCGCTGTCAATATTTTTTAAAGAAGTTGCACAGCAGCACACGCTACCGTGCAACATGACTCAAAGGAAACAAAAACAAGCCCTATGGCACGGCCAGCGCTGACCACGGTATAGCGTTTTTCTATTTACTTTCAATCATGTTGCACAGCAGCCCGTTTTGGGGTGCTACATCGTCAAAAAACATTAACAAAGTCAAATAGCTCTGCGCGAGCTTTTTGGCTTTGTTAATGTGCTTGAAAAGGGGATATGGAGTTTCAGCCCGAGCTGCTTTCTGTGGACCTGGTGAACCAGGTTCGAGTCTTGGCTTCGGCACAACATCCTGAGATTCTGGGCAAATCTTTAAACTCCTGTGTCTAAAAAATATATTTGTGTAAAGTAAATGGTGCTCATGTAAAGCGCTCCAATACCTTTGGGTCAAGTTTGCGCTATATAAATCTTACAAAAATAAAATAAAAATGCAACAAGAGGGAGGACAGTGGGAACAATGGCAGTGGGGTGAGTGGGTTAAAAAGAAATGACGAGGTGATGAAAAGTGAATAAAAACAAGTAACTTAAGAGATCTGTGGCTGAAACAATGGCGGAGGGGTGAGTGGGTTAAAAACAACAACAACGGGTGGAGGTCAACAAAAAGTAAATAAAAACGAGTACTTAAGGGGGGCCTGTGGTCGGTGGAAGGACATTGGCCACAGAAAGCAGTACTTGGTCAATTCTCGACGAAGAGATGAAGACTGAAGCCAGAGACGAGGAGGAGGCACAAACCAATAAGAAGCAAGGAAACAAGAGCGATGTCGGACCCAACCAATGGTAAGTAATAAGCAGGCTCTAAGACCCTTTTACATTTTTTTTTTAAAGAACAGTAGCTTTCGCTGACAGCGCAGTTTAGGCAAAACTTAAAAAATATACATACATATATAGGAGCTTTGAGTCAGGCCCTTTCAGACATTGCTCATTTGGAATGCCATTCACATGTTGGATCAACCCAGAGAAGAGCGGAAGTGGGTCACCCCATTTCAGTCGCTGGCTTTGTTGTGGGTGTTATTCAAATTTATAATAGGTCCACAGGGCAGCCATTGGTTGCTTGGAGTGTTAGACATTGTGATTGGTGGCACATTGCCTCTTACTATCGGAGTCCGCCTTGGAGCAGAAACCAAATTCCTAAGAGTCCGCCCCTGAAAATAAAGCTGTGACTGCAAATGACAACTGTTATTCAGCAGTGCTCCTAATGTTGAGACAACAGTTGCAGGTGGAAGCTGGGAGGCAGTTGTTCTAGTGTCTCTTGCAGAGCTGCAACACTCTCTTGGAGATCATGAAATCATCGTGCTGCCAACATGTGGACTTCAACAGCATCTACAAGCTAAAAATTCACAAAGAGGAAACAGCACCTAGATACCCTCATGGGTGATTAGCCACGCTCTACAAATCCAGACTGATCGATTGAGCTACAATGGAAGACAGGGACAGTTGGGTGGACAATGACAAACACCTACTAAAGTATGCCCCAGATCCTGCTTTCATGAGGGGTGCCGGGCAAATCATGGTGTAAAACGGATAACTGTATGGAGGGGGTTTAACCCAATGGACTGACAGAAAAGAATACAACAGCAATCGCCTCTTCTGAACCAATGAGTAAACTTGCTGGCCATCTTGAAAAAGACGATTTGACATTGCAGTCCAATGGAGTGACCCAGAGATACCTCTTGGTTTGCACGGTTCCACATAATGCCAATAGTTTTTTGGGTTTTTTCAAAAACACATCTGTAGATTATGAATGTATTGAAATAAGCACCTCCGGCACAAGATGATTGTCCTACTCATAGATGAATATCTGATCCAGCCCCCCATCTCTCCCTGTTCTCTTTCCACCTCTTTTTCTCTGCCCTTTCATCTCAACTTCCGGTGAATGACCCATGTTCATCTTATCCGGTACACCAAGCATAAAATAAAATCTTATTGTATATCAAACTTGAATGACTCACCTTCTGCTCATCCTGTGTACCAAAAGATCTAACAGTCATGAATATTTTTTCTCTTATGTAAAACCTACTAGAAATATTTTAAAGTAAAATAGGAGATTACAGATAGGGAGGTAGTTTGGTAAATCCTTTGTATCAGCATTTGGCTTTTTCAGCAGAGGGGTCACTGTCACTTTTATTAATGGACAGTTTTTTGCAGCGTGAACATGGTCCGAATTACAGGGTGAAGTGGAGCAATCACAGGAAGAAGAATAAAAACAGTGTCTACACTGTAAAGTGTTAAATATCAGAAAGGAATCAAAAGAGGAGTACAAACATCTGAGCACACTTAGTGTAACTCTCACAATGACTGTCACTATAGGGGATCCAGGTGGGACAGCTCATCGATGAAGCTTCCGCGAGAAGTTAGGAATTTAGTCCTTGTGACTAGAAGAGGCTGAGGAAACAACTGGAGGGTAAGACAAGTGGGGAGCAAGGCAAAATCTGGCAAATAGATGCATTTAAAGAAGGAGAGATGGTGTATTTGGAAGAGAAGATGTTTCCTTCTTGGAGATAGCTAGTGAAGAGGTGGTGCGAAGGCTTAGTGCGAGAGAGAGAGTTCCAGACTCCTGCTGCATTGCCAGTGAATACTTGTTAGTTTCAAGGCTAAAAGCCAAGGTTTGGGGATGTATTTTGTCTGTGTGAGGGGCTGAACACAGGGGTTGAGCCTCAACAGTCCTGATGTTCTGGGCCAATAGTAACGCGGGTTACATAAAGATGCTCGAAATAAGTAAGCATGAAAACCTTATTGGTGCAAGTCCCTAGGTCAGAACCAGTTGCTCACAGTGGCATCAAGCTTGTAACTGCTGGACCCGTCTTGCTGGGTACTTGTTGTTCGGTAGCACCAAGGACTGTGGTTAAGGAAGCTGGAGTCCACAGAGTCATGGTCACAGTGGTGAACAGAGGAGTGGAGCGAGGACCCTTATGACTCCGAGGAGCCATTCCGAAGAGTTGCAATGTAACGAGGCATGACTGGAGAACTGCTAGTCCATGTCTGCAAGACTATGCAACATTAGAAACCAGCAGCCATGATGGATTGGTTTTCATCTCACACAGAAAACTGGTCCACTCCCATGACAAAATGGTGAAAATGCAACGTCTTCCTGGAAGAGAAACCATTCCCTAGTAGCAACTACAGTCTTCTACAGATACACTTGCACCACCTGTGTGTGTGTGAAGAAAGCTTACACAAGAGCTGCATCTTTGATGCACCTGTTCTTTGTATGAAGGACATGGCTGGATTGCCGAAAGGGCAATCAGGCAGTGCCCGATGGACTGGTCTGACAGATCAGTGGGTGAACACGTTTTTTAGCAGTTCTAGGCCTTTTCTATGGCCAGGTGGGACATTTTTTAACTTTTGATTTCCCTGATATCACCAAAAACATTGCCTGCAGCAAACACAAATGTATGCAATCTTCCATATTTTCCAAAATACCCATACACAGTGTCTTTACAACTTCAAAAATGGCCTGATTTACAAATTAGGGCCACTTTTTTTTAGATATCTGGTTTGCTGATGGGGGCCACTTTTATTTTGGTGCCCGGGCCTGTTTTTTCTCCCCGTCTGATGCTGATGAGTGAAGTATGCACTTTAGATGATTATGCTATGTCTGCTATGAGAGTGTATGAGGGAAGCTTGTGCTGCTTCTGTACATTCAGTAAATTTTCTGTATGTGTGTGTGTGTGCGTATGTGTATTAACTGCAACCTGTGATGCACCTATTCTTTGTTCTACAGATGCCTGTACAGTATTTGTTGTGAGTATGTTTGAGGGAAGCTTGCACTGCCTTTGCAGATCATCTTGTCTTATGTAGGTGAAAAAGCCGCCATACCTCAGTGATGATAGTCGATGAGAAGACGCTTGTGTCATAGGTCCAGCCATCGCTGCAGGGCTGCTTGACTATGGAAGTCATGTTTTCAACTGTGGCATTCTGAGTCAGGAGCCACCACTGAGGTTCTGTGAACTGCAGGCACTTCTCTGGTTTCTGATTCCGGTCCAGGGGGATAAACACCTTCAAGGTATCTCTGTCCAACAGGCTCTCATTGGTACCCCATGAGGTGTTCTCCTCTGATTTAATATGGCAGTGATGGGAAGGAATGCCAGCGGAGAAGTTCTGGATAAGATTATGGCTGGCCAGCATGAGGACTGGAAAGGCCAGAAGGGCGACCTCAATGAACTGGAAACGTCCCATACCCCCCACCAGATCTAAGAGATTTGCAAAGGCCATCGTGATTTCGTATCAATCCCAAAAGTTGAAAAGTTATCCTCCCTCGTTCTGAAGATTCGATACCCAAATTAACCAATGGATGTGCAGAGGTCTCCCCTGATCTCTGATGTCAAAACGTTTTATGGGCCTTCACAGCTACCGTTATGGCAGCGCCTTTGGACATCCGCCACAGAATAACTTGCTTGAACCCTGAAAGAGAAGATAGCCTTGGCTGATGACGTGGTTCTTTCGATTTCTGCCGTCGTCATAGAACGTTCTGGTGCCAGTGGTGCGATGGATTTCTTTTGAGAGATTTGCTCTCATTATTCTCTCCCTCGACCTGCTTCTACGTCCACATTCCACAGCACCTTACTCCTCGATTCCATGTATGGTCAACCTTCTACCTATGGACCCTTGATTGCCTCGTTAAGTAAGATCCGTTAATAAAGACGGTGCACGGGTGTTGAAAGGTCGTTGCCCGGTTAAACGGCCTGCCAGCCGTCTGTGCCTGGAGGGGAGTCGGAGTGGGAGGAGGTGGGAAGGGCTCGGAGCTCTTTTACCGCGTCCTCCTTTTATGAAGCCTAATCAGCTCTTTTGGATAATGTTTTACTTTTGTTTCCAGGGATTAGCGCAAATAAAAGGAACGAAAAGAGACTGGGAAAGAATGTCCATGTTTGTGGTGCGTAGGATTAGACTCTGGTCGATAGGACCCGTGATGTCTTGGCTTATCCTATCTCGGGCAGGTATGGCGTTGAAGAATGTAGGTGATTTTTATAAAGGAGCGCTCGTTTCTGAGCAGTGTGCTTGCTCTGATGTGTAGCTATTGCTAGCGAAGCCTGTGTAGTGGTACCCGAGCCCAGGGGTGTTAGGGCCTGTCGTGCCGTAATATGGCTACATTTTGCTGCCAAACTGTGGCTTGGGGGGCCATTTGCCTTGCTGTATGAGAGCTCACGTCATCTTGAAATGTCACTAGTTGGTGGCCCTTTTTAAGGTCGAGCCTGTGAGAGCACGCAGTAGCGCTTGCAATACACTATTTTGGTTAACGAAAAGTGTTTGGAGCCCACCTGTTGCTTCCCAATTGTTGGCTTGCGTGGCACTCTTCTTTACAACCTCGTAATTTGTCAAGGCAAGCTTAACATCATTTCCGTTCCTCTCTGTGGAGCAGGGACGAAGCACTGATTGATTCAACTTAATCAGTGCCTGTCCGCTGCTGCTGACGTCCAGAGGAGCTCTTCTCCTTTCTGGATGGTAAGTGGAGGGTATTTTTGCATGGAATACAATGGGCCATGAAGAATTATAGGCAATTTTTATTGTCTTTCTAATATTGTCTTTCTGTATGTTTCACTCATATATACCAATTTTTTTCTGTTATCCTTATGCGACTGTGGCATATTCCTTCTTTTTCTCATCTGGGTATTGGGTTGTTCAGCTTAAACCAATCTTATCAATTGTCAGCTATGTTTTTTGACCATCTAAGGTTGTGCAGCTTAAACCAATATTATCAACTGTCAGCTATGTTGTTTTGGCTATGTAATGTTGTTTCCCGGAATGTTTTTCTTTATAGTTTTTGTTGCCTGTCTTTTGTTGGTTTTATTCTGTAAATAATTCTCTTGTACTCAAATGTATGTCTGATGACAGTCTTTCTTATGTAATGTATGTTGTATTTATATATATTGCAGCCCTGAAGAAGCCCGCCACGGGTGAAACGCGTTGGCTGTATTGGCTTTCTACTATAAATATCTGAAATAAAGGATTGAATATTCAAAGACTTCCTCTCTCTTCATGTGTATACGTCCAGCATTTGTGCTTCTTACACTGTAAAGTTTGTTCATGTTGCCTCTCAGAGCTTTCTGGTTTCATACTATTTTGTTCTGTTTAACTTTTAGTGCCCTGCAAACAGAAGGTGTGTGACTGGCAAAGATGTGCCCTGCAGGACAAACTAAATTGCAAAGATTTCTTTTCTATAGTTAACTTCCTTTTATTTTGCCAAGTCTTCTTTTCTCACTTTGCACTCAAGTTTTCTTTTGTTTTTCCTCGTGGGCTCTGTTCTTAAAAGATGAGGATTATTTTATTGCAAAGCGACATCGTTTCTTACTTATGGGTAATTTCTGAAATGATGCTTTAACACATAATGGTGCAGTACACCCCAATCCACCCCACTTCAATCAGACCCACTCCAGGCCATGCCAATCCACCTCACTTCACCAAACAGCAATCCGTCCCACTCAATCCAATCCACCCAAGCCCAATCCACCCCAGACCAATCCAATCCACCCCACTTCAATCCAAACCACTCAACCCAATCCAATCCACTCCAATCCACCCAACTCCAATACTCCCAATCCACCCCACCCCAATCTGCCCCACACCAATATTCTGCATCTGCCCAAGTCCAATCCAAAACAATCTGCCCCACTCAAATCCAAAACAATCTGGCCCACTTCAATCTGCTCCGATCCAATCTGTCCCACTCCAATCTAAAACAATCTTTCCCACTCCAGTCTGTTTTACTCCAGTCCCAAACCTTCTGCCCCATTCTAATCCACCCCAATCCAATCTGCCCCGCTCCAATTCAAAATAATCTGCCCACTCCAATCTGCCCCACTACCATCTAAAATAATTGGTCCCACTCCAATCCATCCTACTCCAATCTTCCCCATTCCAATCCACTCCAGTCTGCTCCATTCCAATCTGCCCCACTCCAATTTGCCCCACTCCAAAACAATCTGCATCACTCCAATCGACCCCTCTCCAATCCGCCCCCCTCCAATACAATCGACCTCACCCCAATCCAACCACTCTATCCCAATTCACCCCACTCCAATCCACCACAATCCATCCCAATTCATCCCAATCCAAACAAATCCAATCCAATCCACCCCACACAATCCAATCCAGCCCAATCCAGTCTACCCCACTCCAATCCACTTCATCCCAATCCAATCCACCCCACTCCCTCCCAGTCCACACACTCAAATCCAATAGACCCCACTCCAATCCAAAACAATCTGCCCCACTCTAATCTGACCCAATCCAATCCAAAACAATCTGCCTCACTCCAATCCAAAACTATTCGCCCACACCAATCTGCCCCACTTGAATACAAAACAATCTGTCCCACTTCAACCGAAAACAATCTGCCCCACTCCACTCCAAAACATTGTGCTACACTCCAATCAGCACCGCTCCAATCCCAAAAACCTGCACCCTTCCAATCTACCCCACAGCCATCTGCCCCTCTCCAATCTAAAACAATCTGCCCCACTCTAAAAAAAACAATCTGCCCCACTCCAATACAAAACAATATGCCCCACTCCAATACAAAACTATTTGCCCCACTCGAATCCACCCCACCCCAATCCAATCCAGCCAAATCCAGTCTTCCCCACTCCAATCCACCCCAACCCAATCCAATTCACCCCACGCCAATCTAGTTCACCCCACCCCAATCCAATATACCCCACCCCAATCCAGTTCACCCCACCCCATTTCAATCCACCTCAATCCAAACAACCCCAATCCAATCCATCCCACAGCAATCCAATCTACTCCACCCCATTCCACTCCACCTCACAAAAATCCAGCTCATCCCACTCCAGTTCACGCCACTCCATTCCACCCCACTTTTATTCCAACCCACTCCAGTCCATTCCACCCCACTCCATTCCACCCCACTCCATTCTACCCCACTGTAGTCCACCCCTCTCCAGTACACCCCACTCCAATCCACCCCACCCTGTTTCAATCCACCTCACTCCAATCTAATCTACCCCATCCAGTCCATCCCACTCCAATCCACCCCGCTTCACTGGAGTCCAGTCCACCTCACTCTACTCCAATGTACCTCAGTCCAATCCACCCCACTCCAGTTCAACACACCACACTCCAAAACACCGCACTCCAATTCAATCCAGCCTACTCCAATCCAATCCGCCCACTCCAATCCACCCCCTCCAGTCCAGTCCAATTCACTCCCCTTCCACTCCACTCTAATTCACCCCACTCCAAACCACTCAGCTCTAATGCAATCTGCCCCACCCCACTCCAATCCAATCCAATCCACCCCAAGCCAATCCACCTCACCTCACCCCATTCCAATCCACCCCACCCCACTCCAATTAAATCCACCCTAAACTGTCCACCCACTCCAATTCATCCCACTGCACTCACTCCAACCCTCTCTACCCCAACCTACTTCAATCCAGTTCACCCTACTACCTCAATCCACTCCAAACCACTCCACCATATTCCACCCACTCCACTCTACGCTACTCCACTCTACACCCCTCCACTCCACTCTACAAAACTGCACTCTATAACACTGAACTCTGCGACACTCTCTGCCACTGAATCACTGAACTTTACTCCCCTCTACTCAACTCTACAACACTCTATTCCCCCTACTCCACTCTACGACACTTTACTCCAACAAATCCAGTCTACAACACTCTACTTCCCCCACTGCACTCTAGGACACTCCACTAACTTTTAGCCATGCTGAACAGCAGACACACTAGCAAGCTATGGTAATCACGAGCAGTTAAGCAACTCATGAGGCCTTTGTATTTCAAGAACCTCACACTAATTACCAGGGATTGAATAATTAAAGGACTGTGCAATTGCAAAGTCAGAGCAATGGTTTTTAGGAATGCAAAGTCAAAATTCACAATGCACAAAAGTGTTCTGCGATTTGTAATTACAATTACAAATCAATTACAAATCACAAAGCAGATATTACTATTCATGAGGATCCAAAGAGATAAGGGCAGGCAAAGGCTTGCACCCTATCCCCTTTGCAATTTGCAACGGCATGCACAAGTGTTTTTTATGTCTATTTTTTTAGGCAGAAAAACATGGAAAAGTTAGCGCCTTTCAGGGACAAGCAGTTACCATTCACAAAATGTAAACAGTCGTATATACCACTGTTTTCTATTCCAGAGGTCAGAATCAATGGTTGCCACTTGTTCAGGCATAACGACCCGCAGGAGCTCGATCCTGGCACATTGCAAAATTGCATGCTTGGAAAGTGGTCTATTGTCTTGCTCGGGCCCCCATGCCAACATCCCTCCAACCAAAAGTCTGGTCACAGCTCATTGCAAAAAATGATCTGCAACAAGCCTTGTACTGTCTCGAAAATTAGGCTTAATTCATTCAGGACTGTTGTTATGAAGCCAGACAATAAACTTCTAATCCAGGTTTCTTTCCAGAACAATCTCCTGCTTCATCTGATTGGCTCGATCAGCTCCCTTAGAGAAGCAGTCTGAAATCTGGTTGTCATAGTCATTGAAAACAAAAACATTCAAATCGAGATACTGGTTCTAACATCCAAGGAAGGGTTCAGACATCTTGAGAGTGGTCAGAATAGTGCAATCTGGGATTGCTTGGTGCCATACAAAGTCGGAAGTCGTCATAGGGTGTAATGGAACCTTGTAGCCTATTGGCTAGTGACCGCACCATCCTCCCAGGGCTCTTTCTGGGCATAAATATGTCACCCCTGGCACCCTGAGTCTAAGATCACATCTAGACTGGAGAGAGGACCTCAGAAGGACTGCCCTGTTGACCGCTGGACCTGGATAGAGAGGCTCCTCAACCGTTAAACTGCACCTGCTGCTCCTTGGCCAGCCTGTGCTTGTGTTGCCTGGCTCAAGGAAAAGTTGCTGCTGAGCCCCAGACTGAAGTGGTAACTCCAAAGGTCAGTCAGCTGACCCCCTGTTCCGGCACCAGAGCCACAAAAGCTGAAGTCGCCCATCCTGGCCAGTCAGTTGCCACTAGCAAGGATTCGTCAATGACCTTCGATGTGGAGCCAAGAAGACCTATACTCTGGACTCACAGGTTGCACCTGTCAGAGTCATCAGAGTGTCGATTGGTCACCAAAGATGGACACTAGCCCTCATCAAAAGATAACGCTGGACCCGCTTGTACAGAGATTGGTAGCCCAGCCACAGTGGGACTTCTAATAGCTCAAAGAGGACTTTGAGGGACTCCAACCCCTCTGGCCAAAGTCACCCCACCTTACCTGTGGACCAAGAAATAATCCAGGAAGTCCCCCATTGACCACACAACACCCAGAGCATCTTTTTAGCATTCTCAGCACCCGGCAACCTAAGCATCAGGACCACTTCATTGAAGTTTATGATGGTCTGGGTGTAAAGTGTGGAACTGGACTTGAGACTTGTTTGCTAACCAGGTAACTGTTCAGATACTCCTCATTGGACCCCCTGACCTTCTTCTTGGTGGAATTGGTGGCCCAGTCTTGGCCGGAGTAGCCAAACACAACTCTTTAAAACTTAACAAAAGTTCGCAGAGTTTACAGTTACCAATGCTTGTTTGCGTTTTGGACTAAAAAGCGGAGATTTATGTTTTCTTGAAAAACGATATGTCCAGAATGGAACCTTAGGTGGATTTTGCTCATCTTGCTTTCTAAAAATTCCTAAAAATATAATCAATTTTTATAAATTGGTGTCAGATTTCTTTCTTGTTGTGTGACTTTCTTACTTCGTTGTTTGGTGCTTCTAAATGCGTTACACAAGTTCCTTTGTTTAAGCCTTGCTGCCAGTGTTGAGTTAGAGGTTTTACAAATGAGCCTGACTGGACCCAAGATGGGTTTGTGAGTGTATTACGCAGTATGGTCACACAACCATACCATATAGTACACCACAGTCCTCACAGCCCTCATTAAAGTGACTTTTCACCATACTACGTACCAACAATATGGTAAACACATGTGCAGATATTTATAAGAGTGGTAGGGATTCACTAATAAGGACAGTAAGAAGTCATTTCCTGAACTTGGTACCTTCAACGAAGAAAGATGAACTAATTAACAGAAGAAACTGAAGGATCTTAAAAATAAAATAGATGCTAAACTATGCCCACTTTTCATACAATGCCACAAGGAGGCACACAAACCTAAGCATGAATCTCATTTTTGAAGTATGAGAGATACCCGGTAGGGATTGAAATACCAAATTAGTCAAGTTAAGGACAGAGTTAGGGCTTGTGCTCCAAATGCTCTGGCTCCTTTATATCTATTCCAACAGAACAGTGACCCACAAGAGAAGAGGAAAGTGAGCAAGGACACTAAGAAGGAGATGGGGCTGGAGGTGCAGCTGTTAATGCACACAGCAAACACAAGGAGATGATGGACGGGGTGCTGAAACTTTTCAGACACTCACCCCCAGTCTGGGTTGAATCCGTCATCGTTCTTTAGCTCACTTCGCCACCCCAGTTCAGACACAGATATATGCTCATCAGTCTTGACCCTATGCCTCATGGGAACAGTCCAGCCCGAACTGCCAAGCCATGTCTTCCCTGGACCGGAAACAAGCTTCCTGGGACCGGTTTCGAGGTAGCAGCCCTCTTCAGCCAGGCTAGCTTGAATCCAGTGGCAAAGTGAGCAAGGGACCCACGTCTGGACATACCCTGCCAACTTATGGCGAACAAAAGCAAACACAAGGAGAAGATGGACGGAGCGCTGAAACTTTTCAGACACTCACCCCCAGTCACAGATCTGGGTTGAATCCATCATCGATCTTTAGCTCACTTCGCCACCTCAGTTCAGACCCAGCTATATGCAAATCAGTCTTGACCATGTGCCTCATGGGAACAGTCCAGCCCGAACTGCCAAGCCATGTCTTCCCTGGACCGGAAACAAGCATCCTGGGACCGGTTTCGGGCTAACAGCCCTCATCAGCCAGGCTAGCTGGAATCCAGTGGCAAAGTGAGCAAGGGACCCACGTCTGGGCATACCCTGCCAACTTAGGGCGAACAAGGCAAACACAGGGAGATGATGGACGGAGCGCTGAAACTTTTCAGACACTCACCCCCAGTCACAGATCTGGGTTGAATCCATCATCGTTCTTTAGCTCACTTCGCCACCTCAGTTCAGACCCAGCTATATGCAAATCAGTCTTGACCCTGTGCCTCATGGGAACAGTCCAGCCCGAACTGCCAAGCCAGGTTTTCCCTGAACCGGAAACAAGCATCCTGGGACCAGTTTCGGGGTAGCAGCCCTCTTCAGCCAGGCTAGCTTGAATCCAGTGGCAAAGTGAGCAAGGGACCCACGTCTGGACATACCCTGCCAACTTATGGCGAACAAAAGCAAACACAAGGAGAAGATGGACGGGGCGCTGAAACTTTTCAGACACTCACGCCCAGTCACAGATCTGGGTTGAATCCATCATCGATCTTTAGCTCACTTCGCCACCTCAGTTCAGACCCAGCTATATGTAAATCAGTCTTGACCATGTGCCTCATGGGAACAGTCCAGCCCGAACTGCCAAGCCATGTCTTCCCTGGACCGGAAACAAGCATCCTGGGACCGGTTTCGGGCTAACAGCCCTCATCTTCCAGGCTAGCTTGAATCCAGTGGCAAAGTGAGCAAGGGACCCACGTCTGGGCATACCCTGCCAACTTAGGACAAACAAAGCAAACACAAGGAGATGATGGACGGAGCGCTGCACACAGCAACAGAGAAGCTCCTACAGAACCACCAATGGCTGGAACACAAGTAGGTAATAATCAATAGAGTACTATGATGCAATTGGCTGGCTGTAAAGTGACTAGTTCGGAGGGTGATTCCATTACTATGTATAATGCTAGAGGGCATAAAAAGTATAAAGTGTGCTGTTCCTAAGTGAGGGGCTAGGTCTAGTAGAGGGTGGGGAGTGCTCCTTTTAGGAGCAAGGGCCCTCACACACCCCGAGAGGTGTCATGCTTCCTCATCAGGCAGCTCCTCGTTGGGATCCAGACATGAAACTAAGTTACATAGACACGGACAGCATGTCTTTGGTTGTAGACCCATGTCTGTAGTCGGTGGCAGCCCCAATCGGACCAGAGAGAGGGAGCAATGTGCGCCATCTTGTTGCTGCGTGTCGATGCCCGTGTCTATGTAGAGTATACAAGATATATTGTTGACGTCTCGTCTTTTGCATATCATTCAAAGGGCATGGTTCACACTTTTCTCATCCCACCATCCCTGTGAAGAGTAGAATTAGGTCTTCTTGACGAAATGCCATGATCCATTATGGGCTGTATTAGGCATGAAACATGTTGACCTTGCTATGTACTACTTTTGTAGCTTAATAGATCATTAAATCTATTTTATGCTCGCATCACGTTTTTAACCTTGACAACGGGACCAGAGTATTAAAAACTTTGTTTCATGTCTCTATCCCTTTAGCCAATTTCAACACACATTTCACTCACCAATTCTACTGACTTCTCACCACTCATTTATGCCAACATACATCGGCAAAAAAGAAAAGACCTCTTTTAAAGAGCCCCCTCGAGGGGCCCGTTGGGCATTGCAGCGCCGGCCCAACGAGGAGCTGCCCGATGATAAAGCATGACACCTCTCGGGGTGTGTGAGAGCCCTTGCTCCTAAAAGGAGCACTCCCCGCCCTCTACCAGACCTAGCCCCTCACTCAGGAACAGCACACTCTATACTTTTTCATCACTGGCGAGGCCGTGTGCTGGACCTTTCAAAAAGCCCCAATCCCTCCTTCTTTGTTTTGATAATTCTAGAGTGCATACAGGTTCCATTCTGCAATGTAGAAACCAACAAGAACAAAGTCATACAATTATCCTAGAAAGCTTGAGAAAGACTGCAGAAAGGCTGCCTAGAAGGCGTCATCCTTCTCCTCATGAAAGTGATGCTGCCAATGATGACCATTCCTCTTCTTCTCTAAATGACTACCCTGCATGGGGGATAGAAGTATGGTCAATGTTCGATGGACCCCCTCTGATTTCATGAGCATCAAGAAACAATTTCCCCATTATTCAGGAAAATCCCACCCAGTTCCGAGAAGGACTGCAAAGTGTGTTTGAGGTGTACGGACCGAATTGGGCGGATGTGAATCAGTTATTGCAATTGGTATTGCAAAGTGAGGTGAAAGACTGGTGGAGAAAGCACCATGTCCAAGGGTGTTCCTTTGAAATGATGAAAAATGGAGTGCAGCAAAAGATGCAATGTTGAATGCAATTGTGGATGTGTGCACAGTGAAAACTGGTTGAGCTAAGATCTCAAATTGTAAGCCAAATAAGGGTGAGGTGTTAGCTGATAATATGGACAGACTTAAAGATGTGTTTGAAAGGTATTCAGGCATAGATTGTTCGATGGAGATAGGTCAGGAAGCTTCAGGTGCTGCTTTTGTGCAGGGATCATTACAGAATGTTATAATTCAGTTCATAACAAACCGTATTCGGTGGCAGACTAAGAAGGTGGCTGAACTGGTGACAATTGCAAATCATTGCGTGGACTCACTGGAGAAAAAGTAAGAAAATACTGAATTGAAATTAATGTCCATTAAACTGCAAGATATGCAGAGGACAGTTAAGGGAATGGGAGGTTGGGCCCCACGGGGCTGAGGGGGGGGAGGGGGGTAGAAGGGGAGGACCTTGAGGAGAAAGATTGGGAGAGGGAGTGGAAGGGGTCTGACGAATGTCCTGGAAAGATGAGGTTATTGTTTCATGTGTGGTCATTTGGAGCCCTGGAAATAAGACTGTCCCAATATACCTCTTAATGTACCAGGCCTTCGCAATCAGTCTGGCTTCCCTCCAGTTGCCCAAAGCCCTTACCCCGAATTTTAGGACAGCCCGAGAGGTTCTCATTCATTATACATACCCTAATCCCAGTAGATCAGTATGGCTCTTATGTGAATTGTGTCATTGCTGGTAAACATAGTGCTGATCACTGGACTCTAAAAATCTCTGTGTCAATACATGAAGCTGGTATTTCCAAACAACGAGTTCCTCATTACATTACTGATCTTGTAGCCATTTCTGTGGGACCCATTAGTGATAAGCATTCATTTCTGCTTAGCCCAGCCTCCCAAATGAATTCCTTAGCCAGTTATATTTTATCTAAGCTCAATTGCACTGTGTTTTGTACCCAGGAAGGCGTGTTCCTAAATATACCTCAACTACAAAAAAACAGTGCTTGCGCTATTGTGTGAGAGCTTGAGATGCTGTAGGAACCTAGGTTACTGGTTAAAGGGGAGAGGGTTAAACCCTACTCAAGCAGCAACCACAATTCTTGTCTGGGTGAAACACAATCAAAACCCAAATGAACCTGTGCTCAACCCTCTGGTAGCTTGCAACAATGCAGTCAGGCTTAACTTAGAGGCAATGTGTAAAGTATTTACTTAAAAAGGTAATAAAGTGAAAACACAACACAAGAAACATCCTACACCAATTGAGAAAATTAGAAAAAAATGTATTACATTTTTTGACACCAAAACAAAAAAAATCCAATCAGTATATCCTGAGCATTGTTCCCTGTAAGCTGCTCGCTTGTGCGCGCGTGCACAGGGCCTTTCCCAAGCGCGCACAGTCTCTTACAAAGCGCGCACATCTCTGCTTCGCAAGAGATTTAGACCGTTCAACAGCCACAGCATTTTGAATGGGAGCGCCGTGAAAAGTACGGTCTTTTTCTTGGTGGTGAAGTGCACTGAGTGTGCATCTACAACGCAGGGGGAGAAGCAGTTTTGCATTTCAGGTTAGGGCCTGTGGAATGCCATAGAGTTCTGGGGCAGGCGGCAGTTATACTTGCCGCTCGCTTTTCATGTCGGAGGGGTGGGGGCCTTCACACACTCACCAGAAATGTTTATTTTAATTTCAGTGTGTGTTAGGTTTGTAGCATGCACGCACATGTTACAAGAAACAATAATTTCTTGTTTCTTATCAAACTACAGCTGTTCACACTGTAGAATCGGAACTGCTTTGCACTTGCATTTTTATAACATGCACTGTAAACATGCCGGTCCCTGTAGTGCAGGCCATGTTTTCTCTCTCCTCGTGACCCCCTCCCCACCTCCCACACCCACTATACAGGTATGGAACGGCCCCTGTTCGAGGTTGCTAAAATTAAATAATGAAACTGCAGTGATTTAGGCTCAGACTTCGATTCGGGTAAATAATTAAATTTTTTACTGCTTTTAAAAAAAGAATTGTTTCAAATGATAACTTATGGTGCACATGTCTGATTTTTTATGGCATTGCTCTGTTGCTGTACAGCTTTAGCACTTGGTGCAGTCATACCTGCCACTGACCTTGTGGAGTGGGGGGTGCTGTGTTCAAAATAACTTTTGGTTTAATAGCAGGTGCTACAGATTTCCTTTGGTGTCCAGCAGTGTCATGCAACAATAAAAGTGTCAAGATAACTCTGGTGATTAATGCTCCTGCTGGACAGAGAGCAGAGTTTTGTCTAGTGGCAGTTTCAGCTCACCCTAAAGTAGAGCAAAGGGTTAATGTGCCTGCTACAAAGACGTGTAACATGCAGATCACAGAAATGAGTGTGAGTGAACATTGAGTAGGGTAGAGTTAGTTTCTTCCCAAACTTCTCTGTCAGTTTCAAAATGACCATTACAAAAGTCTGCCCCAGTTTAGGTGGGCATGGACAGTTACTGTTAGAAAATCCCCAATGTATTCACCTAACATCACATAGCACATCACCACAAATAATGTAATTCCTTTAAAATAGTTTTCCATTTTATTAGTCAAATGCAGGAATTAAGACCTGCTTTACTTTGAAAGGCCTACTGAATGCTATGAATGTGGATCTAACATTGGGCCGGGAACAGGGTAATGACATGTAAGCAATGGATCAACCCGTGAGTGGTTGATGTGTGCTCCCTGCTTGAATCAGCAGGGGTGCATTTTGCGCCTGCTGCAGGAGCCTGGGTTTTAACAGAAGCATGCACAAATAGCAACTATGCAAGTCTGACTTTACCAAAGCGACACAAATTAAAAGAGCTACATTGGGACTTGTAGTGTTAGAGTCTAAGATCGAAGAGACAGCTGCTGCTAACACATTCAAGCACCAAGATAACTGCCCTTAGATACTTTGATAGGATCAACAAACTGATGGAGGCTTCAGACCATCACTTAAAGAACCTCCACTAAACTACTGGAAAGAGTTGACCTGTTTTCACCAGGATACTTTGAACAAGATAAGTAACGGTAGCTTGAACATGATAAATAGAGTGAATATATAATACAGCCCAGAGATTTTTGAAGCAGCCACAAGACAAAGTAATAAAAACATATACGGATGTCCTAGAGTAAGGGATTGTGCAAGGCCCCTTCTAAAGAGACATGCATCCGTATCCAAATGACATGGTGCTCTACTTGCCTGGTGGTAACTCTTGTTGCTAAAACAAAGACAGGATGTTATGGTAGAGATTGAAATAACACCTCTCACAACTAACATCAGCAAGCACACAAATTGCTCATTAATGTCTGTTTAGTATCCAACTCAGCAGTGATCATTAGTTTTCTATTGCACTATACGTCACTTTTCTGTCTTCTTAGATGGTGGCAGCAGGGACATCATACGAATTCTGGGGGCCCTGGGCCAAATGTATTTTGGGGGCCGCTGTTCGGAACAACTTTGACATTATGATCCATTTTCAGTTCTTTCATGCCCTCTTTGGCCAGGCCACTGACAGTGGACAGACTCACTGGTCCATATTCTAAATGTGTTTACATCTAATATTTAGGGATAGTGAGGTGCATTTTCAATATTGTAACACAGCAGCAGTTCACTAATAGTACAGCAAATAATCTCTGTGACATATGAATATGTGAGGTCCTGCTTTGATCTGAAAGAACGAAACATAAACCCATCGTTTCTCTGCAAAATGTCTGTTTCAAATACCATTTTCCTTCCATATATTTTGAATAGGGGTGATGTGTGAGAGTCCATTACAATCTGAGTAAGAATTATTCAGGGTCACTAGAGCAAGACTCTCTGCAGAACCGAGCTGGCTCTCTCAGGGAGGCCCCTTGAAAAGCTGGGGTCCTGGGCCAGAGCCCACTTTGCCTATGGGTTAAAACGTCTCTGAGTATATCTATAAGAAATGAAATGGATGTGAGATACTGCTCAATATTTTTTCACTGAGTATCCTGTTTGTTCTTTATCACATATGAAAGCATTTCTAAATACTTCATGCAGAAAGTGCGCTGTACAGAAAACGTTTTGTGTTTGTTTAATAGCCCATTCCTCCCAGTAAATGTGGAGGAAGGGTGGCATAAATATCCATGTTGTCGATATCACTTCTGGTCCATCACCGTCCCTGTCGGGCACTCTAATTTTCCACAGGAGCTATGAAATATGCAGCTGTCCTGTAAGACTCCTAGCATACATTTCTACTGCTCTACATCTGTGGGCTTCCTTCTCTTCCTTTTACACACTCTTAGGTAACACATGGATCACTAGGCTAAACCTGTGCAGGATGGACTTGAACAAGCACATGGCACAATGCAGCATCACAAGTATAAGGTATTGCCAAGGCTACTGAAATCATGCGACTCTGTGGCCAATGTTTTCTTTTTCATAAGTATCAATTTGCCACATAATACATCATCTGCTATATTATCTGCAGATTTTAACCCAAAAAGAATTGTTTCTAGATTGAACAAATCAAACGTTACTAAAAACGTCATGACATATGTTTGCGTACATTGAAGGCCCTTTGCAAAGGTTAGCTGGTCATCTTTCAGCCGCTTAAATCTGTACTTGGTTAGTAAACTGGTACTAATGAGATGAAATCATTGTCAAGACAGGATTACCATGTGTAAAATAAATTATAAAAGAATGAAGCAACACTAGAAAAAATGTGCTGTAGTGTGTCACATAATTTGGATATTCTTGCTACATAATTTAGTCAACCCTGCCACATAATTTGGTGCTTTCCCCCACTGCATAATTCTAGCGGCCCTGGGTATTGTTGTTCAGCTTTTGTACAGTACACAATGTGCAGTTACTATAATTCCATTGAATATATAGACACTGACAAACGTTCTTTCACTTACCTTCTCCTACAGTCTTGTTAATCATACACACACTTTCAGGCCATATACTCTGTCACACTCTCTATCTTCTCTATGCTCCCCAACCACCCCAACCGACAAGCCATTCAGGTTCAAAACGGACCTTTGTATGAGAAAGCTAAAAAATTACAATTTTTAAAGAAAAAAGCTTTAGCAAAGAGGCTAGCGGCAAACGGCAGATCAATTGGCCCTTTAGCTTTTTTCACTCTGGTGTTATGAAAGCCTTTTTGATTTTACGAAAGTTATGTGTGTTACATAGTTATAGGGCTTTTCAGTCAGGCGTCCTCCATTAGTCTGTTGTTGTGTCATTCAGATTTTTCTTCCACCCATTTCAGCATGTATCAAGGGGCAATGAGTCTGTTCTCTTCAGCCATTGGCTGGCTTCACTGTAAGTTACAACATGATGCCTTTTTAGAAGGAGTACAGCCACACAAAAAGTAGTTCTTTTCAGAGCCAGAAATTAGTAATGGGTGTTATTTGCAGACCTAAAATATTTTTGCTTTTAACCAGTTGTTTAAATTATTTTAGATTGATGAGGGCACACCAACTTACCCCCAAAAATAATTTTACAAAACCAAAAGAGAAAAAAAACTGAATTGCCAAAGCCAAAAGGCAGCGGCTAGCACCAGGCCGCTTGGCTTTGCTAATGTTTGTTTATTTTTGGAGAACAAAGATCCCTGCTCAACCAAATTGTGTGATTCAATGAAAATATATTATTTCACCGCACCTCCGTTTTGTTCATTGTTAAGAGACCACCTTCAAACACGTGAGTACAAAATGTGCACTATACAGAAACCTTGGTGTTTTAATTTAATAGTCTATAATATTTCTCCAGCTACAGCACAAATCAAGCCACCAACTAATGTATACATGATAATGGACTTGCCTCTTAGTTCAGTAGCATTCATTGTAAAGACGGGGCCTGAAATGTAAGGTAAAACACTTCTGTGTGTTACGGAAATACTTTCTTGAATATTGAATGCACCTTATCCTACTCTAACATGTTTGTTGAATGATTTAGAGCTAGAGCCAATCCTTGGCTCTGCTCTACTCATTAATTTCTTAGCTCGTCCACCTCTACTCTGAGGTTTTCCTTCTCCTGAATTGCTATATTCTGGAGTCAGTGCATTAAAAATGACTGGAATGGGGATGGTCAGGGAAATTGAGTATTTATTATGGTGCTCTTTTGTCAGCCTTCCACATTACTTTGTGATTTTTTACAGGTCCTACGTGATGCATCTGTCTGTCACTAAAGCAGACATACAAGCTGATAAATGTATACAAGAACTACATTTTATCTTTCCTTTCTCAGGTTTGCTGAGTGATATTGACATATACCATCCGCCGTTCTTGAATGTCCAACCAATAGCATGCTTTGCATTATGTGGCTTGTCAGCCATGTTCCAACATTTCAGTCGTCAAGTGCAGACTGTGAACGAGGATTCAGTCACTTGAACACTATCAAGTCTAAATCAAGAACTAGACTGGAGGAGAATCACTTGGTTATGCTGATGATGACAAAGGCCTATCTCTTAAATAGCAAAGTTGACCTTGATATAATTTATCAGCACTGAAAGAGTGGCATGGACCAACGAAAGAAGCAAATGTGTCACACATCTAGTGATGGCACTTGACTTGTCTGAGCCACCCTTTCCCACAGTCTATGTTTGGCCTAGATGGGCACATTTCACACACTTCCTCTTAGCAAAGACATTAATCATTACGTTGTACATCAAAATGTAACTGTGTTATGTAATTGTCAACTTGCTAAATACATATTCTCTTGTATAGTTTTCCGGCAATCCCCCACCAAATGATAAGTGCTCCAATCAAGAATATTCAGTAAAATCTTAGAATGGTGCTCCCTTCCGAGTCTTGTCCTTTTCTAAGCCCGGGGTATAGGTGCAACTAGAATAAAAAATTAATGTCATGATGATCTGTCTCCACACTGCAAAACTGTCACAAGACCCTATTAATTAGAGCTATATGTGTGAAATGCACTTGTTCTCGATCTCATTGCAAACAAAAGTTTTGAGTGGTAATTGCCATGGATTTATATACTCGCAGGCTGCACTCGCATACTTGGCGCACACAGCCTTGGCTGCAGTGCACAGAGATCTTGCACTGCCACACACAGAGGAAAAAAATTAGAGGGATCATTGATCCTGAGATATGCAATTTTAAAGATTTAAGGTAAAAATAGAGCCTAGAAGCATAAAGCACTAACTGTGGTTATCTGGTCGCGTCAGACCAGGACTACGTCACAAGTTCAGGCTGACAAGGATGGAGCATGGGCCAGATACAAGGACCAAGTTAGGTCCGCTGAACAAAATGCCTTAGATCCTGGTTGTGGAGCGTTGCTAGATCCCGCATTGAGGATGCATCGTGCAGCACCAGTTCCAATGTGCTGCAGGCAGCAATGCAAGGTCCCGCATCAAGGATTCCTCAAGCAGTGGCAGTTCCGATGAAGCCACTGACAAGGTTTGCAATGCGAGGTCCTGCATCATTGTAGAAGGTGCAGTTGACTGAGGCTTGAGATATGAATTCCTGCATCAGAGATTCATCATGCAGTCGCAGTTCTGAGGAGCTGCGGGCTGCAGTGTGATGTCCTGTGTCTGAGATGCCTCCTTTCTCACTAGGCTGAGAGGTCCCCTAACAGGGTGACCATAGAGGAGCTCAAATGGGCAAACCCCAACTCCCTTCTGCAGTAACTTCCTGTAGGCAAATAGCAGGCATAGTAAGAGGACATCCCAGTTCCGCCTCATGGGCTCAGGCAGGCTCATAATCATGCCCTTGAGGGTCTTGTTGAATCTTTCAACAAATCCATTTGTTTGGGGGTGATAGGATGTGGACAACTTATAGGTTACCCCACACTCATCCCACATGGACTTCATCTACGTGGACATGAAGATAGTGCCTCTGTCAGACACCAGTTCTTTAGGGAACCCCACTCAGATAAAAATCCCCATCAGGGCCTTGGCCACCACAGGTGCAGTCACCATCCTCAGAGGGATGGCCTCTGGTTACCTAGCTGCCAGATCCATCAAAACAAGGATGAACCTGTTGCCCGCAGCAGTTTTGGAGTCCAAGAGCTTAAAAATGTCTATGCCTACCCTCTCAAAGGGAGTGCCAATGACAGGCAAGGGAACCCGTAGAGCTTTCAGCATTTTTCCCTGTTTTCCCACTGGCCTGGCAGAGGGACGAAACCTACAAAATGTACCCTAGTCTGTCTTCATCTGGGGCCAGTACAAGTGGGGGACGAGCTTGACAAAGGTCTTTACGTGCCCCAGATGTTCTTCCAGGGTAGTATTGTGAGCCAAACCCGGTATGAACGCCCAACAACACTGGCCAGGTCCAAGAACCTTAGGCTCACTATACAGGAGACCATTCTCCCAATAGATAAGGCAATCTCTAGAGGTATCACTTGCCTCCTGGGCCTCAGCTTGCCGCCTCAAGCCCTCTAGAGTTGGGCACTCTTTTGGCACCTTGCAGAATTCCTCCCTGGTAGGCCCACCCTCAAATTGCCATGGAGCCAGCTCAGGCAGGTCTCCCAGCGTGGCAATGTCTTCCACAGTAGGCACAGAGGGGGCCTCCTCAGGTGCCTCATCAACCAGTAAAGTGGGATTGTCAAGGACTAGTTTTCCACACCCCTTCCCTTTCCTTTCTAGGCAGCTGCCTGCGACATTCTTCCAGGCTTCCTTAACTTTACTCTTGGGGAGCCATGGCCCTTATGTCAAACCAACCCATTCAGGCAAGCCTCTGGGTTGAGGTCAAACGTGATAACAAGAATGGTTTTCATGGGAGTGTACTTCAGCTGGCCCCCCCACCTCCAGTGTAAGCAAGGTATCCCTTACCATGGTAGGCATGTGTTTCCAGAAGGATGTCCCCAAAAACTCTTCTCGGGCCCTGTGCCTCTTGAGGGCCACCTCATAGGCAGAAAACCACTTGTCAGTATCATCCACTACCACATAGCTGGGCACAAGATCTTTAGGTATGTGAACCTTTTTGTCTCCCTCAGACAAAGCGTATATGCTTAACCATTATTGTTGGACTCTGCCTGTCTGGCTCGGATGTCCAGCTCTCTGAGACTTAGCTCATAGGCCATTCTCCTTTCCTCCATTACCAGTTTCCTTTCAGCCAAGGATCTCTATGCCTCACCTTTCTTTTTAACCATGTTGAGCTTGGCCACCTGCAGCCTAAACTCCCTTTCAGCCTTCCTGTCAGTCAACTCTACCAACTCCTCTTGGACAGGACTTGGGAGAACCCACTGCTTTTTGCTCTGAGAAGTATTTCCGGTTCAGGATACAAGTCATCCTCCTTCACTGTGTGCTGCATCTCAGGAACTGCACCCTACTCCTGCTCCTCCACATCATCGCTCGCATCCAGATCAGCAACTGTGGAGCTTCTGCCCAGGCCCTGAGAGCTTTCCGAAGCTCCAAGTTCTTGGTGCTTTTCTCAGTTGGAAGTCCCCTTTCGTTACTGAACTCCTTGAACTCAACCAGAGTGTGGCTTAGCAGGTTGATGAGCTTGAAATCCATTCTGCAGGTATGGTCACAGACAGTCAGGTAAAATGAAAGTGAATTTGGAAAAAGCAAAAGAGCCAATCAAGTAGAATTTAAAAGAAAATCAAAATGGTATCAAATTATTTATCAAGGATTTTAGTGGTGCACAAAATCACTGTATGGAACTGCACTACCACAACTACTGAATAGCACCGCTGCCACCAATGCAGGAAATTGGGTTACTGGTTGAGGGGGTAAAACCCCACTGAAGCATCAACAACAATTCTTGTCAGGGTGAAACACAAGCAAACCCCAAATTAATCTGAGCTCAACCCTTTCGTAGCTTGGCACAAAGTAGTCATGCTTAACTTAGTAGCAATGTGTAAAGTAATTATTCAGCACTTCAAACAGTAACACAGTGAAAACACAACACAAGAAAAATCCCACACCAATTTAGAAACATAGAGTAAAATTTTATAAATTATTTGGCACTAAAACTTCAAAAATCCAATCAGTAGAACTGGAGATATGTAATTTTAAATGTTAGATAAAAATAGTGCCTAGAAGCACAAAGTGTCAACTGTGGTTATCTGGTTGTGCAGGACTGGGACAAAGTCACACTTTCATTCTGATTGTGATGGAGCGTGGGCCACATACTGGGACCAAGTTAAGCCCGGTGATCAAAGTACCCTAGATCCTGCTTGTGGAAAGTTGCAAGAGTCCACATTGAGGATGTGTTGTGCTGCAGTGGTTCCGATGAGCTGAGAGCAGTGATCCAAGGTCCTGTGTTGAGGATTTGTCATGTAGTGGCGGTTCTGAAGCGCCAACGACGAGGCTTGCAATTTGAGGTCTTCAAGGATGCCGTCAATGGAGGATTGTGATGCGGAGACCCGTGCCGGGGACTCTTCGCACAGTGATGGCTCCAATGTGAAGCTGCGAGGATATATGTTGCCTGCATCGGTTCTGCCCAAAAGACCACAGCTGAGCTGGCAGAGCACCTTCAGGCCCACTTCCAAGGGTCTAGGACTGGGGTAACACCACTTGGGGGCAAGAGTAACAGCAGACAGAGTCCAGGTGCTTGGTTCAAGGTGGTTGGAGCATTTTCTGTCCCTGAGGCTCTGATCAGGAGGTCAGCCATCTAGCCCTTGGAGTCACTCTGGTGGTCCTGGGTTCAAGATGCAGGTCAAGTCCTTCTTATTTGTGTAGCAGGGCAGCAGAGTAGCAGTCTTTCTTGCAGCAGAGCAGCACAGCAGACCTTTTGAGTCTTTCAAAGGTCCAGAGGTGTGCCAAAGAGTTGGGACCGAGGGTCTAATATTTATACTTGGTGCCAGCATTAAAGTAGGAGAAGGTTCTGAAGGTTTCCAGCCTCATCGCTGTCTGGAAATTCCTGCCTCCCTGTCCTGGCCCCAGCTTGTCTGAGGGCACACTAGATTAGTGTGAAACTCTTTGGGTGTGTGCAAATGTGGTAGCTGGAAGCTCCTCTCCCTATCAAGTCGGAGATTGCCCATCCTTCCAACACCTATTCCCCTTTGTCACACTGTCTGGGAGTAATACACTAAGCTCAACTGCCAGCTACACCTAGTCATGTGACCCAGGATACAGGCTGCAGGCAACAGATGAGTTGAACCAGAAAATGGCAGCTTTCTAAAAGTGGCGTTTTCAGAATTGTGATTTAAAATCTGACTTTACCATTAAAGAGGGTTTTAAATTTCAGTTCTTTAGACACCAAACTTGGAATTCATACCTGCTCCCAATTGAAATTCGAAAAAAAAGAACAATTGATGGACAGAATGCAGAACAATGTCATACATTCACCCCAGTACAGAGATCTGGGCCTAAATCCATCGTTTTTTTGCTCACCATGCCATTCCAGTTTGGACCCAGCCATATGCAAATCAGTCTTGACCGTGTGCCCAATGGGAACAGTCCAGCCCAAATTGCCAGGCCAGGTCCTCCCTGGACTGGAAACAAGCATCCTAGGACCGGTTTCGGGGTATCACCCCTCTTCAGCCAGGATAGCTTGACTCCAGTGGCATGGAGAGCACGGGACCCACATCTGGGCATACCCGTCCCACTCAGGGTGACAAATGCAAAAACAACAACTGATGGACAGAATGCAGAACAATGTCATACATTCACCCCAGTACAGAGATCTGGGCCTAAATCCATCGTTTTTTTGCTCACCATGCCATTCCAGTTTGAACCCAGCCATATGCAAATCAGTCTTGACCCTGTGCCCAAAGGGAACAGTCCAGCCCGAACTGCCAGGCCAGGTCCTCCCTGGACTGGAAGCAAGCATCCTAGGACCGGTTTCGGGGTTTCACGTGGGTCCCAGGCTCACTGTGCCACTGGATTCAAGCTATCCTGGCTGATGAGGGGTGAAACCCCGAAACCGGTCCTAGGATGCTTGTTTCCGGTGGACTGTTCCCATGAGGCACAGGGTCAAGACTGATTTGCATATGGCCATGTCTAAACTGGGGTGGCATGGTGAGCAAAAGAATGATGGATTTAACCCAGATCTCTTGACTGGGAGAGAATGTTTTGATTTGTTCTGCATTCCGTCTATCAACTGTATGTCTTCTGCTTTCTCGCCCAATTGAAAGTTATCACTTATTAAATGTAATAAGGTGATCCAATGTTATCCTATTGGGGAGGCAGGCCTCGCAGTTCTGACAAATTAATCTAAGAGTTGTTTCACTACCATGAAATGTAATAGTTAAAAGTAGATGTCTAGCTTTTTAAATACAGTGCACCTTGCCCTATAGGGTGTATAGGGACATCCCTCTGGGTGACTTATATGTATTAAAAAAGAAGGTTTAGTCCTGTAAAGTTTTATTTTGCCAGGTGGAAATGGTAGTTTAAAACTGCACACTTAGGCTGCAATGGCAGGGCTGAGACATGTTTAAAAAGGCTTCTTAAGTGGGTGGCACAATATATGCTGCAGGCCCACTAGTAAACACCACAAGAAATGCCAGTACTGATAAACAATTATTCATACTTTCATTCAAAGATCACATAAACTAATTGCTAGCATCTGCAAAAAATGATTACATTTCTTAATTTAGATTTTTTGTTTTGTTTAAATGCAAATCCTTTAGAAATTTTTGTTTAGGTACATAAAAATTTGTTTTTGAAATAATTAGACATACACTGGAATCACAACAAATAATAATAGACATACATATTACATAACACAGTGCATAATCAATAAACATATAAATCACATTGGAAAAAATAACATACAAAACATGTATAGCTCAGGTTCTGTATAAATTTGCAACCACAATAATATCAAAATACCTCTGGCTAGTGTCTCGCTCGGTAAAATTATGATGCCTCAGGATTGGGAGTATAAATGTTTTCCTTTCCTCAGAATAATTTTTGCAAAATAATACAATATGTAAATCTGACTGCACGGCCTACAAGGGCAGCAAGCCAGATCTGCTAGTCTGTATTTATTTTGTGGGTAACCCAGGAGTAATGGAATCATATTCAGTCTAAAGTGCAATAAAATAAATCTATGCTGTGCATTATTTATACGAGATAAATAATGGAAACCTTCTCCTGGTATTGATGGAACTAGATCATATGCAATAGAGGAGTGATGGATACATTTTTTTTCCCTTCGAGCATAATTTAATCTTTGGGTATATAAATCCGTTATCCGTTTCTTCGTGACCTCTTTACAGCAATCGGGATCCTGAAAAAGCTTTCCCAGCCCTAGAACTTTCAATTCAGTCTCTACGTAATTTAGCCACCCGATCCTTTTGTAATGATCTAGGTTACAACAATCCCTAATGATAGTTTGAGTCAGGTCCACCATAGTTCTTCGCCATATAGAAAGCCACAGAAGAACTGGGGCCAACCTTATGGTGTCACTGACATAGGGAAGCCCCAATTCTAAATGTAAAATATAATTTGGGGCTGATTGGGGTAAAGACACACGATTTTTTAAAAAGGAGTCTTCCATTTGTTGTAACAAAGCAGCCTTAACCATCCCCCAGACACCTGCCCAATATGTTACGGCCGACTTTGTTTTAGCTAAATAAATATTTTTGATTACATCCAGTGGGCTACCTCCCAGCTTTTTTGCAAATCTTTTAACAGCATTAAGGCTCCACTGCATACCCTGGCCTCTTGTTTTCACTAATTTAGACCACGAGTGATCCTTATCAAAGAGCACTCCAAGATATGAAAAGGAGTCAACAACCTCGATTTTTTTATCTGCCAGCTGAAAGTGGGGGTGTTTCTCGCCTCTATTCGCTCCGGCCACTATTATAAATGATTTGGATTCATTAACTTTTAGATCAAGGGAGGCCATAAAGATGGAATAAGCTTTGATTATTTTTTGTAAGGCCAGCCCCGATCTAGCCATCAGTACCGTGTCATCGGCGTACGCCAGGATCGGGAGGGTGGTTTGATCAAATTTAGGCACATCCAGTGAGAGCGCAGACAGGGAGGACTCAACTCCGTTCGTGTAGATTGAGAAAGGAAACGGGGCGAGCACACACCCCTGTCTTACTCCCTTTTCAATTTTAAAATGACGAGTGCACTCCCCCTTCCTGCCATACCTTACACAAGCTGTGGCATTTGCGTACAGCTGGCGGATGAATCCAATAATCTGCGGGTCAATGCCCATGCCCTCCATCATGGACCACAGCCTAGAATGTGACACACAGTCAAAGGCTGATGCTAAGTCCATGAAGGCCATGTATAGTTTGCCGCTTTTAGCCTGTGTGCACTTCCCTATGGTTAGGGAGAGGTTTAGGCACTGGTCAACCGTCCCCATTCCTCTGCGAAACCCATATTGTGCCTTCATAATCAGTCTGGCTAGGAGAACCCGGCCCATTAGTTTGGCGGTGGTATCGAGGAGAGATATAGGGCGATAATTCTTTGGAGAGCCCCTATCCCCTTTTTTATAAATCGGGACAATTACACTCTGACTCCATGAAGGAGGTGGGCCTGCTATCTGAATGCTGTTAAAAATATTTACAAGTAGAGGGACCCACATATCGTAGTCCAATTGAAAGAAATCAATTGGTACTCCATCTGGCCCCGGGGCCTTACCGGGGGTACAAGATTGTAACGCCTTTCGGACCTCGGATACAGAGATTAGCCCTCCCTGAAGTAAAGGTTCTGGGCAGCATACTGGGGTAGATGAGGAAGTTGATAACCCAAATATTCCTTCAAAATGACTCACCCATGCCTCTTCTTCTACATGCACATCTAATACAGGATCAGTGATGTCTTTAAAATGAGGGGCATTCCCAGTTTCCCAGAAATCTCTGCTGCTACCAGAGATAGCTGCTTGCTCGAGGTCTTCCCATGCCTGTGCCTTAAGATCATTCTCTCTCGCCTTCCTGGCTAGTTTATAGTCATTGCGTAATGAGCGGATCTTAGAATAATCTCTGGGAAGAGTTTTTAGGGCATTTGTGAGAGCTATTTTCGCTTTGGAACAGGCTGAGTCAAACCACCCCTTGTTAGCAGTAGCATTTGTTGACTTCACCCGGGTAAGTGCTGTTTTTATTTTCGCCAAAAGAGCGGTAAATCCAATAACCAGATCTGCGGGCAATATCTTTTCTTCCAAGCATGCTATTATGTCATCCTTTACCCGCACTAAAATTTCGGGGACCAGATTTAATTTTTGTGCCATTGGCCATTTCAGTTGGTAGCCATTTTTCCTCGAAAGGTTCACTTCTTCTACAACCTGATTATGATTTTTAGGTTTGGGTAAAATATTTAAGTAAGTCGATAACTTGGCATGATCACTATGGGGTGAAAATCGAATATTCATAAGGGCCACTTTCCGAAGTAGGTGTCCGGACGCTAACACAAAATCAATAGTGGACTCTTGAAGGCCCCTTCTGAAGGTGGTCCCTTGCCCTCTCTCATTCATTACATTTAATATTGATAGATTCCACTGGAATAGCAAGCTGTTCAGAATCTCACCACACTCGTTATGTGAAAAATGTGAGAGGGGATTACCATGAGCATCCTCTACGCCACATACCCTGGTCCCATTAAGTTTACAAAGGTGGATATTAAAATCCCCCGCACATATAAGATTCGTGTTGCCCCCTTTATTCCCCTTGTGCAATTTCTCGATCTCAAACACTAGAGCAACTACCACAGCCCTTGAGTTCCGTCCAAACTCATTATTATAAAAGTTGACAAGAGTGCAGATAGCCTGTCTCCTGGTCCCCAGCTCCAGCTCCAGAATCTGGAAGTGAGTGTGTAAAGGTCCAACTTGCCTGACTTGAAGTGGGATAGTATTCGAAATTAAAGTAAGTAAGCCCCCTTTCGCCCTTCCAGATACTGAGGGGACAGCTGGAGAGTGGAAGGTACGAAAACCCGTAAAATAGGGAGGGTCTTTTGCCCATGTTTCCTGAAATAATACTAACTCCATGAATTGCCACTCTTTTAGCCAATGTGTATTAGCAATTTTGGAGGCTATACCTGCCACATTCCATGATACCATAGGAGGACATACATATTTTGGCATACTTGGGCATATCTTTGCAGATTTTCTTTCATTGTTACATACTTTTAACAAGCATTGGCAAGGCCATTAGGTTTCACCTGTGTGAAATCTATTGACTTTGTCAATTTTTTTTACATGTAGCACAGCAGTTGAGCTGCTGTGCAAAATGGCTCAAAGCTTAAAAAGAAAACGCTATGGCACGGCCTGCATTGTACACATCATAGCACTTCTTTTTTTACTCTAACCCGTGTTGCACAGCAGCTCAACTGCTGTGCAACATGTCAAAATAATTGACAAAGCCAATAGAATTTGCATAGTCAAAACCCATTGGCTTTGCCAATGCATGTTTCTCACCTGGCAGAGGTGGGAAGGCAAGCCACTGCCTCATGACCCTGTCCTTTTTCCATTGCTGATGATGGGTTCTATGACTCCCATGCAGGGACTGAAGCTGCCAGAGCAAACACGCCTTTCTTCTATGCGTTCTTCTACCAATGGGATTTCCAGCTCCCGTGCACCCGTATGCACAGTCCCCATGTTGGGATGGAATGGGGTCTACCGGAAGTGCCTGGGTGGTGAGTGAAAGGTAAAGAAACAGAATAAGAGTGGGTTGATAAACTCTCTCCATTGGGGTTAGTTACAAACTGATCCCAGGCTGCCTGCGGGTGGGAAAGCTTAAGTAATTAATGTGCGGCATGGGGTCAGGGCTTGGCGCCTTGAATGCTGCATGGATGTCTCAGAAACCGCTAGGAAGTGGCAGAAAATTTCGACAAAGGGGCTGCAGCCTGACAAGTATAAAACCATAACGTGCAAAGTTTTGTACAGAAGGACATGATCTGTGAAAACAGCAGAAAAAGATTTAGGCTATTTTTGGTAGTTGATGAAGTGAAGCACTCCACCATGCCCTTGGACTGCGCGGCGATGGGTGTTCATCATGTACTGCTGATGCAGGGAGGGGGCAGCACGCACTGTCTTACTGAATGTGCAATTATGTCATAGCAGGGTGATACCAGTGATAACTGCCCCAGGGAAAAAGCAGCACATTTTACAACCTGGGGCTTTGGGAGGAAGCAGCATTACAGTTAAAGTTTTGAATCGAAAACTATTGCTTGCGAACAGAATATCTTGACTTCAAGCATGACATTAGGGCTAGTGAAAAAAGAGTGCCTGCACTGCAGGAGCCTGTAGTGGAAGGACGCTGGCCACCGGAAGCAGTTCTTGGTCCAGGCTCCACTGTAGGATGGCAGGATGAAGACTCTACTCGAAGCCCAGGAGGAAGACGGAGGCAGGGAGATGGTGCTCACCAATAGTCAGCAAAGAAACAAGAGTGACGTGGGAGCCAGCCAATGGTAAGTAAAAAGACATGGGAATCAGCCAATGGTAAGTAAAGGTAAGTAATTGGTGGTCTCTAACCCCCTTTTTAGATTTTTTTTAATACAAGAGATTTCTCAACCACAGTGCAAACGCTGTGCAGGCGAAACCTAAAAATGCCAGAGGCATCAGATACGTATTAGATGCTCACGAAAATTAAAAGCACAGGTACAAGCCAGTTAGGTTATGCTATGAGTGCCAGCAGAAGCTCAAGGACCAATAAGGTGGAGACCATACTGGGAAACATATATAGTACATACGTGGCCTTATATGCAATGTCTGAAAAGCAGATGTTAAAGGCTTATCTTTTTGATGGAGATGTAATAATGTACATCTTACATATTTTCACATTTGGAGCCAAAGCCTATGATAAAAACTGTAGTCCTTTGACTTGGGAAGTTTTTTTTCAGCATTTTATAATACATAATATGCTCTGGATGGATTCTCCGACGTTCTAGGAGCAATAGACTGCAAACATGTGCACCGGGAAACGTCAAAAGGTGTTGGGGAAAAGAAGATAAGCGAATCCATTAGCATACAAATGACTTTTACTGCAGACCTAGCAATCACTTATTGCAACATCAAGTCTCCTGGGCTAGCACAATTCTTTCTTACTGAGAAGCAGCTGCATCATGTAATTTATTTGTACGGGTTTTTGCAGGTGGATCCCACTCATTTTTGTGGAACAACAATAATTTTTCCTCACCAGACTTTTTTCCAGAGCACGAGAGAGACAAATGCAAAAGGGGGAAAGAAGGAGGACGAGAAAGAGCGCAAAACTGTGACAAAGGGAACAAGTATTGGTAAATGCATTAGGTTTCGCCTATGTGAATAATAAGCTGTTTTTTGTTGTAAGTTGTTGCTTGCTGAGTAGTTTTACAATATAAGTTACAGAGTGTCTGTTAAAGTGTTACGACTTGTTTATGAACAAAAAGACAATATATTGTGCTGTTACTAGTGGTATAGAGCGGGTAAGTGATAGCAATTTTTTTTAAATGAAATGAAAGAGGGAAATAATAGAATTAATTGATGTCATACCAATATTATGTATTTAGAGGAGGTTTGACAGCTTTTGTGCCCGGTGCCATTGCACGTGCTGCACCATTCAAATCATGCCCCTAGTGCCTGCAAGATAACTGCATTTGTGACTACCTGTTTAGTAGTAAAATATAGCAATATTTGGTGTTTAGAGGAGATGTTTCAACTTCTGGCCCCGTTGCCACTGCACCTGCTGCACCATTCAAATCATGACCCTCTATTGCCTGTAAGGTAACTGCACTTGCGACTGCCTGTTTAGTAGTTAAATATTGCAATATTTGGTGCTTAGAGGGGTTCCTAGAGCTTCAGGCCCGGTGTCACTGCACCTGCTGCACCATTGAAATTATGACCCTAGTGCCTGCATGGTACCTGCACTTGTGACTGCTTATTTAGTAGTTAAATATAGCAATATTTGGTGTTTAAAGGGGTTCTGACAACTTTTGGACCCGGTGCCACTGCTCCTGCAGCACCATTGAAATCATGGCTCTAGTGCCTGCTAGATAACTGCACTTGTGACTGCTTGTTTAGTAGTAAACTTTAGCAACATTCTGTGTTTAGTGGGGTCCCTAGAGCTTTTTACCCTGGTGCCACAGCATCGGCTGCACCATTCAAATCAAACCCCCTTCAACTGGAAGATAACTGCAACTGTGTCTGACTGTACAGTAGTAAAATATAGTAATATTAGGTGTTTAGAGGAGTTCTGACAACTTTTGGGTGCAGTGCCACTGCACCTGCTGCACCATTCAAATCATGATCCTGTTGTCTGCTAGGTAACTGCACTTGTGACTGCCTGTTTAGTAGTAAAACATAGTAATATTAGGTGTTTAGTGGGGTGCCTAGAGATTTTGGTCCTGGTGCTACTGCACCTGCTGCACCATTCAAATCATGACCCTATTGCCTGCAAGATAAATGCACTTGTGACTGTCTTGTTTAGTAGTAAATTTTAGCAACAATCTGGGTTTAGTGGGGTCCCTAGAGCTTTTGGCCCCAGTGCCACTGCACCTGCTGCACCATTCAAATCAAGTCCCTTTTAACTTCAAGGTAACTGCAATTGTGACTGCCTTTTTAGTAGTCAAATATAGCAATATTGTGTGTTTAGAGGTGTTCCGACAACTTTTGGGCCCGGTTCTACTGCACCTGCTGCACCATTTAAATCATGACCCTGTTGTCTGCAAGGTAACTGCTCTTGTGGTTGTCTGTTTAGGAATAAAATATAGCAATATTAGATGTTTAGTGGGGTGCCTGGAGCTTTTGGTCCCGGTGCCATTGCAGCACCTGCTGCACTTATGAAATCATGACCTTAGTGCTTGCTAGATAACTGCCTATATGACTGTCTGTTTAGTTGTAAAATATAGCAATATTAGTGTTCTGACAACGTTTGGGCCCTGTGCCACCACACCTGCTACACCATTCAAATAATGACCCTGTTGCCTGCAAGATAACTGCACTTGTGACTGTCTGTTTAGTAGTAAAATACTGCAATATTTGGTGTTTAGTGGAGTTCCTAAAGCATTTGGTCCTGGTGTCACTGCACCTGCTGTATCATTGAAATTAAATCATGACCCTGCTGTCTGCAAGGTAACTGCAATTGTGACTGCCTGTTTAGTTTTACATTTTAGCAATAATCTGGGTTTAGTGAGGTCCCTAGAGCTTTTGGCCTCGGTGCCATTGCACCTGCTGCACCATTCAAATCAAGTCCCTTTTAACTGCAAGGTAACTGCAATTGTGACTCACAGTTTAGTACTCAAATATAGCAATATTATGTGTTTAGAGGAGTTCTGACAGCTTTTGGGCCCAGTGCTACTGCACCTGCTGCACCATTCAAATCATGACCCTGTTGTCTGCATGGTAACTACAATTGTGGCTGCCTGTTTAGTTGTAAAATATAGCATAGCTCTTGTATATTAACTTTATTTTTAATGTACAATGTTTATTACAACATTTATAATTTGATCATAATGACCGAATATATTAAGTTGAAAAAATCAATCCGATAATGCCTACAAAGTGCAAAGAAAGGTACTGAGGCATGAATAGGAAATGCCAAAAACGTTCTAAGGCTAAAGCATCTGCTTTACACAATTAAGTTTAAAAAAAGGCAAGCATTCCAGCAATCTGTCTGTCTTTTCCTTGGGAAGAGATCTTATCTTGACAGTGAATGGGGCTTAAACAGGGTGAACAGCTTTAGTAGAAGTATCCTAAATGTGTGCAGCCAGGGGAAGTTAACAAATTAAAAGAGTTCCACATAAGAGCAAATGAACACAGTAATTCAGGTTTGGGAACTGATAGGAGCCCTCTTTTAAGATATATTAAATGCTAAAGATTTCACAAGCATAGCACAAGCGTTGTTCAGGCGAAAGCTAAAAAGCAGGGATGAAAAAGAACCTGCAAGAGAGAGATCAAGAGGCCTCAAGTGTCTAGTTATGGATTAAAAAAGGCATGAGCTTGAATCAAGACTCCACTGTCTTGTTATTTGGCACCTCACTTTCGATAACACCAGCCGCGGGATTTTGAGCAAAACTTTGAGCTCCAGCAATAACCCTTTTACAAATTAAATTGTTGTTGAATAAGTCTTAATTAGTTTTAACTATAGTTAAAGTGTATTTTAAATTAAATAAAAGAACATGATTACTTTTTCTGTATGTTTGTTTTAAGTTTCTAATATGTCCTTTGCAGATGACAGTGCTTACCCACTTAAGCATTGTCTGATGATGTCATTCTTCAGTCTACGTACTCCAGCTGAGACTAGGTACAATGCATCACATATAAGAACCATAAACATAAACGTACATTTGGCTTATGAAAAATAGGTTCCCCTGCTTGCTTGTCCATGGTGGTAACTACTCTGTATAACGGACAAGGTATGTTGCACAGTGGTTCTGTGTGCATTCCATGTGCAGTTGGAACTAAAAGTGCACATATGGATCTCAAAAGAGCCTGTCAGACCTTCTTTCTTTTACTGAGAAACAGAATGAATTAAATTAACGGAGTGGGATTTACACTGTTGTTCTGATTCCATGCAGTCGGTTAGTTGATAGATTGCTTTTAGTTATTTCTTTTCTGGTAGTCTTTTTTTTTTTTAAATATACATTTGTCTTTTTAAAAACCTCCACAAATACATGTGTAGTTTTAATGGCACACGGTTCCGCCCTTGCCGACCCCGGCATGTTTGCCTGTTTAGCAGACCGCAGCATTCAGTTACATGATGGCACTGCCTTTAGAGTTGGTCTTCCTCTGTTGTGCCCCACTGCTGAACTCTGTGGCCCCCTCGAAGTGTGTGCAGCAGAATTTACTGTACTCTCCACACCAGTGTTTGCTCTATTCATAGCAGGCTGTCTGTGAGGAGAATATTGCTGCAAGGAAGACGACAGAATGATTGCTTAACCAGCGCAGCTCTTTCAGGCTCTGCTTCTAAGGCTGACAGGTACAGTCATGTGTAACTTACTGATGGTAACAGCAGTTCTTTCCCCACACTAGCGGTCCCTTGCCCTATATCGTACATGTTTTTATAACCGTGGGTGGAGGCTGTGCATGAGTGAAATCAATACAGACGGAGCCGGCTTTAGGGCAGTGCGACCTGTGCAGTCACACTGGGAGCTGACCTGTGGAGGGGGCGCTGACCTTGGGGGGCGCTGTGTTTAGCACTAACTTATGATTGGAGAGATGGTGGGTACTTTGGCCCAGTGGTAGTGAGAGACCCTGAGGAGGCGGTCATGGGGTGTGGGGGTGGCAAAAATGATTGTCGCACCAGGCGCCACCAGCACTAAATCAGTCCCTGAGTACAGAGGCCAAGTCATCGGTGGTCTAAATTACCTGGTCTGTGCCGCCTTGCCCTACGATGCACTCTGTGTCTTCTTGCTCACATTGCAGGTGAATTTGCCAAGTCCTTTTCCTGCTCAGAAAGTTTCATCTCATGCTCCCTTGAAGGTTGAAGGACACAATAAATATGTTGTTAAAGACATATGGTATTCCCTCATTCATAGAGGTGTCCCACAATACATCATTGATTGGAAAGTTTATTCACCTTGTGTTTGATCTGGGAGTCAACATCTTCTGTTCATTCCCCAGCCTTTCTCAAAACATTTCATAGGATGCATCCAGGAAAACCTGGCCCTTCGGGACTGAGGTAGCATGGGATAGCCAGGAGAGAGGTCAGTGTGAGCTTGGGGTTGGTACTTAGGACCCGATATAGGGGCCGATTCCGATCCTGGTCGGAAACCGTTCCGTCCGACACGTTCCCGGAGCGATTTCCGACCGATTCGTGCCCCTTGGCTCCAAGCGAGCGAGTACGATGCAGCCGCACGCTGACGGACTCGGTTTGGTCGGACTCCAATTGAAGTCAATGGGAGCCGGACGTACGACGCGTACATGGGCTCCCATTGACTGAATGGGTACGTTGCGCAAAAGGGTGCCCCCTGTAGTGGGTATGCGTTGGTGCCATCCGCACCGTACATGCATGTATAGGGGGGACCCTTGGGTCCCCCCCTGTGTCTGACTCGTAAGGCTACGGGTGAAGGGGGGCTCCGACTCGATCCGGCTGTCCGGATCGTGCATCGTACTGGCTCGGTCGTAAAACGTTTCCATTGCGCGGTACGAATCGAATGCGAACGAGTCATACGGAGCGGTTCGGACCCGGAAACGATTCGGTCGGTGATTTCGTGTTCATTCGCATCGTACTTGGGCGTCCGGACCTCTGTACGACTCGGTCGGAAACAGAGCCTCCGACTCGGATCCGGTAAAGCCGAATCCGATTCGGAGGCCTTCCGACCGAGATCGGAATCGACCCCTTAGAGTTTGGTGGATGGGATACTCCATCATATATGTGATGGACATCCCGTCCACCATATTACAAGTACCACAGGATATAATGCCCTTGTAATATGGCAGACAGGATAGCCATCACGTTTGTGATCAGCATCCCATTCGCCAAACTCTTAGGGCCAAATTTGTCAAGTAAACACAGTCTCATCTTCCTGCATCCATACCCTACGCATACTCCGCACGATCTTCAGGGGGCTTCCAGTCAACACCAGAATGACGTCATGCAGGCCCTCATCACCAGCAGGCTGGACTATGGGAACACACTCTATGCAGGAGTCACAGCACACCTCCTGAATGACTACAGACAATACAAAACTGAGGTGCAAGACTCGACCTCCCCAGATGGCTCCACATCACACTCCACCCCAAGAATCTACACTGGCTCCCGATCCAGAAGAGATGGCAGTTCAAGATGTTGACCCACGCATACAAAGCCCTGCACAACGAAGGACAGCACACATCAACTCATTCTATAGATGGTAGATCTATATCACAGGTGCTGTCATGTTCTTCTCCCGGGAAAGGTCCCTCTCCAAGTGTGTGTTACCTATCCTTGTACCCTCATATGACCAAAGTACGTGTCCCAAACAACAGCTGCATCTGTATGTTTTATCTAGGTGCTAGGGCCTGACCAGAACAGAATAACAAGGGGCATTGTTGTTTGACCTTGTTCACACTGTTCAGACTAAATCCCAGGAACCAGCAAAGCGCAAAAACAACAGCATGTTCTATGTGAAAGTTTCAGTGTGGCACAAGCAAAATAAAGTCGTTCAGTAATGCACGCAAAGCAGCGGACAATCAGCAACGTGCTCATGCTAACAAAGGGAAGACGACAATGCCCATTGGGCCACGTGACAGGGGAGGTCTCAGGTTCCTTGAAGGTCGTTGTAAGTCCGTCCATGCCTGTTGGCTGTCTGCTTGGCAATGACATGGAGAGCTCACCTTGGAAGGAGGTGGAGGGCCAGGCTCATTTAAAGATTTTGGGACTGCCTGAGTGGGCCTGTGTGACCACTCGGTCAACCAGTAGGAGTGATCAAGAGGACCTGGAGCCTGAAACAGTGGCCCAGATGCCTGCCAGAAAGAGGAAGGGCAGTGAGTGTGGGAAACCAGCCCTCGAAGTTTCCACGGTCCAGGAGGAGGCAGAACCTGAGGGGGATGCCCTGGAACCTACAGGGGCGCAAGTGGCCGAACTGAGAGACGTGCCTGAGCTGACCCATTGGCAGCAGGAAGGCGGTCCCTCCAGGGAGGGGTTCTGCAAGGCGCAGATGGAATGCTCTACTCTAGTTGGTTTGCGGCAGCAGGCTGCAGACCAGGCAGCAGGTGGTCAGTCTGGATCACATTTGATTTATAGGCAAGTGACAAGACTGAAGGGAAGTGTAAGGCTCCCCTCCAACCCTTTCCTGTGGTGAGAAACTCTTTCAAGCGGGTGGGCATCGACATTGTGGGGCCACTGGAACCCAAGACAGCCTTAGGCAACAAGTTTATCTTGGTCTTTGTGGGTCATGCCACCCAGTACCCAGAATATGTCCCTCTCAGAACAATCACGGCCCCTGTGGTGAGCCGTGCATTGATGGGGATCTTTTCCCGTGTGGGGTTCCCCAGAGAAGTGGTCTCTGACCGTAGAACCAACTTCATATCTAGATATATGAAGTCATTGTGGGAGGAGTGCGGTGTCATGTAAAAATTCACCACTCCTTGCCTCCCCAAGGAAATGGGTTGGGTGAGAGATTCAACCGAACCCTGAAAGGCATGATAAAGGGTCTTGCAGAACCCATGAGACGTAAGCGAGACTTCTTCCTACCATGCCTGTTGTTTGCCTACAGGGAGGTACCGCAGAAATCCTTAGGGTTCAGTCCCTTTGAATTGCTGTATGGGCACCCTGTGAGAGGACCTCTGAGTCTGGTGAAGGAGGGCTGGGATAAAACTCCTGGTAAGACCCCCCTAGATGTGTTCAGCTACATGCTTGTTTTCAGAAACCATACTCTGCGCTTCAGGAAAATCGCTTAGGCGAACCTGGAAGCCAGCCAGGAGGAGATGAAACAATGGTATGACCAGGATATCACTCTGGTTGAGTTTCAGCCTAGCCAAAAAGTGTGAGTGATGGCACCCGTGGAGCCTTGTGTGCTCCAAGAGAAGTGGACTGGTCCATTTGAGATGGTGGAGCGCAACAGTGATGTGACCTACTTGGTAAACTTGCAGACTCCCAGGAACCCTTTGAGGGTCCTACACGTGAACAGCCTCAAACCTCACTTTGAGAGGTCTGAAGTAACAATGCTCCTGGCTACAGCTGATGGAATGGAAGAGGAGAGTGAGCCTCTTCCTGACCTCCTGTCAGCCAAGGAACATGATGGGTCAGTGGATGGAGTGAACCTCTCTCCCACCCTGACCCTAGCAGCAGAGGGACTGTCGCCAGGTGCTGGGATAGTTTGTCTCCCTGTTCTCCCGGACTCCAGGAATTACCAATTGGTATGTCCATGATGTGGACACTGGGGACAGTTTACCTGTGAAACATAAAATTTACAGAGTAACTGACAAAGTCAGGGCCATCATCCAGGAAGAGGTTTCCAAGATGTTGGCGTTAAGGGTGATAGAGCCCTCCAGCTGCCCCTGGGCTAGCCCAGTGGTCTTGGTTCCAAAGGTTGCTGCACCTGGTGGCCTCCTGAACTCCGGTTCAGCATGGACTAGCGTGGGCTCAATGACATCACCAGGACTGAAGCGCACCCCATTCCCAGAGCGGATGAGCTCATTCATCGGCTGGGAGCTGCCCAGTACCTTAGTACGTTTGATCTGACGTGTGGGTAATGGCAGATTGCCTTGACTGATGGGGCAAAAGAGAGGTCTCCGTTTTCAATGCCAGAGGGGCGCTACCAGTTCTGTGTCATGCTGTTTGGGTTGAAGAACGCCCCTGCCACATTCCAGAGACTGGTCAACCAGGTACTGTCCAGGATGGAGGAATTTAGCACCGCCTACCTGGATGACATTGCTGTGTTCAGCTCTAGCTGGGAGGAACACTTGCAACACCTCTGTGAAGTGCTGAAGGCTCTGCAGAAGGCAGGCCTCACTATCAAGGCGAGTAAGTGCCAGATAGGGAAGGGATCTGTGGTGTACTTAGGGCACCAGGTAGGAAGCGGCCAGGTGGCCCCCCTACAGCCGAAGATCAACACCATTCTGGCTTGGGAGCCCCCCAAGACCCAGACAGAGGTGAGAGCCTTTTTAGGACTCACCGGGTACTACAGACGGTTTGTCAAGGGGTACGGCACCATTGTTGTCCCCTTGACAGAGCTGACTTCAAGGAAGCAGCCAAGGAAAGTGATCTGGACCGATGCCTGTCAGACCGCTTTTGATGCCCTGAAATCTGCCATGTGCATGGCGCACGTGCTCAAGGCACCCAACTTCTCCCAAGAATTTGTTGTGCAGACAGATGCTTCAGAGCATGGTGTGGGAGCAGTACTCTCACAATTGAACAACAAGGGCTATGACCAACCCGTAGCTTTCATTAGTAGAAGGCTACTTCCCAGGGAACAGAGATGGAGTGCAATTGAGAGAGAAGCTTTTGCTGTGTTCTGGGCGCTGAAGAAGCTAAGACCCTACTTGTTTGGGACTCACTTCCGGGTTCAGACGGACCACAGGCCCCTCAGATGGCTGATGCAAATGAGGGGTGAGAATCCAAAACCGTGGAGATGGTCCATCTCCCTATGGGGAATGGACTTTACGGTGGAACACCGCCCCAGTACAGAACACGCTAATGCTGATGGTCTGTCCAGATTCTTCCTCCTTAGTGATGAGAACTCCCAAGAGGGTGGGTAGTTCTCCCCACCTTTCAGCTGGAGGGGACACGTGTTAGACTTGGCATCTTTGGCGTGGTTTCCCCTGACTTTTAGCCTCTGTCTCCTGTATTTTTGATGCTGTGCTGGATTTCGTTTTTGCTGGCTTAGATGCTTGGGGCACTTTACACTGCTGATCAGTGTCAACGTGCAAGTGCTCCCTGTGTAAATTATGACTACAATTGGTTCTGCCTGATTGGCATATTTGATTTACTAGTAAGTCCCTAGTAAAGTGCACTGAGTGTACCAGGAACTGTAAATCAAATACTACTAGTGGGCCTGCAGCACTGATTGTGCCATCCACATGAGTAGCCCTGCAATGGTGTCTCAGACCTGCCACTGCAGTGTCGGTGTGCAGTTTGTAAACTGCCATGTCAACCTGGCAAATGCACCCACATGCCAGGCCCTAACCTTCCCTTTTCTTACAAGTAAGGCACCCCTATGGTAGGCCCAAGGTACCCCCATGGGCAGGGTGCAGTGTATGTAAAAGGTAGGACATGTACTGGCGTGTGTGACATGTCCTGATAGAGGATTACTGCCAATTTTGTTTTTCACTATTGAAAGGCTATCTGTCCCATAGGGTAGAATGGGAAATACTTTGTAACATCTTACATGAATAACTTCCCATTGGGACAAGAAAAAGAAATACAGTTTAGGCTCTCTGAACTCAGAATTTAATAACACATCTTTTAGTAAAGATGGTTTTTAAATTGTGTGTTTGAAAATGCCACTTTTAGAAAGGAGGCATTTTCTTGTTTAACCATTCTGTGTGCCTCTGCCTGTTTGTGTATTGACTGTCTAGTTTTGGAGTGACAGTTGCTGGGGATGTGCATTCACTGTAGACAGCCACTGGGGGGGTTGAGGTATGCCTGGCCCTTCCTTGATGACTCAGAGCTGAGCTGAATGGGGCTTGGCTGCATTTAGAGTAGTGGGAGGAGATTTTCTTACCCCTGAATAGGGCCTGTCTCCCTTGCACAATGCTGTCTCCACCCCCTGTGGTCATACTGCACCAGTGAGAACAGAACTGGTTTGGACTGGGCTCAGAGATCCTTGCACAAAGAGAACAAAGACATTTTGGGTATAAGTATTAGACCTAAAACCCCAGAATTTTAGATTACTTATGGACACAAGAGGAACCTTTGCCAAGGAGAAGAGCTGAAGAGCTGTGAGGATGAGTACTGCCCCTTTGCTGTGTGAGGTGTGGGGTTGGCCTGTAATTGCTGTTTCTGCCAAGGAGAGGACAAAGAGTGGAATGTTTGCTTTGAACCTGCTTGAAGAAGATCTCCAAGGGCCTGTGTGTGCTGGCACTTGTTTTGAAGTCACAGGGACACAAATACTTCACCCCCAGCTCCCCTGAACTCTGCTGCTGAGAGTTCTGACCTGCCAGGAGATGCCTGTTCCAGTTCTGGGCCTCTTGAGGTTGTGCTTGCTGCTGGGAACTGGAAGAAACCTAAAGAACTGAAGAAATTGATGCATCGCTCTTCTTGCGGCTGTTTTTCCGATGCAGCACTGCTGTGCGAGAAGAATCTCCACGCTTCACCGCGCCACTGCCGAACCAACCAGCGCCTGTCTCCACTGCAAGAACCGACGCATCCAGGGATTGCGACTAAAGAAACCTATGCAGCGCCACTCGACACCGCTGCATCGATCGCTGCCGCATCCCAGATTTCCACACATTGTACCTGTGCGGCAAGTTTTCCCGACGGTTCACCCGCGGACCAGAACCATCTTGGAGTCGACGCATCACTTCCCCTACAGACCGGATTCGAAGCATCACTTCTCCTGTGTGCAGCAGAACTGTTGCATCACCTCCCCATGGTCTCAGGAACTGACGTATCTCTATGTTTCTTGATGCTTCCCATCTCTGCGGCTGATTAGCCTTATGAAGTTTGACGCATCTACAGGTACTTTGTGATAAATCGCACATCCATAGTTTTCTATGGAACCAGTTGCTTGAAACCTTTTGAAAAGTCATGTTCTTATTACATGTATGGTTTTTCTTTTGTCGTTTTGGTCTTGTTGTGTTCAGATGAAGATACTTTATTTTTCTAAACTGGTGTGGTGTCCATTTGTGGTGTTATCACTGTATTACTGTGTGTTTTGAGTACAAATACTTTACGCATTGCCTTTGGGATAAGTCTGTCTGCTCGTGCCAAGCTACCTTGGGGGTGAGCAGGGGTTATCTAAAGTATGTATCCCCCTTACCCTGACTAGAAGCAAGGGCCCCTATTTGGACAAAAGTACCTACCTCTGCCAACTAGAGACCCCCATTTTAAACAGGGCATTTTTCTCAGGCAAGTATTCAGGGTCCTTATTGTTCTCCGGGAACAAGGGAAATGAGCTGATGGTGAGTTTTATCTTGCCAGCAGCACTCTGATCCACGCCAGGAAAGTGGAGATCAAAGGGGCAGGAGACACTTAGCTAAGAGAAGTGTTTGCATTACAGTGACATATACTGGACAGATGACTTTATTGCTGGAATAAATCTGTTTTCTTGTTGTTTTGAATCATTGTGTTCCAGTACTGTTTTGCCATTTGGGAAGCTACCTGTTTTGGCAATTCTTGTAATGGGCTTTCCCTAATCATCAGGGAGATGAATTGCTTCCTGTTTTTTTTTCCTTCCTTCCAGGTTAAACAATTGGTCTGCTGTAAATGGAGCTCAAGAAATCACTTGATGCATCACAACAATGGCAGTTCCTGGCAATTATTCGCACCAGTGGTTCTTTCCTTTTTATTGCATCTTCTTTTGGTAGCTTGCCTTCTTCAGTTTTTCTGTTCTAATCCTAAAAGGGCATTGTGAGACCTGGCATCCTTGGCGTGGTTTCCCCTGTCTTTTTGGCCTCTTCCTCATGTATTTTTGCTATGTGCTGAATTTTGTTTTTGTTGGTCTACATACTTTGAGCACTTTAGCCACTGCTGATCAGTGCCAAAGTGGAAATGCTCCCTGTATAAATTGTGTTTATGGATTAGTGTTTCCATGATTGGCCTATTTGATTTACTGCTAAGACCCTAGTACAGTGCAGTGTGTGTGCCCAGGGCCTGTAAATCAAATGCTACTAGTGGGCCTGCCGCACTGATTGTGCCACCCACACAAGCAGCTTTTAAAATGTGTCTCAGACCTGCCACTGCAGTGTCTGCACGCAGTTTTAACTGCCATTTCGACCTGTCACGTGCACCCACTTGCCAGGCCCTAACCTTCCCTTTTCTTATGTGTAAGACACCCCTCAGGTAGGCCCAAGGTACCCCCATGGGCAGGGTGCAGTGTATGTGAAAGGTAGTACATGTACTGGTGTATGTGACATGTCCTGATAGTGAAATACTGCCAATTTCGTTTTTCACTATTGAAAGGCTATCTGTCCCATTGGATAGCATGGGAGATACTTTGTAACATCTTATATGCATAACTTCCCATGAGGACAATATAGAAAGATGGAGTTTAGGTTCTCTGTACTCAAAATTTTATCACACATCTTTTAGTAAAGATGGTTTTTAAATTATGGGTTGGAAAATGCCACTTTAAGAAAGTAGGCATTTTCTTGCTTAGCCTTCCTATGTGCCTCTGCTTGGTTGTGTATTGACTGTCTGGTTTTTGAGTGACAGGGGCTGGGGATGTACATTCACTGCAGACAGCCACTGGGGCAGTTGAGGTGTGTCGTTCCTTTCCCGGTTGACTCCGAGTTGGTCTGAATAGACCTGGGCTGCATTTATAGTAGAGGGAGGCATTTTTCTTGCACCTGAATAGGCCCTGTCTCCTGTGCACAACGCTGTCTCCACTCCCTATCAAGAAGCTGGACCAGAGAGGACAGAACTGGTTTGGACTGAGCTGAGAGGCTTTTGCCACCAGAGAACAAAGGAAAATGTGGTATAAATATGAGGGCCCAGACCCCAGAACTTTAGAATACTTCTGGACTCAAGAGGAACCTCTGCCAAGGAGAAGAGCTGGAGAAGCTGTAAGGAGTAGTACTGCCCCATTGCTGTGTGGGTGCTTTGCTGAGTTGGCCTGCAGTGGCTGCCTCTGCCAAGGAGAGGACAAAGACTGAACTGTGCTGTGTATCCTGCTTGAAGAAGATCTCCAAGGGCTTGGTGTGGAGCTTGCCTCCTGTTCTGAAATTTCAGAGACACAAAGACTTCACTCCCTCTCTCCTCCTGCACCTGGAATTGCTGTTTCAGCTGCCACAAAGGGAAAAAGCAGCACTGATGCTGGCGAGAGATGCTGGGACCTGCAATGAAGCCGTGGGCACTGCTCGTTAAGTGCACGATGCACCGACCCGACTTGAGCCGCAGCCCTGATGCCTGCCGTCACCGCACTAGATCGACTCTGACCCCGTCACCAAGGCCGCTGCCAGCACCAGAGCCAAGGGCACTGCTCATGACGCTCATGACGCTCACGACGCACCGCCCCAACTCGCACCTCAGCCCCGACCTCCCCAAGGTCGGGGCCTCATCATCGCGGAGCCCATCCCTTAGGTGGGTGACCTCCCTAATCCATCGACCCCACACCGTCGTAAGGAACTGACGCCTCGCCGCCAATGCGACCTCACCTCCCTGACAACAGTAAAGAGCCAACGCCTCACCTCCCCTGCATCGCAATAAGGAACCAACGCCTCAGCTCCCCTGTGGTCATGAGGGACCGATGCCACCCGGCACCAACGACGCATCTCCTCCCCGACACCGTGCACTGTCTTTGTTTTCATCGTTTGCCAAGGTACTGTTCTTTGGGGTTCGCATGACTTCAGGTCCGACGTCGTGCACCTTGCGGTCAGCACTGTACTTTGGGATTTTCATCAGTCACAACATCATAATAGCCCCAGGCGGAGATTTTTGTGGCTACAAGCTTTATTTTAGTGAATATCCTATTTTTTATGATATCTTGACATATGTATGGTGGATTTTTGTCGTTTTGGTCTTGTTTGGTTTAGATAAAGATTTTCTATTTTTCTAAACTGGTGTGGAGTCAATTTGTAGTGTTTTCACTGTGTTACTCTATGTGTACACAAATGCTTTACACACTGCCTCTGAGGTAAGCCTGACGGCTCGTGCCAAGCTACCAAGGGGATGAGCAGGGGTTGTCTAAGGGCGTAACTCCCTTACCCTGACTAGAAGCAAGTGTCCCTACTTGGACAAATTTGTAAACCATTGCCAACTAGAGTCCCCCATTTCTAACAGGCATCCATTTTTTCCCCTAAGAATTGTTCTTTTCTTGCCTGTTTTTGACTTCCTACCACTCTAGTTCATAATTCTGGGGTGTAGGAGGAGTGAAAGGAGTGGCAGGTCTTATCTGCAAGTCATGAAATACCTAGTTGTTTCATACCTATGACCTGCCTTAAACATGTGTGCAAATGCACAAGGAAACTATAAAAATCAATAAGTGAATCTGTTTATCAGCGACCCCTACCTTTGCTGTCACACATTTAAAACAGAGGTACTTACTCATCTGTACTATCCAGTGGTTCATTTGTAAAAATATAACTGCCGGGGCTCTCGGCAGGAGGCAGCTTTGACCAGCCCATTTCTCCTGTTGGCGCTGCCTAACACAGAACCAACTACTTTGAATGAATCCCTACAAGTGAGAAGAGGATGTGGTGTAATGGACAACACTGCTGACTTCGGAGCTGGGGAACCAAGTTCGAGTCTCGGCGTCAGCTCATAATCCTGTGATTCTGGGCAAATCACATAATCTCCCTGTGCCTACCAAAATTAATGTGTCTTTAACTGGTGCTCAAGCACCGGAGTTGATAATTAAGTGCTGGTGCTGAGCACTGGAAACCACCGGCTCAAATTAAGTACTGGTACTAGCTCTCCTAATTGCTGAATTCTTCCTTTTGTGTTTATGGGAGGAGGTTTTGCCTTAACATCTTTCCAGATTCTTGAGTCTGACTCCAGGTTTTTTCATGGAAAACTAAAATACTAGCTTCCTCCTGTATACAATTTTTAATTATCCAACATGGTGACAGAATATTTCCTGTTCATGTGGCCCTTTTTCATCTAAGTCATATTCTTTCAGGTCTATAAATGTGGCCGAACCAGCACTGTCACAACTCCTCTTGAAGATCATTCATTCTGTTGCTCACACTGGAATCTTTGGGCTGGAGGCATCACTATTTACTGAGCTGCCATTTCTCCTTGGCATCATCCTGAGAAGACTACCTCCTTTTCTGAGTCGTTTTCACTGAAGCCAGCTTTTTTCCTCTAGGAGGGGCAGAACATGGCCAGGTGCTAGTTTCAACTCTCACCCTGAATTGTTCCATAATACATCCAAACCTTCAGGATAGCAGATGGAAACAGGAGTCCTTATCTCCACCAAAAGAAGACCAAAATGTAAATTCATCACCCAACACTGTTGATTTAGTGTGCAAAACCACAATTTTTGTATGCAACAAAGTCAAGATTTTTATTTTTTTATTGATGGAAGACACACTTGTAAGCATGAAGGCTTATTAAACCATTTTATAACACATAAAATATGAAAAATACAAAAACATGCTCCATTACAATGAAAAATCTTATGCCTTGCATCCTGGGAAGTTAACTAGTCTGGCCATATCCTTCTCATCTCCTGTATCCCAGCTGTTAAATCTGTCAGCCTTCGGGTGGTCTTCCCCCGAACATTTTGCCTTCATCCATCCTATTTTTGCTGATCTCGTTTTTGCTGACCTTAGGACTCTGTGCACTTTACCACTGCTAACCAATACTAAAGTGCTTGTGCTCTCTGCTAAAACATAGTGCTATTGGCTTATACCCAATTGAAATATTTAATTTACTTGTAAGTCCCTAGTAGAGTAGCACCATATTTACCGGCTGCTCGAAAACACTAGGGGCTCGCATTCTCCTCCTGCATCTTCCTGAAGGAGGACGGCTCTGAGCCCTACCAGGCTGGGGTCAACCACCAGATCGGTCCTGTGCTGAGGGTGAAAGGAGGCCATGGTGGCTTGATCCAATAATGCACCCTTCATGCTGCAAAAGAGTATTCTTCTTTAGGTCCCCACTGCGATGGCACACTTGTTTTCGTTAGTTCCCGCAGCGACTCAGCGAGAGTGGCCAGGTCTGGTATGAACATCCACAGTATGTTGCCATTCCTAGGAAACTTAGTACCTTCACTGGGCTCTGAGGTGTTGGTGCATTACGTATCCCCTCTGCCTTCCCTGGGTGGACTTTGAGGCCTTTCCAGGAAAAGACATAGTCAAAAAAGTCAATCAAATTCTGGTAGAAAGAACATTTCTTTTGGTGCAGAGTGAGGCCACGGTCTGCTAAGCTTTGGAGGGTGTCCCACAGGCGGGCGTGGTGATCTTCCAGGCGTGGTGATCTTTGCGAATATATGAGGATATCGTCGATCAGATTTATCACACCTATCAGAATTGAGAGTGTTTCTTTGATGGCGTTCTGGAACACCTCTACAGGAGAGCAGACGCCAAAGCTCAGCCGCATGTAACACCGGAGACCCACGTGCGTGGAAAATGTCGTGATGTACTGACTCTCCTGTGTTGACTCCAACTGATGGTTTCCTGAGTTTTGGTCTAATTTCGAGAACCATTGGGCTCCATTCAGGTCAGCGATGATGTTGTCCATAGTTGGAGTAACGTGCCTTTCTCTCTGGATGGCTTGGTTCAGCAGTCTCATGTCTATGCATAATCTAATGGCACCAGGCTGTTTGGGTTTAGGCATGATGATGAGCGGGGATACCCATGGAATGGGGCCAGACACCTTCTGAATGACTCCTTGCCATTCCAGTTCCTGCTGTTCTTTCTCCACTAGTGGTCAAAGATGAAGCAGGACTCTTCAGTGGGAAAGTGCTGTGGACTTTACAGACTTATCAATGTGCAGGGTGACTTGGTTGTCTTTCAATGTCTCTAGGCCATAGAATCCTTGGGGAAAGTTTTTGAGGATGTCATCTGGATGACAATCGTGGATCTGCTTTGTAAAGAACACTATTTCTAAGTCCTCCACAGTATGGCACCCTAGCAGGATACCCTCTTGGCCCTTGGTGACGTGAACTTTGGTTTTGATGGTCCTGTCTGAGCTGGTAACGCCGACTTCGATGGTGCCCTTCAGCGGCAGTGGTTCAGTGCCCCTATATGTGTAAATTCTCACTTGGCTGTGGGTAATCATGGGACGGGGAATCAATTTTTCATATTGCCAGGAGTCCATCATGTTCACTGATGCACCAGTGTCTATCAAAGCTAGCACTGGGATGTCCTTTACGTGTACTGTGCACACTGGTGGGGGATGTCTCTTTCGGCCAGATCATCTGGCGAATGAGATAACGAAAACTTCGTCATCGTCATCCTCGAAGTGGGTGGTGGCCCCTTGGGAAGGGGGCAGTTCTGCCTCTGCTGGTTCCTCCAGTGTCAGATGTTTCAGAGTCGGGTGGGCATCCCCTGGAGGCACCTCCTCTTGGTTCCCACCTTCCGCCTCGGCAGACGCTCACATAATGGTTGAACCTTCCACACTTGGAACAGGTCTGGCCTTTGGCCGGGCATGTTTCAGCTAGTTTGTGATCAAAATCATAGTAGTCACACTTCTTGTGCTGCTTCCCAGGGGCTCCTAGTGGCTGTGACTGTCCTCAGCACCTTTGGATCGCATCTACCCTTTCTTACTTGACACTGGGTGCCGGCGTAGCTGAGGGGGTGGGGCTGGTCCTGACGTGGGCAGCTTCCATCTCTTCTGCTCTGCTGTTTGATAGTTCATGGGATCGTGCGAGGATCAGGATCTTATCCAAGGATATCCCTGGCTGACGGAGGATAAGGTGATGAAGTGCGACAGACGTACATCCTTGGAACTTTGTGCACGCATCTCTTCGCGTTGGTGAATGGCTATACACGTGCATCTGAGTTTCCGCAGTCTGGCGCAAAACATGTCCACTGACTCTAAGTCCGCCTGCTTAGCTTGACGCAACTGAAATAGCTCATAGTTGGGATTCATCTGTGGCTTGATATGCCTGTTGAGGGCGGCAATTGAGGCATCATAGTCATCATCTTCCCCGTATTTGGCAGGGTCTCAAATAGTTGATAGAGCTCATCACCCATGAAATGCATCAGCAGCAAGCGTTTCACGGCATCATCCGTCTCTCTTGTGCCGCGGAAGTAATGATTTAAGCGCCCAAGCCACAGCCTCTACCAGGGCGCAGCTGTTGCAGGATCAGCCAACTGGCTGAAAGGAGGCAGAGGGGTGACAGAGGCATGTGTGCAGGGCACATGGGGCGCCGGGGCCTGTGATGGCTGTGGATCTCCCATCGATGCCACGTGTGGGTGGACTAAACCTTTGTGAACTGACTCTTATAGTCTAATGTCCTGATGTCTCTATCCCTTTTTTTCTCCCTTCCTCTTTCGTTTTTCTCTTTTTCCTTTCTTTTCTAGAAAGACTGTCAGCCAAACAAGACCCAGTGCCCACCAACTCGAGGCGAGATATTTAGCCTTGGATAGAGTGGGGAACGCACAGAGAGGCCCCGGTAGCACACAGTACCTTCTGCAGCGATGACCGTTCAGAGCTCTGGCCACATGTAGCTGGCAAGCAGGCTGTTGATGGCTTCCTTGTTGCGATCCGGTCCTGGGACGGTGGGGGGGGAGCCTTGTGCCGGAGCAGCAGGATCAGGCAGGCCGTCTTGCAAGGCTGGGGTGTGTGGGGGCTGCAGGAAACGCCCCAAACCACTGGAACACAGAGGCACTGCCGCTGAGGCCGAGTCTGGTGAAAAACCACCCCCACTGGACCAGCTGTAGCACAGCATGGCCCAAACACAGAGCCGGCAGTGACCGCAACAACGGTTGCCGCGCACGTAGGGACAGCAGTCAGATGTGCCAGAATCAGGGTGGCAGCAGGCAGGCACCAGGAGATCCCCCGGGGGGGTTGCCATTACTGTGGCTGCAGAAAGTAAGCAGGCCTGGAGCCGGAGGTAAGGGCGACGTCGGCAGCGTGGCCGGCTGCCTGTTGCAGGTAGCGGCACAGGAATTAGATCAGTAGCGGCTGCAGGGGGAAGCGTCGGACCACCTTGTCACCAGTGTGAGTTGGTGTGGCGTGGTGTCAGCTAGGCCTCTTCGGTGCACCACAAAGAAGGGAAGCAAACATGGCACCTATATCTCGGCGTAGGCCACGAGCGACCTTCAGCTGATTTATTTATACCCTCAGGCTGAGCCCGGCCACGAGGGTTGCAAGTTGATATATTTGGTTGTAGAGGCCGGGTGGCTCTCTACACCTCCCAATGGTGATCCTAGTTGGGGGGGGATTTGTGCTCACAGGTCACGTCCTAGCTGAATGCCTTAGCTCAGTGACCAGAATGTGACCACCCATTTGCACCTTGTCCCTGCATCAGAATCACCTATTCAGTTGATAAACTGGAGGTGATAGTCCATGGGAGGGGAGAGGGTGAGAGGGCAAAGGAAGAGAATATGGAAGAAAGTCAATGGGAGGGAGGCTAGGTAAAGAAAAGAAGATTTTATATCCAGCCTGGATGTAATGGAGCAATGAAAACATTATTTAAGGCAACTGGCAAGGTAAGCTGTCTGTGCCCCTCTAAATCTTGGGACCAGCTCGCCCATGCCAAAAACCAGCCCTGCTTGCCGCCCCCCACCCGCTTTCATCAACAACGTGGGATCAGGCTAAAGGAGCCGAGCTGTGGGTGATTCTGGTGAAATTGAGAAGGAGTGAGGATGTTTGTCACTGGATGGATGTCAGCCACTGCTCTGATGTAACCAGGCAGGTACTGACCTATGAACACAAAAGGAGCTCTTGTGCTGCCTCACTTTGTCCACAAGCAGCAGTGAAGACTCGAAATTTGGGGCCTCATTTATGAGGCCCCTTGCACCGCCGGAACGTCCATTTTTGTGATGTTCCGTGGCGCAGGAGGCTGCTCCATATTTACGAGGCAGGACTAAGCCACTTTTTTTGGCTTAACTTAATGCTGCCTCATATATACCGTTCCCTTTAACACAGTTTTTTGCGTTAAAGGGGCGTGCAACGGGTGTTGCTGGGGGCATTCCCAGCAACATCCATTGGTTTTTGACACTGCCCCAGATTTACGAGAAATCGTAAATCTGAGGCAGCGCCAAAAACATACGCCTTCCCAGGGGGGGGAAAAGGACAGGAATTCTCCGTATCTGATAGATACGGCACATTCCTGCCCTTTTCTTTTGCCGTAGGGCAGTGCAACTGGAAGGCCTGCGGCACAGTCGAACGGCAAAACCTCATAAATGAGGCCCTTGGTTCCGCCCAAGGTGCTGTCTGAGCAAAGGTCAGCCCTGCCTCCACTAAAAGAAGCAATTCCATGCAAAACATGTTTTCCCCAACTTCGCATCCAATTACACGTAATACGTAAAACGTAGATACTGTAATACCACACACTGAATTGCAGATACTAGTGGCATTATGTGCTTTTCGCACGGAATATAAGTTTCAACATCTGGAATGTGGCACGACAAAGAGAAGGTGCTATTACCAAACACCTTTTCAATTTTTTTCAAGAATTTCAGCCTATTTTCGGTACATGTTTCCACCTTCTTTTGTAAATGTATAGGTGCCCATTTAAGCCAAAAACAGGATTATCAGACAAATTGAACAGAGCCCTTAGCAGAATTAACCCCAGCCTGTACCTACTAACAAACTTTAAGAAAGTTTTGCTTTAAGATATCCAGATACTTCCTGTCAATTATATAGTACTGTAGGGCTGATAGAAGAACTTGTTTCATTCCTCCCTTAGCTTCCATAGACAGAAATAAACTAAAGGGAAGGGGTTCAAATGAAGCACTTCCAATTACCGCATTATCCATCATCCTTGGTGCAGTCCTCACTCTGTCTGTGTCATTCCTACCTCAAAAACAGGTAACTACTCTGCTATGCCTAGAAAAAGAAATTCTCCCATGAAATCGTAAGAAAAACCAAAAAAACCTCTTTCGCCGTGGCTATATGAGTGACCCATTCCCCTACCACTTGCTGTTGTTTCTGTCTGCTTCCAAAATGGCCTCTTCTTTCCCCTGGCTGCCAACAGACATGTGTATGTTTCTGTTGGTGTACTTTTGGCAGCAAGCGTGGGAGCTACGCATCAGGCTCCCCAGCCGCCCTGTTGCTTTGTAATAGGCTGTGGGATTCAGGTGCTTTGTACCGAGGGGCTTCTGATCTTAGAGCAGCTCTTTTGCATCTGGCAAAGGTTCCGCCCTATATGCCTCCGCAGTTGAGTGGGCCTTAGGTTTAGCATGCTCAAGAAATCCTGGTGTACACAGGCCAGGCCTCTGGGCAGCCCTGACGCTCAGCTGGTAGTCTCCCAGTCTATGGTTCTCCTGGTCTTAGCCTGAGTTGTATGGGTCTGCTTTAACACGTCCACATATTTGCACCTCTTCCCTTGTCAACTGTACTAGTTGCTGGTACTGCTGTGTCTTGTTAGGTTATATTTTCTGCAGCCATTCATATGTTGCTCTTGCTGTCAGGGTGTGCTAATGAGGTCAACCTGGGCTCTGGGCAGTTTGAATTCCTCTGAAGCTCGGTTCCTCTCCCTGTTTACTTCATTGTAGTCAGGGTGGTTTCACTGCCATGTGGGTTTCTTCCTGCTCCCGAATTTTGGTCCAGGAATGTGTCAAAGAAATTTCTTAAAAAGGCAGTCGAAGTCTGGAACAACAAATGACAAACAAATAGTCTGTGAATCACAGAATCAACAGACCAGAACCCTTGCTAGCACAGCTGAACGGAGCAAGCTCTTGGAGAAATGGCAAAGCACGCGTTTATACACTAGTATTTGTGAGTTTCAAATATAGTCATGCAATTAATTCAGGTGCTATTCTGAGATTATGAAAACAAGTGAGATGACCTTCCTCTAGTAACAATATATGAAAACATTTTGGCTGAGCAAGCTAGTCTTTGTTTTCTCACCTCAAGAGCAAAGAGGTGGGCATAACTCAAGGTCAGTGACAGTCACTTCCTGTGAGCATCACTAGTATGGGCAAGAGAACATGGCTGAAGCAAGCTATGGCTACAATAATGCAATGATTTCTATTTCACAGATCCCAGTGGTTGGTCCTATTGTAATGTCATCCTTTTGCACTGTTCACCTCCATTTGTTGCTGAATGATCCTGGTGTTAACTGACTCTGCCTGTACCCTAGGCTCTGGTCACTATGTGTAAAAAGATACACATAATAGAGTACACTTACAATTGACAATGACAGACCATATAAGTCCCTAGTAGATAATAGAGCCAGGGGGAGCAATCTACCTATACGTCCCTTGTATATGATGGGGCTTGGAGGTTTAGAGGCCCAGCAGTTTTCCTGCACTTGCATGTGTGCACTGCTGTATGCCTGCTGTCCTTTGAAGGCAGTCCTGCCTAGCAGCCTGTCTTTAAAAGTAAATTCTCACAATTGGTATTGACAGACCCTATATGTCCCTAGTATATAATCGGGCTAGGTCTTTCAAACTACCTAAAAGTCCTGAGAACGTAATAGGGCAAGGAAGTTTAGAGGCCCAGCAGATTTCCTGCACTTGCATGTTTGCACTGATGAGTGCCTGCTGTCATTTTAAAGGCAAACGTGTACCTTATAAAATATGTTTTATATGCCCCGGTGAGGAAAAACTGCCCATTTCATTGTCCCCCCATTGTAGATACTTTGTGGATACTTAGCTCCATAGGATAGCATTACAATATTGCTTGGGAAGGAGCAGAAATACCATTCAAGGACTTAAAAGATTGTTGTTGATAAATCCAACAACTTGCCACTGTTGAATTTATCATAACTAGTACAGAAAAGAAGTTATGGAGCTTTCTCTTCTGCAAGCCAAAATCCAACCTTCTAGTGGTCTCTGCTGAATGGTCAGCCTTAACAGGCTCAGCCAGGCAGCTTTGATTCGATGATAAGTGGCCTGGCCTGAGGAGAGGTTATCTGAAGGAGATAGTTCTGCAGCTGGGGAGGATGCGTCCTGCAGAGGGGGATGGGTAGATCAGACTGAGCTCAAAGAGAGAGCAGATCCATAAGAAATGTCAGGCGTACGTACCCCCTCATCTTGTGCCCCAGCCAGATGGCAGGCTTAGGACAGGAATTTGCAGAGGTCAGGGAAAGGAGAGCTAATGGTAATCAGCCACACTGTGGATTGGTTTAGCTAGCTCTTACTCCTCTGGAGAGAAATTATCCATGTTGGATTTTGGAAGTGCAGTGCTTTGTGAGACAAGAAGATGCCACACTTTGGAGGAAGTTGTCATGCTTTTGGGTGGCACCCATCATCTCATTGGACAGAGGTGCCCCCTGCTTGTCGCCACAGAATACTGAATAAATATGTGAGAGCTGCATACTCTCTCAGATCTGCTGCCTGAAACTACAAGGAAAAGAAGGACTGCCCTGCTGAAATCTGGATTTGCACCCAAAGGCCTGCACTCTGAATGACTGCACCTGCTGCAAAATCTGGTACTACAGCCCTGGGGACTGTGCCTTGCTTCAAGAAGGATTAAGGAGTGGACTACCTGCACGTTACAGATTGATAGAGCCAACCTGCATCATCTGCACCAAGAGTCCCCATCCTGGAGTGCATCAAGAGGACTTTTAAGGATTTGGCCAGGTGCATTGTGGGAATTGTGGTCCAGACATCCCAGAGACCATCTAGGAGATTCCAGTCCTTTGGATTGGTGATTTGAACACTTTGAACCTACAAGGAGACATTCAGGAAGCATTTCCTGAAGTTTAGAGAACTTTGGAGAACTTTTGTGAAAAAGCTCCGGGAGGTGACCAACCCCACGTCGACAGTCAAGCCGACTACCTTCAACCGCAACCTGGCCTGGATTTCAGGTTCGTCCTGCTGAAAGCGCCAGTGCTCCAAACTTCCAGGATTTGACCAGGGCCATGAAGAAAGTCAAGCCGGTGTACCCTCATCAAATCTGGCCTGCTGTGGAGGGTCAATCACCGTCGGAAGGAAAAGATCCAGAAAAGTTTCTAAGAGTGAAGGTAAAGTTTTGACCGGGCCTCCCACTGAGTGTATCCGACCAGGGCTTTATCGCAGTCGGCCTCAAACTTTGACTTTGTCCTAGTTAAGCGCGACCAGATGCCCCAGAGTGCCACTATAGGCTTTTAAGAACTATAAAGTGGTTCATCTTTAAAAATGTAAATCTCCGGTTCCCTACATTGATTTTTTGTCGTTTCAATGTCTATTTGTTTATGCAAATATTTCCTATTTTTATAAATTGATGTGGGATTCTTATTGTGTGTTGTGTCTTACTTATTTGATGTGTTGTTGTTTTTAAATGCTTTACACTCCTGTCTCCTAAGATAGGCCTGACTGCTTGTTGTCAGCTACCAAGGGTTGAGCAAGAGGCTAACTTTACTGAGACCTTTACTAGACCCTATACCGTGTTAGTGGACTTATTACTAGTGGTAGGTACATACTTACCCCTACCAATAACCCACTTTCCAACAGGTCCCTTCTCAAAACTACTTACCTGTTTGTAGCAATGTAAACCTTTTTGAAGCTTTTTTGGTGGGTATCTACCCGTCTGCTGAATTTTATCAATGCCAGTTGCTACCAGGCCAATTAGATTTCTGTTCAAGGTCAACATTGTCTACACCTACACGCATCACTAATTGGTTGATATGCTAGCTGCCAAGGCCTGCAGATCAGGTGGCCGGTCCTCTCTTGATTTCACTGGAACGCTATTGCACCTGTTGGACTTGGCCCTTTCTGTAGGGTCAGCCCCAAACTTTTTGTTTCCAATCTCCTTTTTTTCTGAACCCATTTTGGTTGGCTTTTAGGACTCTGCACACTGTATTACTGCTAAGCAGTGCTAAAGTGCTTGTGCTCCCTTCTTTACACATGACATAATTGGCTTACACCCAATTGGTACATTTAATTTACTTGTAAGTCCCTAGTAAAGTGGTACCACTTGTACCCAGGGCTTGTAGATTAAAGCTACTAGTGGGCCTGTCGCACTATTGGTTTCACACACTCAAATAGCCCCTTTAAACATGTCTCAGGCCTGTCATTGCAGCCTGTGGGTGCAGTTTTAAACTGCCATTTCAACCTGGCAAAATAAACCTTTTACAAGGCCTAAACCTTCCTTTTTAATATGTGTATGTCACCCCTAGAGCAGGCCATAAACATCCCAGAGGGCAGGATGTAGTGTATTTAACTCTTAAATTAGTTTTCCATACTGCAAGGTTTACCTTTCCCATAGGCTAACATTGGTTTAACGTATAACCTTTAATAATTGCATAACTTTAAATTAGGAGCAGATAGACAACTTGGGTTTGGTGTCTAAATAATTATAATTAAAAGCCCTGTTTAATAGCAAAGTCGGCTTTTAAGTCGTAATTCTAAAAAATGCCACTTTAGAAAGTGGGCATTTTATTTGTCCTAACCATTTAGTGCCTGCAGCCTCTCTCAGGGTCACATGACTAGGTGTAGCTGGCAGTTGGTCCTTGTGCATTGCTTCCAGACAGTAGACAAAGAGAAGATTGGTGTTGGTGGGACGAGACACTCTGCCTTAACGAGGGGGCAGAGCTGTCAACTAAAAACTTTCATATCACAAAAGCCCTGCCTGAACACACTCATCAAGAGTTTGTCATTTGTCTTTTGTATCCCCTGACAAGCTGAGGCCAGGGCAGGGAGGATAGGGATGCCTGACACCTCAGGGGGTGGAAACCTTCTCCTATTTCAAAGTGGGCACCAGGAATAAATAATGGACCCTCAGACCCAACCTCTTCAGTGCACATCTGGACCTGTTGAAGACTCAGACGAAGGACTGCTGTGCTGCTTTGTTGCAAGAAGGGCTGCCACTCTGATGCCCTACTGTGCTGCCCCCCTGCAGTAGTGAGAAGGACTGGCCCAGCACCCTGAACCCAGGACTACCAGAGTGATTCCAAGGGCTAGTTGGCTGGCCTCCTGATCAGAGCCTCAGGGACAGAAGAGGCTCCAACAACCTTGTGCCCAGCACCAGGACTCTGCCAGCTGCAAGTCCTGCCTTCCCAAGTGGTGCCACCCAAGTCCTGGACCCTTGGAAGTGGGCCTGAAGTTGGTCTGCCAGTCCAACTGTGGTTCCAGTAGACGTGACGCAGTGCGACTCATCGCCTCCTGGAACGCTGCATCGGAACCACAGTGCGATGAATCTTCACCCCAGGGCCTCACATCACCTCGTCTGCATGATACATCTTCACCAGGGGATCTTGCAATGCTCCACAATCAGAATTTAAGGTGCTCTTATTCAGTGGGCCTAACATGGTCCCTGTAAACGGGCCGCGCGCCATAGCAGTCAGACTGAACTTGTGACTTTGTCCTGCCGGTGCAGGCAGATGACCACAGTTGGCACTTTGTACTTTTTGGTGCTGTTCTCATTTAAATATTTAAACTTGCATATCTCTGGTTCTCCTGATTGGACTTTTGTCATTTTGGTCTTAAAATAGTTATTAAAGGGTTGCACAATTGCCATTTGCAGACATGTTAGTGCTACATGAAAAGAACGTTTCACACCAAGCAAAGCTAGGATATACCTTTATTGGACCTTATCCACCAACAGCCTGCCACCAACTGCCAATCTTAGAATATCCCCAATCTAGATGATGCCTCAGGGTACTTTATGGCATCTAAGTTGAAGGCATGCTTTCTAGGAGAAAATAAATACACATATTCCCTTGCAACTTAAAAAGAATACATTCAAGAAGAACAGAAAATTCCAGTACTAAACAATAGTGTACCAAAGACTCACAATCAATAGTTGACCTAAACCACTCAAAGTATATCACATAGGAAAGATTCCAGTATCAGTGTTACCTCCAAGTTGCTCATGCGGTCAATGAGGGTGCACATAAGCCTTGTGTGCCTTACAGCCATCTCCATAACCTCTCCTGTGGGTATGAACCATCCTTCTGCCTCTAATCCAGTGTATACTTAATGTTATTATGTTATTTATTGTGTTTATTTGTGGCATTGCACCCGCTGGAGGCACCACACATGTTAGCGGCGACTTTTCTTCTTCATGCCACTCACCCTGTTATGCTCGTAGGCCCCTCTTTCTCCTCTCTCTGACTTGGCTGTGTTTTTCTGCGTTTCAGTTAGGATGACGTACAATGTATGCCATGCCTACACCACATCCTATGCTGTGTTCCAATGCCAGATGCAGTACTTCACTCTTGTTCTTCCGTGTTCCAGTTAAGATGACATGGGACGTATTCCATGCCTACATTTTCTTTTTTTGCTGATTTATATAGCGCGAACTCGACCTGAAGGTATTGGAGCGCTTTACATGAGCACCAGTTACGTTACACAAGGACACATTCATTTTGTGGTAGGCACGGGGAGATTAAGTGATTTGCCCAGAATCACAGGAAGCTGAGCCGACGGCGAGGCTTGAACCTGGTTCCCCAGCTCCAAAGTGTGGGGAGAGGTTGGAGCCTTATGGCCAGAGATGCCGACTTTGGAGCTGGGGAACTACCTTCCTTGGAGCTTAAGGAATACCAGCTTGCCATTCTTAGTTTAATGTTTTTCTGTGTAGTGAGGATTTCACCTGTTAACCTCACAGCCCATGCAAGGACACAGGAAGAGAGAATGGATTGTCCATTTCATACATGCTGCAGCCTAAAAAACAAAATCCAGAATCTCTGGAGCATTGTTTAAGTTCTTACATGCAAAACACAAGCATCCTTCATTACATTCTTGCACAGGATAGTTATCCATAGCGCACACATGACATTGCAGGCATAGATATGGAAGCATGAAGCCTAGAGATTGCAGTTTCACTTTCAAGAGGTTGGTATAGCATTGGCCTATCGCAAACAGCTGCACACATATGGCTGACCCTACCCTATTCATTGTTCTTTCCATACCAGCAGTTGCTCCTTTACTAGGTGCACTGCTGAGGGCATACCCAAAGGCCATGTGCTACTTGCAGCAGCAGCCGGCACAGGTAAATGCGGTGGGGCGGAGGCGAGGCGGGTCGGAGGGGGAAGTTGACAGACGATGGAATAGGTATAATTAAATAAATAAATAACACCTATTCCTTCGTCTGTCTGCTTCCCCTGCTGCGCCCTGCCCTGCCCCACTGTACTTACCTGTGCCGGCCGCCGCTGGCTACTTGTAGGGGTTGTGGAGTTTCGATTGTCAATGCAAAAGACAGAGTATGGGTCTTTTCTATGCTGCTCTGTCTATTGTGTTCTGGGGTTTATTTCAATCACAAGGGGGAAATAGAAGCTTGACTGTGGACTCACTCGGATTCCACAATATCTCAGACCTAATTCAACTAGCGTGTTTTTTATTGCTGGGCCCCTAGACAATGTTAAAAACACAGGGGCATATTTACAAGCCCCTAACACCACCACAACATCACTTTTCACGACGTTGTGGTGGTGATAGGGGCTTCTCCTTATTTACAAGGCAGCGTTAAACCACATAATGTGGCTTAGCGCTGCCTTGCAAATAAGGCACTCTTAGCTTGAAAGGGAAGGGCAATGGGTGTTGTGGTGGGTGTGCCACCGCAACACGCATTGATTTTGACGCTGTCCCATATTTACAAGGGTGGCGTAAATGTGGGGCAGTGCCAAAACTAAGGCCAAGGAAAACCTGGTCTTACCCTAGCACAAGGAGAAATGTTTAATTTTTCCTTGTTTTTGCTGTTTCCCTGTGTGCTGCATTGTGCAGCACACATGGAAACAGCAAAACGCCATTGATTGTTTATGTGCCGGAAGGTGTCTCTTCCTGCACATAAACAACGCCATTTAAAGATTGTTTATGTGCAGGAAGGGACACCTTCCTGCACATAAACAGTCTTCCCCTGCAACGCAGACACCCTTGCACTATGGTGCAAAGGTGCCTGCGTTGGCGCTAGGCAGCTAAATTTAGCGCCAGCGAAGGGGTAAATGCTGGGCTGCACCATATTGTTGTAAATAAGGTGCAGCCCTGCGTTTTAGAAGTGGTGGAGAGCCGCGTTAAACCAAGGAGGCTAACGCCATGCTCCACCACTTCTATTGTAAATATGCCCCACAGTTTGATGCTACCAGAGGTATATTGCGTACTTTGTATCAAGTCAGGTCAACATGTTTCAGTCGTAGGTCTCTATTACGAGTCTGGTGGTCCACAGACCATCAGACTCGTGGGGGCACGGCGGTGGTAGTCTCCCGACCACCCTATTACAATTCGGGTGGTCGGCCCGCTTTTGCCTCACCACAAAACCGCTGTTCCCTGGTGGTGTTGCCCTGGTCAGGAGGATGCAATATGCTTGGAGGGACTGCATAATATGAGTGTTCTTTCTTCCGGCGGTGTTATGGAGGTTTCTACTCCATGAACACCGTTGCGGAGAGGAAACAAAGTGGGATCTTCAGGTTGCCCTGTGCCTCCTCCTCATGAGGATGCATGCAGGGGGGAACAACATGTGCCCCCCGTATGCATGCACCCCAGTTCCTGCATGACATGGACTTTGCAGCCCATGCCGTGCAGAAACTGTTTTTGCTGTTCCCATTGTGGTGCCCATTTTCAGACAGGAGGAAACTCATGATCTGGTGGGTGGATCGACCACGGCTTTGGCGGTGCAACGGCAGGGCGGACCCGGCACTGCACCGCTAAAGTCCTAATCAGGCCCTAAGTGTGCCCTGACCAGGTTACTTGGATTTTGTCAAGACCAGATTTCTAAGGTCCCTAGCACTGAATTCACTATAAATTCCATAAGATTCCCTATAAATCATGCACTCATTTGTGCACTATTTTCACTCAAACATTCATTCATTCTGCATACACACACTTACAAAACATTCTGAAGCATCTCAAAATGCTGGTATTAGGGGGACACAGTAGGTGTAAGAAGCCTGTCAGGACCTTTGACGAATGTGTGACTACAAGGCTGACCCCTCACCATTCCCTAAGAAGCACATAGCAAGGGTTTGATAAGAACCAGACTGAGGAAGTGCCTCAGACCTCGTCTAGACCTCGTCTAGAGGCCAGAGAAGAAAAACCACACTAGGTGGATTAGGGCACCCAGAAGGAATTTTAAACTTAAGATCCATTCTGCTTCCTTTTCCCTTTGCAAAAATTACCATACAAAGAGCTTCCTTGGACTGGCAAGGTTAAGCCCGACCAGATACACATTTTTATCTGTGGCGAGGATTCAAAGATGAAGCATTCCACTGAATAAGAGCCTCAGTGGGTAAGAGTCCTTTAAAAAATCCAACTGTTCTGGGGTTTACCCGGGTGTGTATGTTCAAATGTGTGGGCTTTTAACTCGTCTCTAGTGGACAGTCAAACATGTCCTGCTCGCTGGGATTTAACTTGTTTGTGTAATGGTTGTGCGGTCTTCTTGCCTTGTCAACTCTTCTATGTGCTAGGAATCTGTGACTGGGTAGTTTATTTTCTTGTATCTGATTTGGTTTCTGCTGCCTGTTTTTGTATCTGCGGATACCATCAGTGGGGCTTTGTTCAAGTTCCTTGATATGAAAATCTAGCTCACTTCTGTGTTTGTGTCTCTTTGAGGCTTGTTCCTCTTTATGCTGTTTATCTCCTGGGTTCTTTTTAATGGTTGATGGGCACCTTCATATCTTGCAATCACTACTTGAAGTTGCTGTGGGATAGTTATTGGGCCATTCACAGCTGGGGCCATTTTCGATTTTCCATATGATGGTTGGGTTGTATTGAGAATATTTTGCCTTTGTGTGGGCCTGGGTGTTTCTTGGTTGTGTCTTTATTTAGCAGTGGCTTGTCTGATTGGAAAGAGCCACCACCCGGCTTTGGATCTGCAACTTGTCCAGGTTTCCATGCTATTTCCTGGTCTCCATGAGTCAGTGGAACTTGGGTTGGCTCCAGTTGTCTGTTGTTCTTTATCCTGTGAAATCTGGATTTCATGTCACTTTTCTACTCTTTTGGTGGGCTCTGACCCTATGTGGCTTTATTACTTGTGTTGCCCTGTTGAATATTAGGTAAGTACCTCATGGTGGGTCATTATTCAGTTGCCTTTGGCCTGGGGCAGCAGCTGCCCAATGTTCTGCATGGCTAGTTGTATTGCCCTTCCATGATGCTTTACACACATTTGTGTGTGTTGGTTTGTCTCGCAGCATTCCTCTTGTCTATTAGGAACATATTGGTTAGGTGGCCCTTGCACTCCTTCTGACTTGTGGATGCTGCCTTGCTCTCCTTACTGTTTCTTATGCAACAGATGAGGATGCCGATCAGCGTGGATGGCTCCAAGCAGGGCTGACCTCGTTGCAGCTTTTTAGAGGTAATCTTGCTATTACTTATGGGGCATTCTCATTTTTTTCGCGAATTGTTTCTGATTTTTCAGGCTAATCAGGCACACTTCTTTCTCCTTGAAATTGATCTATTTTCTTCAATTCAACCAACTCCTCCTGCATCAGTTGATATGTTCTTATCCTGATGATGGCCCTCAATCTACTAAAGTTCGAAAAGCTGTAGAGGATTTTGGCAACTGGAACCGATTATCTGTGAACCACTGTGGCGCCTAAAGCTTTGGGTCCCACACTTAAGCAAATATTAAAAAAACATTATTGTTCCATTGTCTTACACCACTGCACGATTTTGTGACTCACTGTATGACCACCCAATCAGTAAACACTACTATTAAGCTGCAAATGTATGTGTGAAAGTCTACAAGTGGAACCTTCGCCATTTATTGAGTTTGCAAATTATTGAACTGTAGGTTTCTGAATTACTATTGATCTAGAAAACCCTAATTGAGTATAACACAAGGACCCTCTGTTCTTTTTATGTCTATATGCACCTGGTTCCAGGGGGGTTTTGGGCAGCTCCTGTTTCATTAAACTACCTTATTACTTGTGTCACCCTGTTGAGGTTGTATGACACAACCACACATGCCTAAACCATGCATGCCTTACCACGTGGTCTTTACAATGTCCGTGTCTTTACCACGCATGCCTTTACAATGAATTTCATTGTAAAGGCATGATTTGTAAAGGTATATGTGTGGTAAAGATTGCACCCCAGCGGCCCCTGCCCTGAACCCTAACATTCTGCCCTCCTGCGTTGTAATCTACCCACCGCAGCCCTATTACCTACCACGAACCCCTACCCTGAGCCCTAAAACTCGGCCCGAGCCGAAAAAAAGGACCCGACCCCAGAACCCCCTCCCTGAGCCCTAAAAACTAGCCCCCAGCCCTGAAAGCTACCCCTTCCCCCTGCCCTGAGCCCTAAAATTCAGTCCCCGCCCTAAAAACTACACTGACCCCAGCACTCGCCCTGAGCCATATTACCAGCCCAACCCCTAAAACCTCCCCCCACCTCCTCTCAGCCCCAGCCCAACTTACCAAGCCACGTCCTGGTCCTTTTTCCTGCCACAATCCTTCTGGTCCTCTATCCGCCCATCCACTCAGGCAGCTAGAAGGCCAACTGCCTTAACCATGCATATGCGTGGTTAAGGCAAGTGTTGTTTCGGTTGCGGAGAAACAGCACACATGCTTAAGGTTGCGTTGTAAAGGCCGTTCCCCCCTGTTGAAGATTAGGTGAGTATCTCTGGGTAAATTACATATCCAGTTGCCTTTGGCCTGCGGCACCAGATAGCCAGTGTCCTGCATGGGTGGTTGCATTGCCCTGTCATAATGCTTTACACAAATGTGTGTGTTGATGTAGGTCTCTGAGCATTTCTCTTATCTGTGGTGAACGTTTTCTTAGATGGCTCTTTGCACTCCTCCTGCCTTCTGGCTACTGCCTTTTCCCTTTACCCATCATGGATTTTGAGATTCTAGCCCCTCTGGCTTTCCCGCTATTGCTCTGCTTCTCAATCACTCTCTCCACCAGTTTTGCTGCACATCTGTGTCTTCACCTTGAAAGGGTCTGTGCCCAGTGGTTCAGTTTTGCGCCAATGTCGATCTTCTTTTAGCAGCATGAAAGTGTAAAGGGGAGTAGAGTTTTGTAAGTCAATTTAAGCCGCAGTATAACTCAATGATGGCTACTCAATAACCCAAGCCGACAACCAATAATGGTTAGTCAAATTCACAGGTTGAAAAATAATTGGACATACACAAATCTTAGCATGAGATTTTAAAAATACAGGGGAAACAGAAAAATCTAAATCTTCTGAAGCTATTCACTCAATGTAACATGAAAAGAACAATCAGTTCTATGACGATTATATAGGAAATGAGAAAGCAAAGGTTCAAATTCCCCTGCATCGGCACTTCGTTGGTGCAGAGCATAAAACCTATCTATTCCTACTCTAACTCTAGAGGTAGCATAGACAGAAGGTTTTAAACAGAAAAGGTGTCAGTGGGTAGAGCCTTACTAAGAAGTCACTCCACCATGAGATGGGTCAGCAGCATGAAGCCGCAAGCAGGAAAAGGAGCAAGTTAGCACTCAGGTGCTCTCCGTCAAGATGACAAGCAAGAATAAGGCATCTGTCCCTCTCTACAATTCATCATATACTCAAAGTTGTATTCAACAAATGTCCCATAATGCTCTTCTCACACATACTCTATGGTAGGGTCAGCCACAAAACTATCCATGACGTTGATTCCTTTCACGGCCTTCTCCATGTACTCTCCTCTGTAACAGTTTGCTCTTGGCCTCCTCTACTCCTGTGTGAAAGCACCTCCCTCCATCCTATCTTTTCGCCAGGCCAAGCTAACTGTAACTCCTTCATTCTGCAACTTATCTAATGAAACATACCCTTACTCTTCACTAACAAGCGTTATCCACCTGAAATGCAAACATAGGAACAAATAACAATCTACAACTCACATGAGAATCTAAGCATCAATTCAGAAACAAGAACATTTCAAAATGTATTGCAGATTCAGGCCTACGACTTAGGCCAAAATAATGAATTTGCCATGTTATGTACCTTAGTATGCCCATAAATCATAAGTGTTTATTAAGAACATTTCCCTAACTACATTAATACATATGTGTTCAACTACATCATTAACCTAAGAACTTGCTCAAAATAAGGTCAACATATCGATGTATCACATCACTAGTGAGGCCTGTATAAGCGGGTAACATTGGTTAAACTTTCAGCACAAATACAATGAGGCATTTATTAAGCTTCACATTTAAATGCATTGATTTCGTAAGAACATGTTGCCTGATTCATGTTTACTCTAGCATCTAATTTCTTTCATGACATTGAATAATATCTGAGTGGTACTACAAGCGATTATATTGCACTACTAACAGGTACCCCATGTAGGATATGTATTTTGTGCTCTATCAACCTTGAGCATAGCAGAGGACTGGGAGGCTTGCTGCCTCCCTATAGAGTGTTGGCTGTGATGAGGTAGATAGACAAAGAGGCAATGTTATGATTACTAACTGGTAATCTTTATTAGTCCAAGTGCAAGTCTTCCTCATCACAATCTAGCAACTCACCCACCTGCTAAACTCAATTTGTCTCCTAAATTTCATTTTCCGACTTGGTAATGTACAGCAGGTGAAAGGTAACTTTTTACCGACTCCTAAAAAATGGGTTTAGCTATGGATAATGAATAGCTATTTGGAAGGGGTTTGTTGTAAACGTCCCTTTAAAATAGCGATTCCTTTCCATACATGCCAACAGTGGCGGCTCGCCGAGGGAGTGCTGCAAGGCAGGGGGGGGCGGGGGATGGGCTGGGTGGGGTATAGTAAACTCCGGAATACGGCGGCACGGAGTTAAGTAAATAAATAAATAAATAAAACAAATGACACTGCGCGCGCTGCATCGCCGAGGTGGCGTTGCAGCGCGCGCAATGTAAATTGTTTCATTTATTTATTTATTTACTTAACTCCGTACCGCCGTATTCCGAAGTTTACTACCCCCCACCCAGCCCCTCCCCCACCCACCGCCCCGCATCAGTCCCTTGGCGAGCCGCCACTGCATGCCAATGGTTTTGGATGAAAATAGCAGTTGGAAACCATTGAAAAATTACCAACCCCCACTATGGGGTGGTAACCCACTGGCAAGGTGACCCCTTCCCCTTTGTGAATGTTAAAAAAAAAAGGTTGTTTTACAGTAGGCAGAATCACTGCAATCCCTGCAATAAAAGGTAAACTTTTCTTTTTAAATGAGGGAAACAGGTTTTATTAAAAAGAAAAGGTCACTTTATTAAAAGGCAGTCCCACACACGGTGATCTGCTGACCCCAGCATGCCACCATCCCTGTGATGGCCTCTACTCGATTGCGAATTTTAAGAGCAAACCTATTAGTACGTGGTCAGTTCTTAAGATGTACTATTTTGGGACCAGTAAATAGTACATCTGCCCCACGTGCTCTGCACACACCTTACCAAATGGATTAAATATTAGTATCCTCGGGTAGGCGCAGTGCACGTTCTCAAGAAATAACTTGGGCTACACTCTTCGGGGCAGATTTACAAGGCCCTTGCGCCACTTTTGCGTCATTTTTAACATGGAAAAAGTGATGCAAAAGTGGCGCAAGGGCCTTGTAAATCTGCCCCTTCGTGTGAAGGTTTTAATGAATCAGGAAATTACCACAGAGGGTGTACTAATTAATTCCTTAGTTGCTAGGCTGTCCTATAGCAGATATTTAAATTATGTTGTTTTGTTAGGCCACGGCTGACATTTTCACTCTAGTTTCTCAAATAGATAATCGTTTTCGTGGCATACCGCCTAGTTTTCATTGTGCGGCTGTTCACTTCATTTTCACTTTTCATTGTGCTTTGCGCAGTGCTTTAAATGGGAAAAAATAAGTGCAGGTACTCGTTAAATTGAGCGAGGGGCGTGGCTAGTGGGCGGGGTTAGAGGCGGAGTTAGACATGATACAAAAACACTTCTATTGAGTATTCATGTTGTCCTTGCTTTGTCCTGGATAGTGGTCTCAAACTTTCCATATATGCAGATTAACAACTAAAACCATGAATGAGCCAAGCCATCAACAGTACTTTTAGCACTTTAAGGCTAATAATCAATGTGCTCTAGCACGAGAGAGTCTCTGGCGCTTACACCGGTTGCGGGACAGAACAAAACATGTGAGAAATGTATCAATTCAAACAAAATGTGTTAACTCGTTATACAAAATGAAGGTGAAACACCAAATGTTCATGTTTCCTTGTTTTCTAATATTTGCAGCTTCTTAATATCATAATATTTCTAACATTCCTACTTGGTTGCATTTGGCGCAATCCTTAAATATTTAAGATTGCACACATACAAACAAGCATTCCATGCATTTCTTTTCAAATACCTCCTGATTCTGTTCCTCTCAAACACACACTCTCTGTTTTCACATCTTTAACCTCGAGATCCCTCTCGCACTCACCTCTCTCCCGTTTGTAGCTAATTCTGTCCCACTCTCTTTACCCCTATTGCATCTTATCACTCTGTCTCATCACTCTATTTCTAATCTGCCCTCTCCGCGCCTCTCTACCTCTTTCCACAGGCGTCTGGATCCCTTCCATATCTCTGTCTGCACTTACCCCTTCTGCCTCTCTACCGTTTCCTACTTTAAACTCTGCTCCTTCCCCCTTACTCTTCACCTTCACTCACCCCCATTTTCCCTCCTCTCCCCTCGGCAGGAGGCCCCACGGCCGTAGAGCTTGCAGTGGCATACAGTGAGCACTGGAGGGTCCCGAGTATGTGCAGAGTCCAGCAGGGGAAGAACAATACTGGCAGGGCCGGCTTTAGCACTGGTTGCGCCCAGTGCGACAATGGTTTTGGCGCTCCCCCAATGACCTCCTGCGCAACGGATTCCCGCACTACCACCACCCCTTAATAGTCTCCATAACCACTCTCTTTCAGATGCATCGAGTTAGTTTTATAGTGTCACTCATAAAAGTGAAGGGTGTCCGAGCACTTTACATTGCACACACATTACTCAATCATATGTGTGTAAATCAATGTATAGGAAAAGTTCCATATGACAGAGTGGTAGGATTTATATGTCATCCATACTGGTAGGTAGTATAGTTACGGGTGCTTGGTCTGGAGAAGCACAAACTCAGAATTTAAAATGACAGACCATGGTTGGCGATTATCTTTAATAATTGGAATTGATTTACACCCAAATCAACACTTTGTACAACATTAGGATATTGAAAGTCTGGGGGAAAAATCAAACGCTCTAATCTATACTTGAAGTCTGCATTTCAGTTCTTTGATGACAGTAAATAGCTCCGTTTTTTTTTAGCATTTTAACTTATAAGCTGCAAGTAACAAAAGGAAGTCTCTGACGAAAGATTTATGTTATGTTCACTTCGTGATTTGCATGGTACACATTCTTTGCCCAGGCACATTAACCCTCTGCACTACCTTAAGATGAATCAAAACATCCCCCAGTCAAAACTTCCACTAGACAAAAACTTCGTTCTCTCTCCAGGAACAGCGTCAATCACCGGAGTTAACTTGACATTTTTATTGTTGGCTAAAAATTGCTGCAGGTCAGGAACACTGCAGCGGGTGCTTTAAAAACAATATAAACTAGCAATCAGGAACGCCATGCAGAGCCGGCCCTGCGTACAGACATGGGTAGAACTGTCCCTTTTGTTAGTGTCAAAATCTGGCAGAGGCTAAAATAAAGAGAAGTGTACGGGCCTCATGCGGGAAATGGAAAAGCAACGTTGCTTCCTTTCGAAGGTAACCTTTAACAGTTTCAGATAATTGACAGTACTGGCCTCCGATGGGAAGGTCAGTTGAACTCCCCTCACCTGGGCACCAGGGAGGCTGCTAAGCCTTCTTCGCCACCTCGATCATCACCGCCCATCATGGACTTAATGTCCCAGCGCGGGGTGGGTGGAATCGCAAGGGCAAAAGAGTCCGGACAAAGAAAGTCACACCCCAGTGGGAGGCCAAGGGGTGAAAATGACCCTTTGTGTCTGCGTTCCACGGACCCAGCATCGATGCCTAGCAGGGGGTGATGAGGACAAGGAGAGCCTCCATCTGGGTAGGAAGGGAGCAGAGGCCGCATCGGGCAGCTTGCCAAACCTAAATAAATAAGGCAACGGCCAACATGCTGCCAAACAAACGGCACGCAGCTGCCCACCTTCTAATCTGACCCTGAGTACCGGTACTCTCCTTGACAGTGGAGAAGTGCCGGTACTCGACTCGGTAAATTTAAGAAGTGCCGGTACTCAGTACCGGTGAGTACCGGCCCATTTAAAGCACTGCCTTTGCGCCAGTATTGAATTCTTACTAACCATTCTTTGTGAGTTCTTAAAGACGTAACGGAAAACGATATCTGCTGCAAAATTAGGCAACAGGCCACTAAATTTCAAATGACCTAGTTTCTTCACAGATGTTCAAGGGCTGTGGGATGACGTGAGACCCCGCACAGGTGAGGGCGGTTTTCACCACAGGCCGCAGGAAGCTTTGCAGTGGCTTAGCCAGGGAGCGTGGGAGGAAAACTGGCATGTCTGCCCCATCGTTGGGGAAGATACTTCGGCCTCAGTACCACAACACCTGCTGCACTCAAATCAACTACGACCTTTGCCCTACATTACGCCCCTGTCTCTTTCAGTGAGTGTGGGATGACCCCAAACATAGTTTCTCTGCTATACATTTCGTGGCCGGTCCCACGGTGCCGGTGAACACCAATGGTGTAACGTAAAATGATGACCCCTCCCGCAGAACGTGAAGAGGTCCCTCATATCTCATAGATATGTATTGGCCTTTGGCTGAAATGGGGCCCCGCTGAAGAGTTGGGGGGGTCACTGAGGGGTTGAATTCCCCCCCCCCCTCACGCGGGCAGGGCTGCAGGGGCTGCAGGTGCCTGTGTTACGCCCCTGGTACACACTCTTCAACTCCACCAAGGCAAAGAAGCATCAGAAATATCCATAGGTCTAGCTTTTAATAGTATATGGAGAATTATATACTAGACATTGCTGCAGATGGAGGCAACATATATGGAACGATGCATGTTGATATTGCAATTAGAGAAGTACAGCATTTGTTGTTTGCTGTTTTAATTATTTTTCCAATATAGCATGTAGGAAAAGAAAATTTACATATCAATAAATTAACATGCAGTTAAGATCTGTTAATATTGGTTGGTGGGTATTGCTGTTTTCTACATTTAAAATTGCTTGCTTAATATGTGCAGTAAAGTATTTATGTCGTATTTGTAGAAGTGTATTTCCTAATCTAGGGTGGAAAGATGATGTTAAAGTAAATATTGAAAAGATGCTCGCAAATTTCACCCAGCACACGGATGGTTGCAGTCACTATTGGGGTGCAGAGAAGATCTGTTCTCTCTGTATGGGAAAGCATATGCTACTGCCTACTCTCTTGTGACAGTTCTTTGTGCTAGAAAAGTTTGCGCTGCTGCTCATAGTGTTCCCTCGTTGTATGTTAGTGAAGCTTGGTGAATCTTTGTTCACCAATCAAAAGTGAAAATGATAAGCGCTACATGAGGGGGTGCTTCATTTGAGCCAGTGGTTGCACGTGAAGCGCAGCGGCTTTCGTTTTTGGGGACCAGCACTTATTTTTCCTCACCACACTTTGACCCAGAACAAGAGAGAGATAAAAACACACAAGGGTGAAAGACAGAAGAAGAGAAAGACAGAAAAACAGAGACAAAGGGATAAAGTAGGGATTAAAACGAACCTAAAAGAGTGAGTGAAATGCTCAGAAAATGTCTGGTGGTGGATGAAAGGAATGAGGTGGACTCAAGACTAGACAGTCTCTTGGTATTCTCCATCCATGACAATCCATGGCGCCGGCGGCAGGCTTGAAAGCAAAACTTTGGGCCGCCATCACTTATTGCTTTACAAATTAAGCACTGGCTCAGAATGCAAATGGAGGGCAGCAGAGGGTGCAGTGTAAGTATGGCGTGATTGGAGAAGTGACAGGTGACAGCAAGAGTGCAGTATGTAAGGGGAGCACAGGTTCCATTGAGGTGCAAGCTTCCTTTGCACATACAGAGCTGGTACAGCACAGGGAGTAGCAGTACATGGCTCCACTCACAGGTAATTAGAATGGTTCAAGCAGCAGCAGTGCAAGCATCCATCTCCCATATAATCACACATGGCAAGTACCATTTGAGCAGTGTAGGCTACACACACACACACACACACACGCATATGTGTATTGCCTGTGTGCATGGAGTGTGTGTTATCAAAGTATACATGTGCCTATGTGTGGCTGTGTCAGTGTATATGTACATGAAGTATAGAAAATCCAAACCTATTAGCTTTGTATACATTTGTTAAATAAAGGTATTATAGGAGAGGGCCTTAATGACATCATGTGGGTTTTTGACACACCATCCTATCAAATATGCCCAGCAAGGTGGACATACGATTGGCTGCCTGTCAGAGGTGCATCTGGCACTTAGCTAGTTCTGCCCCAGCACTCTGTCTGTCAGAGGTGTGCCTAACATGAGACTGATAATGTCCCTGCCTTCGGGCGTGTCAAGGATGCACCTGGCATGTCTGGCTCGGTTTCAGCCCTACCAGTGTTTCATAGGAGCGTAGGACAAGTAACTCACTCTATCTAAACCCATCAGCCTGAAAGAGGTGCCGAGGACAAGTGACTCACTCTATCTAAACCCATCAGCCTGAAAGAGGTGCCGAGATATATGATTGACTCTGCCCCTGCCCCACGGACACCGTTAATTGAGTGCTCCTCCCCCGCGATGTCAGTCCTGTCAGGACTAAAAAAACTACAAAGAGAGTGTCTCTGAAGCAAGCAGCGGCTATGCCATTGGGAAAATCACCTTTCGCGGCACTCTAAAATGGCAGGGGAAAGCAGAGATGTGTGATCCTGACATTCACAGGTTTGGTATTTATTTATTTAATGCGATTTTATATAGCGCGAACTTTACCCGAAGGTGTCAGAGCGCTTTACAAAAGGACCAGTTACATTACATAAGGACTTCAGAGTACATAAGTTACATAAAAGATACAAACAGAAAAACTGTAAATTCACATAAGAATGGTAGTAAGTACAAAAGTCTACTACAGATACTATTGGTTAGAGTTACATATATACAAGTTGCAGATTCACTCGGGGAAAGATACAAACAGATAAGCTCTAAAATCACATAAGAATGGTAGTAAGTACATAAGTCTACTACAGATACTAGTGGTTAGAGTAATTTCTCACTAAGTAGTAGCTGCAGGTGTGTTCCCAATGCAGATCCTGCACACTATGCTTCTTGGCACTGTGGCAGCTGATGCTTCCTGCCGTCTTAATATCACTGCAGCAATCTTTCACTCACTAGTACAATCTTTGTTAACTGTAGCCCATTAGGGCAGTGTAACCTCCCAAAATGTTTTTCTTTGTGGAGCATTTAACAGCTCTGATGCCCCCAAGTTACCTCTTGGAAGCGGCCCGCGCCTGCTGGATGTGGAAGATCTCGTCCTCGTTTATGCAGATGCCCCCCTACTACCCTCGTCTCCCCACTTCCAAATGAGGTTCAAAGTCATATTGATTGATCAAAGAAAAAATGCAGTAGATACCGACACGTATTTAGAAAACACATCAAACCAAACGCAGCTGCACAAAACAAACAAAGGAGGTCACCCCTCAGCATGTAAACTCATCCCACTAAAGACCAATAAAAGTAATGTGCAATACCAAAACTCCATATGGTATGAATAAAAGTAGCAATCAGCTCATGGCAGTTGCAAGGGGTGACTGCCAATCAGTGGCGGCTCGCACAGGTAAGTGCGGTGAGGCGGTGAGGCAGTGAGGCAGGGGCAGGGTGGGGTGGGGTGGTGGAAGCCGACATACGACGGGATAGAGAAAAGTAAATAAATAAATAAAACCACTTACCTTGCGCTTGCCGCATTGCCGAGTTGGTGAATGCCCCGTCCTGCCCCACTGTGCTTACCTGTGCGAGCCGCGACTGCTGCCAATTACAACAAACCATGTCTGAGCTCCATTGCAATGCTCACTACAAGTTACACAAGCTCTCTGAGACTGCTAAAGCTGTCTCTGCCAGACCTAAAGGCCCTTAGACAATTTAGATTTGCGCCCGTACCCCAATTCTCCCTTAGTAACTGGCTCCAGGTGTATTGCGGCAACAGGGCTTCTATTTGTGAAGCTTGGTATTGTTCTCACCAGGTACTGTATTTATAGAAAGTGCCCCAGGGGTACAATGGGCATTTGCGCACTCTTTGCGCACCCCGGGGCACTTTGGTATTAAAGAAAGGGCCGCAGACGCTTGTGCGGCCCCTTCAGTAATACCGATAGCACTGGTGCCAGAGCTGTCTGCAGGGTGGTGTTCCCTCATTTGCATGGGGGCATGGGGGCGTGCTCACCGAATGTGCACTCGCCAACTTACCTTTCTGGAGCGGCACGTGAGAAAAAAAGTTGACTACGCGATGATTGACGGAATTTGGCCAGCACTCTGCGTAATGTGGAGTCACCAAAATTCCACCAATTCCACAGGGGAAATGGAATATTCCCCTACAGAATATAAGTATGACTCTCATGATCCTCAGAATGTCCCAAAGGGAAAATCTGTTCAATAATCTGATCTGCCTACTGTGTTCAAGTCAGTGCTTAATTTGAAAAAAAAAATTAAGTGCCAGGGCCCTTGTCAGGAGTCCACTGGAGTTTGCACCACTTTGTGTTCCTACCTGCGCTGCCACTGACAGTACCAACACAACTACTAACCATCATACTCCTACAAATGTGACAATTCAGGCTATTTCAGGCCTCCAAAGCTATTAGAAAATGCTTGGGTGGTAGATATAAATAATGTATATTGACTTAATAGCCAACTTGTTGTTGGTTGGAAAATTACAAACTTATCGACTGTGACTTTGTCATTTGAAAGCCAAATATCTGTTTTTTTTTCTTACATTCTGGTTTTTGCATGCACGTGTTGGATATCAGCATTTCCATGTACTGAGAACATTTAATTAAGAGGATATGTCTGTCTTTCCAAGAGGCTGGAAGCATAAATGACTGCAGTTTTGTCATAATGCAACCTGCATACAACACAAGGCAACCATTAATTTGATTACAGATGCTTAAATAAATATGTTTAGTTTGGCACTATTTTACGTATGAGTAACTGATGTGAGAATTTGTGGTACCTTTTCAGTTATTATGAAATTAAACCATTTAGGGTGTGAGAAACTTTGTGAGATTAGTTCTCATCTGTACAAAACAATGCCCACATCTATATATCCCATATTCTTTCACCATTCAACCTTCCTGGCCGAAAATGATTTGATTTGTAGTACTGTTCTGTATATTCTCTCTATGTGAGGTGTATCAGTATTCTGAATACCTTGCTCTGCTGTAGTTCCAGCACAATAAAAGCAAAACATGTTTTTTGGATAATGGTACTTTACCCAAGCATATTGCATCTGATGAGATAATACTTTTTTCTGCCAAAAGTCCTTATTCCAAAACATTGTATTTGGTACTATAGGAATGTAGGTAACAATGTAGATGATGTTTTTCATTTTATAATTAGAGGTTTTTAATATTTTCTAATTTTGTTTATGACAGCCCTGATGAAGCTGTTGTATGAGCGAAACACATTGGCTTTTTGGGCTGTCTTAATATGAAGAAAATGGATAAAGAATCTTTTTATGGTTCAATTCTTTTTATTGCTGTTATTCAATCAAAAAACAAAAACTAATGCCAACAAGCGACCTGGCACAGTTCAGGGCTACGCAGAGCCCGACAATGAAAGCATGTAAGCCGGCATCTTATGGGCAAACAAAACTCCCAACCCACCCACCCCCCACCTGCCCTCCATTCAACCCTGCTCTAGCTTTGGAAAATTTGGTAGTGTCGCTGTGAACCGTTACTGCTTTGGGGATGTTTGCACCCCTGCCTCCGGAAGACGGAGGAGGCGCAAGTATCTGGAGCACGTAAGTTCACGGGAACTCTTGCGTCAATAGGGTCAGGAAGGGAAGCCATAACTTACGAAAGTCCGCACCTTTTCCAGCAAGTATAAGAGATATTTTTTCCATTTCCAGGATGTGCCATAAACGGGTTAGCCAGCCTGTGAGTGTGGGGAATTGATGCGTTCCCCAATGTGCAAGGATGTTTTGCATGGCAATGCCGATCAAACGCCCTCTCCTAGATTTCAGTGGATAGGCCAATGGGTCGGGGACTCCCAGCAAGATATGTGCCGGAAATCTAAGTAGTTGGGTCTCAAGGTGTTTGTCAATTTCGTCCAATACTTGGGTCCAGTAATGTTGAATTTGGGGACATTCCCACAATACATGTACCAGTGTACCTCGCTTACCGCAGTTTCTCCAACAGTCTGCGCTCACTGATGGGTTAATCTTGTGCACACTCTCTGGTTTGTAGTACCAGTAGGTTGCTTCTTTTGTGAGCGTGTCTGTTAGGGCCATGTTACTGGCTGTATGACGTGCTCTGTGGCAGATACCTTCCCACTCTTTATTGCTTAGGGATCTCCCTATGTCTTTTTCCCATCTACCTCGCCCTGCGTTGTGCATGTGAGTGTTCCGTGTGTTCAGTAACTTGTAGAAGTTGGAGATCAGTCCCCTGTCCGTGGTCATGGACAGGAGCCATCTCTCATAGAGAGTGAGATGACGTTGTGCAGCGTCTCTGTTTTGCGGCTGCATTACCCAATGTCTGAGCTGTAGGTACCTTAAACGCTCTGTTTCTGGGATGCTATAGTCTGCTTTGATCTGTTGAAACGAGAGTACCCCTTCAACATCAAAGAAGTGACCCATGGCGTGGCACTCAGAGCGGCGCCACAGCTTGAACTTTGTCTCACCCACCCCTGGCTCAAATTCCAGATTATCAAATAATAGGGTCATAGGCGATGGAAATGTCGTAAGATTGTGTTTAATGTTGGCCTGATCCCATGTCGTCATTGTTGTCCGTGTGATGTCGGACACATAAAGGCTCCGTGGTCTTTGTGTCTTCTTTAAAAAGGGGATTTTCCTACAGCCCTGTCCTGGAATAACCAGTGCTTTTCTGATTCTGTACCGTTCCATTCCACTAAATGCCTTAGCTGTGTTGCTTGATAATACAGCTGGAGGTCGGGGATTCCCAGCCCACCCTCGCCAGGCGGTAAAAAGCTGAGGTTCTTTTTCATACTAGGTTTGCGGCCCTGCCGGATGAACTGCATGATCTCCGCTTGTAGTTTGTGAATCATGCCTGGTGGCGGACGTAGTGGGGGTGTTTGAAACAAATATAGAATTTTGGGGAGAATCATCATCTTAATAGCCGCTACTCTACCCAGCCAAGAGATCGGGTGGTGTTTCCATCTATGTATATCAGCACAAACTTGTCTGAGTAAATTATTGTAGTTGGTGGTGGCCGTGGCATGAGTGGATGCTGCTATTTGAATTCCCAGGTAAGGAATTGTGTTGTGTGACCATTGGAACGGATGGTGTTTCTTGAGGCGTTCTACCGTTTGAGGAGGAAGAGAGAGGTTGAGAGCTATAGATTTCCCTACATTCACTTTGAATCCGGATGCCCTGCCAAAATAATCTAATTCTGTGAGAAAGGCCCCCAGCGATGTGTCAGGCTCGTTAAGGGTCACTAAGACGTCATCCGCGTAGAGACTTATGATATGTTTCCCTTCCCAAAAGGGGCTCCAAGTATCTGTGGGTGTGTCCGCACTCTGTGCGCCAGCGGCTCCATATATAATGCAAATATCAAGGGTGACAGAGGACAACCCTGTCTTGTGCCTTGAGCTATCTGGAGTGGGGCTGACCTATGACCATTGACTCTCACCGTTGCTGTGAGAAAGAGGTAACAGTTTAAGATCTGAGTGTGAAATCGTTCCCCGAGGCCAAAATGGGACAAGACTTGTTCGAGGTAGGGCCAGTGTACACTGTTGAATGCTTTTTCAGCATCTATCGTCATCATCATGTAGTTGCCCGGAAATCTGGAAGCCTTGTCTACTATATGTAAGACCCTCTTGGTGTTGTCACTGGTCTGTCTCTGGGGGATGAAGCCAGCCTGATCGGGGTCAACCAGGGCTGGCATATATCGGCTCAGTCTGTGTGCCAATATACCTGTAAATAGCTTTAAATCTACGTTGAGCAGCGAGATGGGCCGGAACCAGCTACAGTGTGTTTTATCTTTCCCAGGTTTGGGGATGACAGTTATAACAGCCTCTACCATAGAGGCTGGGATCGCGCCTGGTTTAGAGAAGGAATTAAAAAGCCTGGTCAATAGAGGAGCGACCTTTGGACAGAAAGTTTTGTAGAAAGCCGCCGTAAAACCATCTGGGCCTGGTGATTTGGCCAGTTTTAGCCTGGCTATTGTGGAAATCACTTCCTCGATGCAAATTTCCTCCTCTAAGATTGCGGTTTAGTCTGGGCTCAATTTAGGTGTTTGCACATCTTGGAGGTATCTGGTGCTCTCTGTCATCTAGCGTTTGTCCCGCGTAAAGCTGTTCGTAAAATTCTCAGAATGTCTCAGCTATCATAGTGTCATCTGTCACTGGACATCCCTCTGGATTGATTATCGTTTGGATGTTTTGCTGCTGCTGGCTCTCCCGGAGCTTATGTGCCAAGCGTCGACTGCATTTGTCCCCCCCCACATAGAAGGAGTGGCGCAGCTAGAGGGCTGCGTGTTCTGCTCTATCCAAAACTAATGCAGCTAATTATGAACATAATGCTGAGAGTTGACGCCACACCCTGGGAGCCCCAGTCCTCTGATGTATGCATTCTAGTTCCCTGATCTGTAGGGATAAGCTCTCCCTTTTCTCCCTCCTATGTTTATTGTCTGCAGTCGACATCGCTGTAAATTCGCCTCGCACCACCGTTTTAAGTGCTCCCCACAAAATTGATGTGTCGGTCTCTGGGGTATCATTGTGTGCAAAGTAGTCCCCCAGTGTATGTTTAATTTGCTCCACTACCTCCTTGCGCTGTAGTAGTGTATCTCTCAGGCGCCACTGTCTGCAGGGATGAGTCTGGGGGGAAAGCGACACCGTTGTCACCACTGCCACATGGTCTGAAAGTGTTGCTGTGAGTATTTCGGTGTTTGCTGCCCGAGTATGTATTTCTCTAGTGCCCAGCAGATAATCCAGTCTAGCATACGTTTTGTGAGAGTAGTAGGAGTGTTCCCTTGCTGGGGGTGAGAAGCCCCCCAGAGGTCAATCAGACCAAGCTCCTTCAACCTAGCATGCCCCTCCTTGGATAATACACCAACTTGCCCTTGTCGTTGTGCTGACCTGTCTGTATTGTTATTAAATACTAAATTAAGATCTCCCCCAGTAGTATGTTACATTCGTCCGTGGCAAAGATCTCTGAGAGTGCGGTGTGTAGGAAACCCTCCTGGCCCTCATTCGGTGCATAAATTGTTCCAACTATTAGTCCCTGGCCTCCGTCTGTAAAGCTGTAGGTGAGAAGTTTGCCTTTGATCTCTTCCTCCTTCTGTACCACCCTTCCCTGGAAGGCCCGAGAAACCAAGATGGCCACCCCCGCCATTTTTGTAGGGCTAGAGGAAAACAGCTGGATGGGGAACGCCCTCACTTTAAGCATGTAGCAATCCCATGCTAAAAGGTGATTTCTTGTAACAGGCAGATGTCTGCCTTCGTCTGTTCCAGATATGATCAAATCGCGCTGCGCTTGATCGAGTTATTAAGTCCCCTCACACTGAGTGAGAGAATTTTAAAATTAGAGGATTGCATTCTCGGTATGTAAGCGTGCCACCATCCTGAACCTTCATCTCCCCAATAATTCCAGCCGGACTGCGACCATATCTCGTGTGAGCTCTAGTGCATGTGTGATGTGCCTTGTAGTTAGGTAGCATGGTGAATGGAGGTCCGAAACATTAACCCCAAAAAAAGGAAATAGCAAGAACAAGAAAAGAGTCCCATAATAACAGGAACTAAATTACCCAACATGAAGTTCGAAGTCAGTCCTGCGACCAATCGTGGCCACTCTGTGAAGAATATGGGGTCCATGTTGTGGCCAAGTTCTTCCCGCTCCCCCCCCCGACACCCACTATGAAAGACTCCTTGAGGTGGCCCCCACTGGATGGGCTTAGTTATCCTCAGCTTTCGCCAGTGCGGAAGGGATAGATTCCAAGACCTCTTGCTGTCCTTTCGCAATTTCAGCTTGATCTGGTTTGATCGGGCTCTGACGGCGACCCTGTCTTCGCCAGCGCGGTCGCTGGTCCCCACGGACAGGGGATCCCAGGTCTCTGTCTCCATGCTCTCCAGGAGGTTCCAACCCCAGCAAACGGCAGGCCTCCGAATGCAGCTGCCGGAGTCTGCCCTCCCACCGGAAGATGAGTCTAAACGGGTGACTCCATGAATAAGCAATGTTTTGATTTCGCAAGTAAGCAGTCACCTGTTGAAAGTCTCTTAGATTTTGCAGTGTTAGCGTGGCTAAGTTTTGAAATAGTGTGGGGGTTTGGTCTCGGAATGAAATGGGATGCATTGCCCTTGCTTTGCGTAGTATTTCTTCCTTGGTTTGAAAATCATGCACACAGACCAGGATGTCCGCTGGAGGGGCTTTGTCAGTGCGGGGAGCCCCCACTCTGTGTGCTCTGTCCAATTTGAGAATAGTGTCTTTAGGATTGCCAAGTATATGGTTAAAGAGATCCATTACATATCCAAAGAGATCGCTTCCCTCTGCTTTCGACGCCACTCCTCGGATCCGGACGTTGTTCCTTCAGGAACGATTCTCAAGATCCTCCAAATGTGATTGTAGATCTATGTGTTGTTCTTGAAGACGGATGATCTCCTGTCTCATGGCCTCCGTCTCTTCCTCCCGGTTATCCCCTTTGTCCTCCAACGCTGCCACTCTGTCTCCGAGCGCGTCTGTGTCTCTTCTAATCTCCTTAATTTCTAGTGTAAGGTCCTTCTTGACTGTTTGGAGATCCTCTTTCAGCGACAGAAAAAGGGATTCCAGAAACGCTCTGGTCACCGGCTCTGCGCAGGGATCTTGCCTTTCTTTCGGCGCTTCGGAGGCTATCCTACGCCGAGGAAAGTGCTTCAATTTCGGCGACGAGTGGGAGAGACTAAAGAATCTTTTTAAATGACTTTGGCCAGGAGTGTCTTGAAACATTGATTGTTGGACTTTCTGACCCAAAGACTTATTAGTAATTGAACACATATTTGTGTTGCCTGTCTGTCCTATTGCAGGATTAGAATTTATCAAACCTGTTTCCAGGCAAAGAAAGGGTTTGTGTACCTCCGAGACCCAAGAGTATGCAAGCTGTGATTTCAGCTATCCAAACTTGCAGCTCAGTGCAGTGCTCAGACTGGGACTGGCTGCGGGTACAGGGTGATATGGTAAGTCCTACATTGGAAGGGATCTGTATTGAACTTCTGAAAGCTGGGATCTCACCAATAGTTTTTGATTCTATTTATCTTTTTCCGTAGGAATCCTATGTTTTCATGGTTCTTTTGGATCACCTACACTTGGGTCTGCTCATCAAATAATATCTCCAGTTTTGTCCACCTTCCTCCTAGAACTATGTCTTGATGATTTCAGTGTCTTATTCATTTAGGACTGTCTACAGTGGTGGCTCATTCCTAAAAACCTAGAGCGAGAAATTCCTCTGTCTCTCCCTCCTCCTGTTATTGTTGCCACAGACCTCAGCAAGATAGTTTGGTGAGAAATTCTGAGGTCCCTTTCACTTCAGAGTTGGTGGGCCCAGTCAGAGCTAAGCCACTCCTCAAATTGGAGAGAGCTGGCAGTAATTCATAGAGCTCTACTTTAGCTCTTTTTGTAAGTTTCAGCTCCAATCAGTGTTAATCCAGACCAAAAGCTCTGTAGCAAAACCGTACATAACAAAACAGTCAGGAACAGGATCCCCATATTTAGCTTCTTTAGCAGTTCAGATCTGCAGTTTGGCACAAAAAAACATCTCTTGGCCCTTTCAGCCTGCAATATTCACAGGATTCTAAATGTAAGAGTGTATCACTTAAGCAGCATTCTTCCTCCCTCCCAGGATTTCAACTTAGCATTTCTATTCTTTCTACAGGTTTGCAGACTATTGGGGTCTCAGAAAGTACATCTCTTCGCCAGATCACACAATACTATTCTTCAGTACTACCTCTCCTAGATTCCAGAGGAGGGGCATTGGGGTGGATGCATTGACCTCATTTTCCCATATGTTTTTCCTCAAATTCCTCTGACCGCCAAATTATTGTCTAATCTCCTCAAAGAAAAGACAGACTTGATTTTAATTATCCTGTTCTGCCCAGAATGGGAAGATTTGCCCTAACAGCAAATAGCTCAAGCACCAGAGTGGATTCCTCCTCAAGACCACTGATCACCATAGCATCATTTTCTATCACAGGTGCGCAGTCAACATCTCCATATGTTGGCCTGGAAGCTAAAAGGAGTGGTCTTCAATGTTTGGGTTTCTCTTTTTCTGTTGCAGTTACAATTCAGGACTCTAAATAGTGTTCCTCTCAGCAATCCTATGACCACCACTGGTATTGTTTTCCTTCATGGTGTACAGATAAATCATTAATCTTTATTCTTCTGGGTCTTATTAAATCCTGCTATTTCTCCAGAATGATTTTGACCAGGAAATGTCAGTTTCCACCTCTAGAGGTCCAGTGGGCAGCAATAGGGGCATTAGGAGCTCCTGTAGTGGTTGTCACTCGGAAATGGAGCAAATGGATAATTGTTTGCTGAAAGGTTTTCCCTATATAATGTATCTCTAAATATGTGCTGTATCTCCGTGGGACTTACCTTTAGTTTGGAAGGCCTTGCAGTTTCTATGTTTTGCGTCTTTGAGAAGGTTTCTTTGAAGTTCTTGCCCTTCAAGGTTTTCCATTTTGATGGTCTTCATCACCACATGCAATGGGGGGCAAGGGGGAGATATTTTTAAATTAGAGCTCCCTAGCTGCATATGTTTTTCTGACCACCTAGTGTTATGCTTGGGACCCAGGTTTTGTTCTAAAATGACTCCCTTTTTCCAGCAGGACCAGGAGATTATTATTTCTTTTCTCCGGCTCTTTCCTTAGCCGAAGACGAAGCATATCATTTTCTAGCTGTCACTCCAGCAGTTCAGATCTATCTTGCTCATTCAGCAGACTACAGTCTGTATGAGTCTCTTTGACAATTTTGGGGCTTTCAAAAAAGTAACTAAGCATACTACTTGTTTGCATGCAGATGGAATAAACCAGTAATCTAATTGATTTATGAATTGCAAGAACTTCTTTAACAGATTCTGTTCAGTAGCACTCCACTCTTGACCAGAGGCAGGATATGCTTTCATTCAGGATATTTGTCGAACAGCAACACGAGCAGTCCCTTCAACATTTGTAAGACACTTCTAACTGAATTTAATGGATCAGAAATATCTGAGATTGAATTCTAAGGTTCTCCAGGCTCCTTTTTCCAATTGAACTTATCCCATAGAGCTAGTTTGTTCTTATTAAAAAAAATGTGATACATTGCAATGGAGTCTTGTGTTTTCTTTTTTGGATATCAAGTTGTAATTTCTCGCTGGGAAAAGGTAGAACTGAGGAGGTCATGTTTAGTTTATGGTTGGTCACATGGTGACTGGAGGAGGTGTGACCTCGTCATGTAGTGATTACTGGGACAAGGAAGGATAATCGGTGTAATGAAGATTACCAGTAAGTAATCTGCATGCTATTTGCCATGCATTTCCCCCAACTTTATTAGGTAAGGAACAGAATTACACCCCACAGGTCATCGTTTTCCATAGTCCCACAAAAGCATCCGACAAAACCTTCACATTTGTATTCATCCCTTGTACTCATCACTGCTCTGCATCCATAATCATGTGCTTCTTGCACTTTGCAATCCTGAAATCAAGAATTCAGCGAATTTGAGCCATGTTGCCCACTCTTAGTGCATCCGAAGAGATTAATGGTTTTTTGCAATAGATTAAGCGAAGGCACAACTCACCCCTAGCCCAACCGATTAGATATACAAGTTATTGCTACAATTGAAGTTAATTCCTCTGCTGCTGAAAAGGCTGCATTGAAATGCTAACATAGGGGGATATTCACAAGGAAGTGGCGGAGAGAGGCGTTAGCCCTCTTGGCTTACCGCCTCTCTCCGCCACTTCGGAAAAGCGAGGCTGCACCATATTCACAAGGACATGGCGCAGCCGTGCTTTTCCCCCTGCGATGGCGCTAAGTTTCACAATTTAGCGCCAACGCAGGCACCCTTGCACCAGAGTGCAAGGGTGTCTGCAAGCAGGGAGGTTTGTTTATGTACAGGAAGGTGTCCCACCTGCGCATAAACAAACCTAAAGTGCCAGTTTGTAACTTACATGTGTGATGCTTCATGCAGCACACATGTAAGTTACGAAACGGCATTTTTTTAAAAAAGGTTTGTTTATGTACAGGAAGGGACACCTTCCTGTACATTAACAAACCATGGCATTTTGCATTTTCCATGTGTGCTGCACAAGGCAGCACACATGGAAAATGCAAAATCGAGGAGAAATAAAGCATTTCTCCTCGTATCGCCAACTTAAGACCAGGGTTTTCCTGGTCTTAAGTTTGGCGTTAGCTCCTATTTACGCTGCCCTTGTCAATAGGGGGCAACGTAAATATCAATGGGTGTTGTGGTGGAACGCCCACCACAACACCCACTGCACTCCCCTTTCACGCTAAACACAGCGTGAAAGGGGGCCTATTCACAAGGCAGCGTTAAGCCACCTTAAATGGCTTAACGCTGCCTTGTGAATAAGGGGAGGCCCCTATCGCCACCACAACGTCACTTTCACACCAGTGGCGATAGGGGCTTGTGAATATGCCCCATAGTGTATTATGCAGTTTGCTGTTGCTTCCCCATTCCACGGTTTCACACATCAGGTAACTTTGGGCTGAGAGGTATATGTGGGGCGTCAAGTAATCCGATTAAAGTCTAAAGATAGCGAAGTAGCAAGTGCAGGCATGGGGCAAACAAGGTAAATATCAAATTATGTTAAGGACATTGGGTAGGCAGAACACGGCACAGTAAATGGATTCATTTTTAATGCAGCCTTTGTGCAGTTCACGATTACATCTTTGAACATTCTTAACATTCCTAAAGGTCTTATGCATTTTCGCAGTAACTCAGTTGTTTGTTCCAGCACTTCAAATGTAGGTCTGTTGCTTTCCCTTTGTGTTTCTGGGGGACGTGTGTCAGGGTTAGCTTCTTAAGTTTTGAATACCGTAAAAATGATTTCTGTGGTATTGGGAGTGTGTGTGTGTGAGAGAGAGAGAGAGTGTGTGTGTCTGTGTGACTGAGAGAGAGAGCGCCCTAGGAGGGATTCGTTATACTTTGCTTTACTTAAAACAAATGTGGGGGAACCACTGCTTTTCTTGTCCATCAATTCTGTATCTGTTTGCCCACAAGTCTCCCTAGTCCAGTGCAGACATTTGTTTCACCCATACTCCTTTTCTGCATAAAAAAGGCATTCGGCCCAAAATTATTCATTGGGACACAGTTTTGCCCATGCACTATTTATTAAAGTCACTGAAAGTGCTTTTTTATTTTGTTTTACAAGGTCGCACATTGTGTTTCCACTCTTAGATGGTAACAAGGAAATATATGCGCAGGCCTAAAGGTCCATTAGCAATTTCCCCCAGTTGTACATAAGAGCCAGATTGAGAACTGTAACTTGGGCTTGAGGTGGTGAATGGGGCCTTCTACAGCTGTTCTTAGCAGACAGAGGCAGCAGATGTGGCCTAACAGCCAGAGTTAAAGACTTCGGAATTGAGGAGCTGGGTTCCTGTCCAGCCTCCACTCAACATCCTGTTATATTGGGTAAATCATTTGATCAGCTTCTGCTACAGAACTGTGTATTATTTGTTTATTTATTTTATTTTTCGAGTTTAATATAGCGTGAACCTGACCCAGGGGTATCAGAGAGCTTTACAAAGTTTGGGTAGGCATTTAATTTCAAGCAAAGCACAGAAAATAGTATGCATACAGGGTAATACAATGTAAACGGTTGCAGTATACAATAAACGGTGGAGTAGAAGATTAATAATTTCCGGAGGTAGAGATGGTAGCTTTTTCCAGTAATAGGAGGAGTGACTGATCCGTTAGTTCCAGACATAGTAATTGTCGGGTTAAAATAGGTCGGAGGGAGAAAGTAAGGCAGTAGGGGAAGTGTTTTAGGAGGGAGTATTCAGGTATTTGTTGAGAAGAAATAATTTAAGGTGAGTATGTTCAGGATTGCAGTCTCAGTACTCTTTTCCTGAACCCAGATTGGAAGGTGTCAGTCATGTAGGTTGAATTTATCAATGTGGTTGTTTAATTGTGATAGTACACATTTTTCAGTAGTTTTGGCACGAAGAAGGGGGTTAGTTATGGGTCTATAGTTGTTTAGGTCGTTAGGGTCGGCTTCTGGTTTTTTGATGAGGGTGGAGGCTTGGCCTAGTTTAAGGGAGGCCAGCATAGAGCTGCTGGATAATGAGGAGTTAATGATTCTAGTCCATGTAGGGGAGATGATATGTCTAAGATTTTTGACTAGAGATGAGGGAAGAGGATCCGAGAGTTGAGATGATGGTTTTATGCATGAAAGAATTTTGATGACCTCTTCTCCAGAAACATTATCAAACATGGTCCAGGATGCATTATTGTTTAGTTGTACATTATTGTTGGCGTTCTGGCTAGTCGCTGAGGTTTTAAGAGGCCTTCGTTAGTCAGCGATGTGGTAGTTTTGGGATCAATTTTGACAGGAGGGCAGGCAGAGGTAGGGGTAGTAGGAAAGTGGAGGGGTGAAGAGAGAGTTTGAAATGTGTTATTTTTTCTGCAAAGAATTTGGCAAACTCCTCACAACACTCAAAAGAGGCTTCAGATGCATGCTGAGGGAAGGTGGAGGTTTGTTGTTTAACAATGCTGAAAAGGTCTTTAGGTCTGTTTCTAGAGCAGTATGGTTGAGCTTGAAAGAAAGAATATTTCTCTCCGTAGATATGTTTCTTGTATTTTAGGCGTTCAGCTCAGAGGAGAGAGAGATGATTCAGTAAGGGTTGTTGTCTCCGGATTCTTTCAGTCAGTCTAGGTTGTTGTCTCCCATATTAAGGTCTTTGTTGAACCAGGATCTAGAGGCGATGCTTCTAGTTTTTTTTAGTTTAAATGGGGCAACAGTGTTAAGAACTTCTGCCATTTTATTGTTGCAGTGGGAGGTAAGGTCATCGGTTGAAATGAGGTCAGGAGGAGGTAGGATTTGGGAGCAGAATAGGGATTCTAATTACAATTTGGGGGTTTGGTGTAAATTCCTCACCTAGTGCTTCGGTCGATTAGTTTCGGTTGGGTGCTTTGGTTGGATGTTATTGAGTGCAAATAGAATTAGGTAGTGGTCAGTCCAATCAGAGGGTAGGATAGAGTGGAGGGATAAGGAATTATGGTTGACGATGATTGCGTCAAGGGTCGAACCTTTGTTATGAGTTTGCTATTTCCAGAACTGTTTAGGGCCATTTGTTTCAAGGAGAGTGGATAGGGCTTGTATTGTTATATCTTCAATATCATTCAAGTGTAGATTTAAGTCTCCAAGTATAAAGTCTGTGGATTCATTCAGGGAGTTTAGCACTATTAAGTCTGTTAACTCTTCAAAGAATTGTTGCTTTTCTCTTGGGGTGTGATAGATGTTGTGGAACTTGATAGAATTGGAGACTTTGGAGGAGAGTCCGACTCCAAAATATTCAAAGGTGGGGTAATCATTTTCCGAGTATGGTAGCGATTCCTCCTCCAAGGTGGCCCTTCTGGTCATGACAAATGATTGAGAAACCTGGATGAGTGAAGAGGTCAATATTGGAAGATGAGTGGTCCTGAAGCCAGGATTCAGTCAGAAAGCAGACTTCAGTTTCATGTAATAGAATAGATTCAGCAATATCAGTGGTGTGCTTGACTGCTGACCTACACTTTGAGAGTATGCCGTTTATCTTGAATGATGATCTCCATTGAGCTGGTCCTCGTGTAAAGTGCTCAAATACCCTTGAGTTAAGTTTGCACTATATAAAGCTGCAAAGAAATTAAAGATTGTTTTTATGCCTATACTGATGTGTTGCGCTGTAGATAAGCAATCCAGTGATTGTAACTGGAGAAAATGCATAAAAAAGCAAAACATTGTAGCAATGTTTTTTCAGCACAGTATGGATTGGGATCAAGTACCACACCAATTTCTGATATATAACATTTTGATTCTCTGCATATTCTCCCCTAATTTTGGGAGAGGATGTAGCCTAATGGATAGGGCAGTCGAACTCAAATCTGGGGAACTGGGTTCGAGTCTCGGCAATGTCGCTCAACATCCTGTGATTCTGGGCAAATCACTTAATCTCCCATGCCTAACAAAAATGAATGTGTGCTTGTGTAACGTAACTGGTGCTCATGTAAAGCGCTCTGATACCTGATACCTTCGGGTCAAGTTTGCGCTATATAAAACTACAGAACAAAAAAAAATCATCTTTTATTGATCCTGATTTGCACGTATATTGATTCTGTGCAGTTTGACATTGCCATTCAGTGCATGTTCTCTGCCCTAAAACCGTTGCAACATATGAGGCTACATTTTGCACATATACTAATGACTATTTTTTATTGTTTGTCCACTGTTTTTAAACACTTTAGTGTTCTACAGTTCTGAGTCCTGAGGAGAACCCCAGAGTGAAGTTGGGTCCGAAACACGTCAGCAGCTTTAACTAGAGAGTGTGTGTAAGGAAAGAGGAAATTATAGGCATACAGGGAATTATTTAAGCAAATAATTCAATATTAATATCCCTGTTGTAAGCCTCAAATTAATTTAAAGGTTGTTGTCCCGAGTAAAATGATACCTCTCTTGCTTGGCTGTCCAATGCAGAATCAGCTAAAAACATATATTTTTTTTAATGTAGTGCTCAGAATTCGCTGTGCTGTACCCTTAATCCCTATCTTTTTGACCCTTCCCAGTCACAGGCCCTTGGCCCACCCACACAAGTGGATTCTGGGTAGGAAAACTTTGGGGGATCTCTGCAAGCTATACCTCCCTGGACTCACCCAGGTCTCTAATTTTCAGAAATATGTGGGTTTGTAGGTTTCCCTAGATGACCGCCGAGCCTGGGGCCAAAAACCCAGGTGACTCCCCTTGCAAAAATAGGTACTTTTGTGATAGCTAATTTTGATGTCTCCACAATACGTTTTGGGCCCTTGCCTGTCGCAGGCACTTGGCCCACCCACACGAGTGAGGTACCATTTCTATTGGGAGACTTTGGAAAATGCAGGGTGTGTGGAAGTTTGTGTACCCACGCAGAATCCAGAACTTTCCATCACAGAAAGGTGGGGAAAATGTGTTTTTTTTTTTTACAAAGTTTGTGGTTTTCAAGGGATTCTGGGTAACAGAACCTGGTGAGAGCTACAGAAGTCACCATCTCCTGTATTTCCCTGTGTGTCTAGTTTTAAAATATGTATAGGTTTGCCTAGGTGCCGGCAGAGCTAGGGTTCAAAATCCACAGCTAGGCACTTTGCAAAAAAAGGGTCAGTTTTCCCTGTAAAAATGTGGTGTGTCCACGTTGCTTTGTGGGCCGTTTCCTGTCACGGGCACAAGGCCTACCCACACAAGTGAGGTACCATTGTTATTGTAAGACTTTGGGAAATGCGGGGTGGTAGAATTTAGTGGATCCACGCAGATTCCAGAACTTTCCATCACAGAAATGTGAGGAAAATGTGTTTTTTTGACAAAGTTTGAGGTTTGCAAGGGATTCTGGGTAACAGAACCTGGTGAGAGCCACACAAGTCACCCCCTCCTGGATTCTTCTGGACGTCTAGTTTTTAAAAATGTATAGTTTCGCTAGGTTTTCCTATGTGCCAAGAGAGCTAGGGTTCAAAATCCACAGCTAGGCACTTTGCGAAAAAAGTGTCAATTTTCACTGTAAAAATGTGGTGTGTCCACGTTGCGTTTTGGACCTTTTTCTTTCACGGGCACTGGCCCTACCCACTCAAGTGAGGTACCATTTTCATTGATAGACTTTGAGGAACGTGGGGTGGGTGGAATTTTGTGGATCCACGCAGATTCCAGAACTTTCCATCACAGAAATGTGAGGAAAATCTGTTTTTATTTCAAAGTTTGAGGTTTGCAAGGGATTCTGGGTAACAGAACCTGGTGAGAGCCACACAAGTCACCCCCTCCTGGATTCCTCTGGGTGTCTAGTTTTCAAAAATGTATAGGTTTTCTAAATTTCCCTAGGTGCCGGCAGAGCTAGGGTTCAAAGTCCACAGCTAGGCACTCTGCAAAAAAAGGGTCCGTTTTCACTGTAAAAATGTGGTGTTTTCACGTTGCGTTTTGGGCCGTTTCCTGTCGCGGGTACTAGGCCTACCCACACAAATGAGGTACAATATTTATCTGAAGACTTTGGGAAATGCGGGGTGGGTGGATCTTAGTAGATCCATGCAGATTCTAGAACTTTCCATCACAGAAATGTGAGGAAAATGTGTTTTTTTTTTTTTACAAAGTTTGAGGTTTGCAAGGGATTCTGGGTAAAAGAAACCTGTTTAGAGCCATACAAGTCACCCCATCCTGGATTCCCCTGAGTGTCTAGTTTTAAAAAAAGGATAGGTTTTCTAGGTTTCCCTCAGTGCCGGCAGAGCTAGGGTTCAAAATCTACAGCTAGGCACTTTGCAAAAAAAGAGCCAGTTTTCACTGTAAAAATGTGGTGTGTCCATGTTGCATTTTGGGCCGTTTCCTGTCGCGGGCACTAGGCCTACCCATACAAGTGAGGTACCATTTTTGTCGGAAGACTTTGGGGAATGCAGGGTGGGTGGAATTTTGTGGATCCACGCAGATTCCAAAACTGTCCAGCACAGAAATGAGAGGAAAATGTTCTTTTTTTACAAAGTTTGAGGTTTGCAAGGGATTCTGGGTAACAGAACCTGGTGGGAGCCACTCAATTCACCACATTCTGGATTTCTCTGGGAGTCTAGTTTTCAAAAATGTATAGGTTTGCAAGGTTTCCTTAGGTGCCGGACAAGCTAGGGTTCAAAATCCACAGCTAGGCACTTTGCAAAAAAAGGGTCTGTTTTCACTGTAAAAATGTGGTGTGTCCACGTTGTGTTTTGGGCAGTTTCCTGTCGCTGGCACTAGGCCTACCCACACAAGTGAGGTACCATTTTTATTGGGAGACTTAGGGGAGCACAGAATTGTAGAGCAACTGTTATTACCTATTGACTTTCGATGCATTTTTGCCTTCCAAATATAAGACAATGTGTAAAAATAAGTCACTTTTAAAAATGTCCTATAATTCACATGCTAGTATGGGTACCCACAATTTCGGAGATGTGCAAATAGCTACTGTTTCTAAACTCTATATTTTGTTCCCATTTCGGAAATACATAGATGTCTTTGATACCTATTTTTCACTCTTTATATTTTACCAAATGAATTGCTATATACCTGGTACACAGATCAGATCAGAATACACTTTATTTAAAAACATAAATTACTTCAAGGTAATTTGAGTAAAAGGAAAAAAATCACAAACAGTTTAAAAGAGAGAGGGCCATCCATTGTCATCCTATGTTTAACCACCCCTTTCAGATATTTGGCTATATGATCAGTCACAGTTCCATCATTTAAATATTGCAACTTTAAAAAAGCAGGTCGACATTGTCTCAGGCCGTACACTTTTAAAATAGGCAAAATCAATTTTTCCTAGGCAAAGTATAAAACTTACAAAAGAACATGACATGAATTGTGGATTGTGCAGACGTATTATCACAGGGACATAAGCATAAAGAGCGAGACCAATCGTTTATATTTGGAAAAGTGACCTTGATATGAAAAGTTCCTAAATGTAAACGGGTCAATAACAACCTGTCATAAATTCCTAGGGTATTTGTCAGATAGGGTTGCGTTCCTGGTTGGGTCAAAAGTAATTGATGTGCTCTTACTGATGGTTTCATAATATTTGTGGTCAACCTAATGGTCTCCAAGTGATCAGTGCATAGCAGCTTTAGTTCATTCCTGGTAACCTTATTCAAACTGTCAGGATTAGCAAAGTACTCGGGATGTCCTAGATCATTTACAAATCTTTTAACATATGTAATCCAGGGAATATGGTCTACCCCGTAAAGAGACAGACAGTCATTAATCACATCTCGATTCAAGCTAGTGGAAGTGCTGGTCCAGACCTTATGCCATAGCAGGATAGGCTGCATTTTAATCTGGTTGGACAAATATAACAAACCCAACTCGGCATGGCAAATAAATGTAGCTGTGCTATTCGGTACCGCTAAAAGATATCTTAAAAATCTATTTTCTGCTAGCTGCAGAGACTCAACATTAGCATAGCCCCAGATGCCAGCTCCATACATAGCAATCGGTATGCATTTGGCTTTATAGATTATTAGTAAATCAGCAATTGGGCGCTTTCCTAGTTTTCTAGCAAAATGTATCAATGCACCGGTTGCTTTGCAGAATAACAATTTTCTTGACACAATGAAAAACCATTGCAAGATGCTGCTCAGTTATTGGCTCTGGGTTCCTCGGATTCTTGGTGAATGTGCAAGTCCTATAAATCCCCACAAACAGAAGGGTCCTGCGGATGTAACGGTATATTGATTTAAAAAATTTGTCATACTTAGAAGACGTTACAGGTGAAAACGTTGGAAAAAGGGCTGTTTTTCTTAACTGTTAGTTTCTATAAAAAACCTTGAAGGAATCTACACAAATGACCCCTTGCTGATTTCAGAATTTTGTCTACATTTCAGAAATGTATAGCTTTCCAGAATCCATTATAGCTTTCATACTAATTTCTACCACTAACTGGAAGGAGGTTGAAAGCACAAAAAGTAGCAAAAATAGGTTATGTCCCAGTAAAATGCCAAAACTGTGTAAAAAATGTTGGTTTTCTGACAAAAGTGTTGGTTTTCTGACAAAAGTGTGCCTATCCCTGAAAGCTGGGAAGATGGTGATTTCAGCACCACAAACTCTTTGCTGATACCATATGCAGGGGAAAATTCAGACGCTTTCTTCTGCAGCACTTTTTCCCCATTTAAAAAATATATATATATAGCTGTATTTTGGCTAATTTCTGGGTCCCCTCCAGGGGAATCCACAAACCCTGGGTACCTTTAAAATCCCCATAATGTTGGAAGAAAAGGACGCAAATTTGGCGTGGACTACCCCAAATAGCAAAAAAAGGGCTTATCACAGGGGGAGGAAAGGCCTAGCAACGAAGGGGTTAAATAGTATTGTATGTTGTACATGTTTCATTTTTTTCTATTGTTTAACTTTTTTAAATGTTCTTATATTTTTAATCTACATATTTTTCACATCTTTTTAACATACATTTTTTCTGTATATATTAAATAATTGCATATATTTTATCCTATTATTTGATTGATACTTTACATTTATTCAACATTTTTACTTATTTTCCCATTCGTTTCTATGAGGAAATAGTCCTTTTGTTTAATTTAGTTTAGTGGCCGTTTTTATTTTTTACGACTACAATTCAATATACACAAACTGCACTTTTGTAGTAACTTACTCTTTTGTAGTAAGTCCATCACTTCACATGGCCAACCACTGGCTCAGCAACACCATAATGAAGGTAAGTACTTAAAATAAAACCTCAAAAGTAAAGAAATCTAATGTAATGTTAAAAAGATATATATAGACTATTAAATATGTTATATCAAATATTAAATATGTACTATTTGTATATATATTTTAAGAGTAATTGAAAAAAGAAATCCACAGGCTCAAAGAACACCTACATGACCTTGAAGCTCACAATGAGGATGTAGAAGGTTAGTCCCCCAGAAAAAAAATTCCGTATAGTGCCGGAATGGGCAGAGGGCCCATCGGTGGTTCTATGAGTTGCTTATCCTTGATGCCCTGTGAAGAACTGTTGAAACTGTTCAAAAGTAGAAAGGATCCATTGGGCCCTGAGGCCTCAGACAAAAAATAGAGGCCATTCTGCAGTAATTATTGCACTAACCCTCAAGTTCATGGACAGAGACGTAATCCCTGCAGGCAGAGAGATCCAAAGGCCTGATACCATTTAAAAAGAACTATTCTCTTCTTCCTGGACTTCACAAGGCAGTGAAAAGCAAATGCAGACATTCTGATGCCGTTAAATGTGAGCTAAGAAGGAGGAATATAAATTAATGATGTTATTCTAACTCAAAGTCCTGGCAGAAGGGAATGCCTTGCATTTCAACACATTGCTTGAGGTATGAGACTGGCTTGAGAAGCAGGGGATTAGCCAGGGGGAAAGGAGCCCAAGCCAGCACTGCAACAGGGATAGGATGTGGCTTAACGTCTAGAGCATCTGACTTTGAAGCTTGGGAAGCAGGTTTGAGTCTGGCGGAGGCTCAAACATTCTGTGATTCTGGGCAAATTACTTAATCTCCCTGTGCCTAAAAATGAATGTGTCCATCTGTAATGCAATTGGTGCTCATGTAAAGTGCTCTGACACCTTCGGGTTGATTTTGCGCTATATAAAACTGCAAAAAAAGAGCCTGAAAGAGATATTGAAAAAGACAATGAAGACCAAGGCTGGAAACCAGGGTAGGCCAAAAGAGTCGGCATGCCTGCAAGAGGAAGAAGAGATCAGCCGAGCAAGAATGACATGCCTATAGGCACGGCATAACAATCAAGAACTCTTGACTATGGAAGTCTGACGAAAAAGGCAGAACATTGTGCGGAAGTGGCTTCAGTAATCAAGTGTGGGTGCTGGTAAGATAGATGCTTGAAGGGCTAATTGAATGTAACTATAGATCTGGTGAGGGAGCGCAAGTCTCCAAGAATATTGTGTTGACTATACAGAAACACTTCCACAACTCCTACAAGCTGCTGAATGAATCAGATGTTGCTGACAATAGACACAAGTGAAGGTACATCATGAAGGACATTTTATTGACTGAGTGAAATAATTCTTCATAAGTTGTAAGTTCAAAAAGGGGAGACAGAAATGCTGAAAATTGGGGGATGGTTAGTTTTAGTCTCATGGAATGGAGGTGCAGGAAGGGGAGTTATTTGGAGGGTGGGAGGATAGTGCATGCTGCACACACACGAGTTGATGCTGAAAATGTAGACCAAGGGGAGGGAGAACACATCTTATCAGACAACTGTAGGCAAACTTACATATGACGTATAAAGCGAATGGCAACAGGTCAGTCCTACTTAGACTTGTTTGTTGGAATGTAAATGGTTTGGAAAATAACCAAAAAATGAGAATAGTGTTCAGTATGCTTCAAAAGCATAGACATAGCCTTTATACAAAAGAAACACACTTAGAAAGAACAAATAGTCGAGTCCTTGGAAAAAGGAGATAAATTCCCCTGATACACTCAGGATTCACATATGGATCCAGGGAGTGGCTATTCTGGGTATTCTCTCTAGTAGAGAGAGCTTGGGCAGAGTCGAAGGCTTGTATAGTGACAATGATGGGTATATGGTATGGAGAGCAGATTACAGTGTCATTTTACATTCCACCTAGGTGATAGGTAGACACCCCAGACACACTAGGTTCCAAAATATTGATTTTCACAAGGGTATTATTATCTCTTGCAGGGGCGGGGGCATGAACGCAGTGAAAGCAATGGGGCTAGGTAGAGGTGGGGTGGTGACAACATCCAGCCCCATGGAAACTATGTACATGCAGAGGTCTGTTACAGCTCTGAATTTTATCATAAGTATGGAGGGAGGGGCAATATGCAATATTCATATTACTCCGTGGTCTGCAATTTCTTCTGAAGGATTGATTACTGCTTAACAATGGAAGCAACCACAGGCAGGTCACTGGACATTAGATTTGTGGCTTTTGGTATTAGATCTCTCTCCACTATGGATAGAATGTACCGGAGGTAAGTGAGGCACCACCGGGGCTTGTGATCCAATGCATGGGGGTTAATGAATGAACAAGTCAATAATGAACAGTCTGGCAGACACCACTGCAATTTTTTTTAAAGGTTATGTGGGATTCTTGGACCCATTAACCACCCTCTGTTGGAACATACCAAATTGTGATAAGGGGCAGAACAATATCGAGTGCAGTGGGAAGAAGATTGGAACTGGAAAGGAAAATTGAAGATCTGAAGAAACCCTATAGTCAGTGGTGATACCAGGGTGCTTGAACAACTGAAATTTAAGAACGCTGAATATACCTCTGTGACTGGAAATGAGGACAGGAGTCAGTTTATAGCATTATACAACCGTCTAAATGAAGTGGAAATAAGGAGTGGGACCTCATTACATGTCTCAGCATGAGTGAGGGAGACAGAAGAACAGCACCAATTAAGAACAAACAAGAGTCCTGGAGACTTCTAGTTTAGACATATAGTTTATATATATAGGAAACATTTACTTACCACCTGAGGGAACTATGTTCCAGAAATCTAGACAGGGAGTCCACAGATATGATTGTCTTTTTGGGAGACCTACCAACCCCGCACTTACTGAAGTCCAAAAGACTTGTTGAAAACATGATATGTGTCAAGATGTAAATGTATGGTCCAGCCCAACTGAAATTTGGCAACAGGTATGTAAGACTAACCATTTGTCAAGTGTTAAGAAGTAGAGATTGAAATGACTACAACTACTATGAGTCCCTGTGTCTGTAACAGAAAACAAGATGCAATAGTGATTTTGCCCATTTTCACTTGTCTGTCATGTAACAACTGATATTTATTTATCATGAACTGAGCAATCTACATACAATGCTCTACACAGAGACATGTCTGCCTATCTAGCTTGATGTTGTCCTGGTCTCCTCAAGTGAAGCTATTGATGGCATGAGTGACACCATACCAAGTGTGTACCTCAAATATTTTTAAGCCATTAAGCTAAGTCAGCTGATTAGAAGTGGCAGGCATTGACTCTGCACTGGTCACATGGTGATTAATGCTAAATATACAACCAAGTTGTGTATTTGCCTGTTTTGTAAGCAACTAGGCCATGGAATGATCAAATACACATGTTACGTCTCCCCTGCGCTGGCTTAAATGTTTGTGAGTTGTCCAAAAGGCGACTTATCAGCACATCTAATGAGCTGCTCAATTCTAATGTGTGTATTGAAGGTCTCCAAATATCTTGTTAGCAAGTTCAATACCACGGAAATATATCACAATAGTAATCTCTACCTATTTTGCTTTTCCTAGGTCTCTACTTACTGTGACACAAAACATTTGGATGTAGATACCACACTTCCACCAATAACAATGTTCTCTATTTCACAACAGGTCCATCTGGTACAGCACCTGGGCAGAGCTTGGCCACCAAACAGACTCTCACTCCAGCCCCGGGATAAGCCTTCAGTGATGACAACACTCCTGCACATGTGGATGTGAATGATGGTTCTGGCAAATCTGGTCAGTCTGGGTACACAGCAACAGTGAGTCTCACTGTGCCCACACCAACACCCCCCACCCAAGCGACAACATCTCAGTCAACCCCAGTCCCCCACAACCTGTGTACCTAGCACAGTTACTGCCATCTTGTGCTCCCAGTCCTTGATTCTGAGGTGAGAATCACCATCCCAGTCACTGAGGAACCAGGAACCAGTGGGAGAGGGCACCCTGGGCCAACGGCACAGGCCCGTGTCGGCAGGGGTCGTGGGATGAGTACTGGGGCCACCACACCCAGGCCACCGTCAACCAAGTCTTGGGAGTCTGTCATGAATACTAAGACATGATGGGCCAGATACTGATGGAAATCGGCGGATGAAGCAGCTGCAGAGATACATACACCAGGTGCTGGCCACCCACAACACCAAATGGGCTTCCTCATTGGGGTACTGCAGGACATCAACATAACCATGTGCAGGGCTTTTCCATCGCCGTCTACCTCTTCCTGTGGTCCAACTACATCCGGGCCATCAACATCAGCAGCCACAGGAAGGGAGGCCCTGCTAGAGGAACACACGCCTCAGACACCACTGTCCCTGCAACAGAGGATCCCACCCGCATTCGCAAGTAGGGACATCCCTGCAAAATTCCAGGAGGTGCGGATGGCAAGACACCCATCACCTCCAGCAAGAAATCTCAACCTTCATTTCCTCCAGTTTGTGTAACACATTCACTCTGTGGACTATTTCTGGATACTTTTCCCTTTCTGATGGGAGTAGGATTTTGGACTTTGGACTTCAGACAATTTGGCATCTATAACTATGGTTTGATTCACCATGACTGATACTTCACTTTTTTGTATGTTTCTTTTTGCACAATTTATCTCCTCACCTTTACCACTTTAATAAATACACAAGTCAAAACCTCATTGCCTGCTATAGTAAATCTCACATCTAGCCATGTACAAATGTACTACCATGTGAACTTTACAATGCTAAAACAAGCTACTTGTGTAAGCATGGCTATGTTACATGTGCACAATGTTTAGTTCAGGATCCCAACCATGTCACACCAACAAATACATACAGGTGTCTTGTCTTATAACATCTTTATTCCGTTGTTCCAATCATAGGCTGGCATGATGTCAGTAACACAGCAAATCGAACATGGCTCAAATATTCTGTGCCAGTGATCACATTTTCAGGTGCAGACCATAACAACATAAAAAGGAGGGGATACATCAGACTATTTCTATAGAATAGGCAAAGAAAATTGGTCTGTCATCAGCTGAAGCCATATCACCTACCTCACAAAAGGAATCCCACATTATTTATAGCAATAAACAGACATATGGCAGAACAACAGTTTCTGATCACAGGGTCAGTCCAATTCAATGTTGTTTCAGCTGGTGAAATGTCACAAACCCATATCGGTGATGTCCCACAAGCACTTTGGCCTACAATGAAGAGACACATCAACAGCTACATACCATTTATACACAATGACGACTTAGCCAATGTGAAGGAAGACTAGCATGATTTGGGCCCACAACAACATTTTGTTGGAGGACAATGGCACACGCAGTGCATTAGGACCCCCACACGACAAGGAACAAGTCCAATGGATATCTCTTAGCTTTCATCCTATCGCTCTGCAAGATGTGTTGGTACAGGTTTGTACACCCAAAGTCTGTGACAGACATTCCCAGGAACAATCCATGTCCACTTCATGCGTCCAAACAGCATCGTATAATTGCTAATGTCACAAATCAGAAATGTCCAAATGAAGATGCCATGGTGAAGGTACCTAAAACAGACCAAAACAAAGAGATTAGCTTTGAAATCATACATATGACACACTCCACATAGTCAACGTCTGAAGAACACAGTCCATGACAAAAATATAAGCTAAACAAAGCAACACTAACAAAATGAGCATGTGTCAAAACCTTCCTCCACAAATTCCTTTTACAAGAATTTGCCAGAGCTTCAGCTTCCTAATATTTTCCCTAAACATATTCCTCACATCATCACAACAAGAGTTGCTTTAATAGTCAAAGTCATGACATCTCACAACATACTCATGAGAAGACGTTTTTGATGAGATTCTGACGCACTTTCCCGGGTGAGTAGAGGAGGGCTCCCTCAGTCTTGTCCAGACAACTGAATCTGACTTTCAGGAGCACAAAAGCCTGCTGCAGTAGCCGCCCTGTTCTTCTATGGGTATCATTGAAGCGGACTCCCCCTGGCGTAGTTGGATTCCTCAGCGGTGCCAACAACCATGGAAGGTTGGGATACGCTAAGTCTCCTAGATAGAAGACAAACATAGGTGCAACAATAAGTTACATACTTTCTGATCATACTACCTGACATCACCCACACACAGTGTTAGGACAGATCAAACTTACCAACAGGCCCGTCTCTCTACAGTAGCAGTTGTGACATCAGCTGGAGTAATGGTGCTGTTCCGCAGTATGAAGGAATCTAGGGCTGATCCTGAGAACGTTTGAGATGTACAAATCCGGTAAGCAGACAACTTGCATGTTGATAGAATGGAAGGCCTTTCTGGTACAGTAAACTTGTTCCCTGGCTTGTGGTGGCACTAAGCCAACATGGGTGCCGTCAGTGGCTCCAATCACATGTGGGATGTGACCAAATCCATAGAAGTCAACCTTCACATTGGCTAAATCCTCACGTTTGGGGAACTGGATGTAGCTGTCAATGTGTCTCATCATTGCTGAAAGCACATCTTGTTACACACCACTGAACATTGGTTGCAATATACTACCATATATAGCCCCAATGTATTGAAAGGATCCTGTGGCCAAAAAATGCAATACTGCCATAAGTCTCACAATAGGTGGGATACATGTGGGATTAGTGTTTTGAGGAAGGAGATCAGGCTCCAACTGATGACATACATTCTGTATTGTTTCCATATTCAAACAAAACTTCTTGATGACATCCCTTTCTTCCATGGCCTGAAGATCTGGAAATGGGCTGTACACTGGAGGCTTGTGAGAAGTTGGCCTGGTATATGCTGTCCACTAATTAAAGTGGGCACCTTGCATCAGTCCAAACAACCCTTATGGTGATTTAAGAGGTCAAAGATAACCTTAGAAAGGGCCCACTATTAGTTACTCCTCAAAACAACTGTTGGATTTGCGTTGTATGGCACGACCAGATTGCATGCTAATTAACTCAGAAAGTACTGGCTCTAGCTGCAGCTGTTGCTCTTTTGCATTCAATAAGCAGCTCCATAAAGGACATAACCCTGTTATTTCTAGCCCTTTGATTAATAATGCTCAGAAAAAAACCTCTTTAATAAAAAAAGAGCCACTCACCTAGTAAGGAATTTAGGGGCATATTAACAAGGCCCGGCGATAAATATCGCAAAGCGCGCTTAGCGTATGCATATTTATCGCCGGCTATCTCTGTAATTTATCGCCCGGTTAGCGCGTTATCAACAACGCGCATCGCCGAGGCGATAAAATTCCAGAGATAGCGTGGATATCGCCGTTTTCCATGGTGGAAAACGGCGATATCCTAGATGATAGGGCCTGTGGTCTTAGCCACAGAATCCACCCCCATGTTAAGTATGCCTTAGTCAGGAATTTAACAGACGTTAAATTCCTGCGTTAAGCATACTTAACGCGATTTAAAAATCGCTAACCCTCCTTGATAATATCGCGAAGCTGCCTTCGCGATATTATCCCTGTTTGGTTTCACAGCCACGCCTACTTTGCATCTCATTAGCGATGCAAAGTTAGGCGTGCTGAGAACGGGCGCTAAGTCAGCAAAACACGCGATAGCGTGTCTTTGCTGATACGGCGATGAAATTATCGCCGCTTTCGCCCGAAAACGGACGCAAAAGCGGCGATAATTTCATATCGCCGCCTTGTTAATATGCCCCTTACTTTTTTTAGCATCAACTGCCGCTCGCTCCCTAAACACAAGGAGGATATTTTTGACCTCCTGGAGAGCGAGCAGCCAGATGCTATTTTCCTCACAGAAACATGGTTGCATGATAGTTCTGGCCCAGATGTAGCATCCGCTCTGCCTCCCAACTATGTGATAATCAGGAAAGATAGGGGAGTTCAAATTGGGGGAGGTATTGCAGTCATCTATAACACCTTATATACATATAAATTTGAAGATTTACCCTTTGAGGGATGCGAGGCTGCTTTATTTAAGCTTACCTTATCTCCTCAGTTTACTTTCTCAGGGATATTGCTTTATCGACCGCCTGGGTCGGCTGGGCTATGGACGACATCTTTCCCTGAGCTTATCACCCCCTTCCTTTTGGAAGCAACGAATTTTACTATTTTGGGCGATTTGAACCTACATTTTGATGACTCGACATGCGCGACAAGCACCACATGGATATCTGACTTGGAAGCAATGAATATCTTGCTTTGCAACTCAGGCTCAACACATAAGGCTGGCCACCTACTGGACCCTATTTTTTCCAACCTAGCCAATATTCCTTGCTCCCCGGCTCTGCCAATACTCTGGTCAGATCATTTCTTGGTTGGCTTCCAGATAAGAAATTAAATGTCTAATTTGCCCACACCTGTTTTGGGTACTAAATCCGTATCAAGAAATTGGGGGAAATTGGATATCGACACTTTTAATAAGTTACTATCCAAAAAATTCCAATCATTAAACAAGTCTCTTTGGTAGACTTGGACATTATCCATAACTGGATCTTAAATTCTATCGATGTGTGCCTTCCACCTTCTACTAAGAAAGTGAACAATCATCGTCCTCCTGCCCCTCTGGTTTACTGAAAAGCTAAAGTCAGAGAAAAGTAAATGTAAAGCTTTAGAAAGATGCTGGAGGAAAGACTATGCGCCCGAAACTTAAATGCGCATACAAAAAGGCAAAAAAAGATTATCACTCACTCTGCAATATTGCCCAAGCGGAGTACGTGAGCACTATCATTTCTAATGCGCAGAATAGCTCAAAAGTCCTGTTTAAGCTAGTTAAAGAATTGTCAGGTGCAACTAGTCAATCCACCCCCCCGGTGCTCACTGAATCACAATGCGAGGATCTTGCTAAGTTTTTCTTTAGTAAAGTGGAAAAAATACACTCGGCATTGAATGTGGAGCAAGTCATTGTAACACAGCAAAGTAAGACCTCGCTGTTCACAGCAAGTAACATTGTACAACTGGATCACCAGATTGCTGAATCCAGTAACAAATTAGAAAATTGGTCACCTCTAGATATAACATCTTGCAAACAGCTTCTAGACAGCCTTAAATCCGGCTCTCCTAGAGATCTTCTCCCTGTTACCGTGCTGCAGAAATTAGAACTGTCATCACTGAAGCTAATTATGGAGTTACTTAATGCTTCCTTACATGAAGCAACGGTTCCATCGGAATGGAAGCATGCTATGGTTCTCCCACTTCTGAAAAAAGCGAATGCGGACCTGGCACAACCATCTAACTTTCGGCCCATCTCCTTACTGCCTGTTTTTCCAAGATTCTGGAAAAACATATTAATCTACAATTAACTCACTTCGTGGACTCTCAAAGGTTTCTGCACCCTTCACAGTCTGGATTCAGAGCAGGCTATTCGACAGAAACTACTCTTCTTGGAGTGACTGAAATGATGCGAAACCGCTTGGATGCAGGGGAGACAGTGGCCCTTATATTGCTTGACTTAAGTGCCGCTTTCGACACGATATCTCATTCCGTATTGTTGAAAGCCTTGCAGTCCATAGGTGTTAACGGTTCGGCACTTAGTTGGCTGGCTGACTTTTTGACAGATCGCACGTTCCAAGTCTTTTCTTCCATGGCTAGCTCCACAACTCATAAATCACCCTATGGGGTCGCGCAGGGCTCCATCCTTAGCCCTTTGTTGTTCAATATCTATGTCAGGCCTCTGGCCGATATCGCAGAGGAAGCTGGATTGTCTATCTTTTCTTACGCCGATGACACCCAGATTATCTTTTCCATATGCGGAACGGACCTCTAGATCATCTCCTCTTCAGACTGGATTAAGGAATATTGCAGGCTGGATGCAAGCCAACCTGCTAAAACTTAACAGAGAAAAGACTGAAGTGCTAATTCTGGGGAAGAACAAGGATCTTTGGGGTCCTCAACATTGGCCCACTGAAATGGGTCCACTACCCGAGCCTACACAGCAGGTCCGCAACCTAGGCCTTATCATTGATGAACATCTATCAATGAAGCAGCAGGTTGTGAAAGTGGCCTCAACATGCTTCACTATCCTTAAATGGCTCGGAAAAATCCTTTGGATGTTGCCCGGTCCCACTCAAAGAACTGTAGTCCAGGCTCTGGGCACCTCAAGGTTGGATTTTGGCAACATCCTGTATCTGGGAGTCAATAAGGATGTACTATGCAAACTGCAAGTGGTGCAGAATGCGGCCGCAAGATTGCTTTGCCAGGTCCCCAAATCGGCTCCCATCTCAGGATATCTTCGGGACCTCCACTGGCTCAGGGTGGAGAACCAAATTAAATTTAAAGCCCTGAGCTATATGTTTAAGATCAAAACTGGCAAAGCACCACAGTATCTAAATGCCGTAGCTTTTCCTTACTTACCCACTCGCCTGCTCCGCTCCTCCACTCAGGCTAGATTCATAATCCCTAGGATCAGACTGTCGCGAATGGGCGGTCGGTCCTTTTCTTGTCTAGGCCCCTCCTTATGGAATTCCCTTCCGTTGTCACTTCGAATTGAAACAGTTTATGAAAACTTCCGAAAGAGAGTAAAAACTTGGCTGTTTAATCAATAGTTTTTTCTTTTCCCCTCTTCTTTGTTCCTGTCAGGCGGCGCCGGGAAACCTCCGGGTAGCTGTGCGCCTTACAAGTTTAAAATAATAATAATAATAATAGTAATAATAATAATAATAGAAAGCTATCCAAGTGGTAGCTGTGGAGAGCAGCCTTCAGGCTTAGTCTTGAAGGAATGTTAAGCATCTTGTTTTACCAGAATGCAACCTTATTGTATTGGTTAAATGAAAGAAGAACCACACAGTAGTTATAAAAATATGTATTTATTATTATAACACACCTTAAATACCTCACAGTATCTGCTACACGCAGATAAACACAAAGCACACAATACTGTAGCACAGAAACAATAGTAAGTAGCACTAATACACAGTGGGCTCCTGGGGGAGACCAAAGCATATACTAAAATAGTGGTATAAGAACCACGACTCGAGTCAAGACAGTGCCTAGAGGATGTAGAATCGCTGGGACCCCAAGGAACCACCCAAGGTGAGTAAGTAGGGACCCCATGGAGGACGGATGCAGTGCGAAAACACGACCGCGTACTACGTGCAATTCAATGGGAAAGTCGCGGTTGCAGTTTTAAAGTTTAAGGACCGTTCCCAGTGCATTACGAAGAAACCCTTTGGAACCTAGAAGGTTGGAGAGCTACCCTACCTGTGGATACCAAAGTACCTGAGTTACCTATCCCAGGTAAGCCGGGTGCATAGGGTCGAAGTGGCGTCGTAAACCGCCGTCGTTCTCAATGGGAATCTTCAAAGAAATGCATCTGCTCGAAAGAAGAAAAGTGTCTAGTGACACCCACAGGTGGATTCTTGATGGAAGGAACCTGAAAGCAGAGGGGACAGAGTCTGTGTCACTCAGGAGTGACCAGGGGTTCGGTAGAGGAATGCCCACCGATGTCTGGTGCTTCAGGTGTGAAGATGGAGACCTTGACTCTACAGCTGCAGGGACCAGGAGAAGTTGAGGACAACCAGAAGCCGGATACGAGCTGTCCCACAAAGGATGTCGAGTGCTGAGGGGTCGGTGTCCGGCAGGAGCACCAACAAGACTTGGCAGCGGCAACCCACAAAGAAGGTCAAGGAAGGTTACGGTCTGGCCCAGCAAGGACCAGGGGACTCACCACAGCAAGGGGATTCAGGGCAGGCCTGGAGAAACCAGAGGAGCCCAAGAAATGCAGTGTTTTCCCTCAAATGAACCCACAGGCCGAAGGCACAGGAGTTGCGAGGGGGCCTCTAGCAGTTTCACAAAGTAACAGCTTGCAGGGCACCGAGTGCAAGGAGAACAAAGTCCTTTGTACAAAATGTGCGCTGAGCTTGTGGCTATTGATAGCCTAATGCACTTAGTTAGGGAACGCCAACAAGCATATGCACTTGCAAAGGTACGCAGTGCACAGGGGTTCGGGTTATGCGGTCCCCACGAGGGATACTGGCCTCAAACTCGATGAGACAGCAGCTCAACCTCAAGGAACATAGGAACCCACGTCTTGTGTTGCTGGAGCCTTCGGAGTCTGCAGGAGTTCAGGATCAGCAGACCGGTTAGTTGCATTACGGTGCCTGCAAATGCAGGGGAGTGACTCCTTCACCAGCCAGCCCACCATCTCCAACTGGACACCGATCACAGCCGAAGACACCACCTCAACCATGAAAAGCATCCACGCGGGGGCCCCACCGACCCCTGCCCCCCTCACATCTACCACAAAGCCGCGGCCGCCATCGCACCCGAACTACAACGCACCATCAACACCACCATCAAAACATTCACCTTCCCAGACAACTGGAAGCGTGCAGAAGTCAGACCCCTGCTCAAGAAGCCCACAGCTGACCCCACCGACCTCAAGAACTATCGTCCCATCTCGCTCCTCTCCTTCGCAGCCAAAGTTGCAGAGAAAACAGTCAACAGAAAACTGACACGACTCATTGAAGAGAACGCCGTCCTCGACCCGTCCCAATCTGGATTCCGAAGCAACCACAGCACAGAGACCGCCCTACTCGCCGCCACAGACGACATCCGCACCCTCCTGGACCAAGGCCACTCTGCAGCCCTCATCCTGCTTGACCTATCAGCGGCCTTCGACACCGTCTCCCACTGCACACTAGTCGCCAGACTACACGACGCAGGCATACAAGGAACAGCCCTGGACTGGATCCGATCATTCCTCACCGGAAGAAGCCAACGGATCAGACTCCCACCCTTCCTCTCCGACCCCACGAAAATCACCTGCGGAGTCCCACAGGGTTCATCACTGAGCCCCACCCTCTTCAACATCTACATGGCCCCCCTCGCAGCCACCGTCCGACAACATGGCCTCAACATCGTATCCTACGCCGATGACACCCAGCTCATCCTCTCCCTCACCAAAGACCCCACCACTGCCAAACTCAACTTCCAGAAAGGAATGCAAGACGTTGCAGTCTGGATGACCAACAGCTGCCTGAAGCTCAACGCCGAGAAGACAGAAGTCCTCGTCCTCGGTACCACCCCTTTTGCATGGGACAGCACCTGGTGGCCGACCGCCCTCGGAAGCCCACCTACCCCTCAGACCATGCCAAGAACCTCGGCATCGTAATCGACTCATCACTCACCATGAACCGACAGGTCAATGCCGTCACCTCCAGCTGCTTCAACACCCTCCGCATCCTCCGCAAGACCTTCAAGTGGATCCCCCTGAGTCAAGGAAGACAGTCACCCACGCACTCATCACCAGCAGACTGGACTATGGAAACACACTCTACGCCGGCATCAACAAGTCCCTACTCCGCAAACTCCAGACAATACAGAACACCACCACCAGACTCGTCCTGGGCATCCCCCGACACGAACACATCAGCCAACACCTACGAAGTCTCCACTGGCTCCCCGTGGAGAAAAGAGTCACTTTCAAAATCCTCACTCACGCCTACAAATGCCTACACACAACGGACCCAAATACCTCAACGACAGAATCAACTTCCACGTACCCAAAAGAAACCTCCGATCTTCCAACCTCGCACTGGCCGCAACCCCGCGCATCCACAGAGCCAGAGCAGGCGGAAGATCCTTCTCTCACATCGCAGCCAAGACCTGGAGCGAGCTACCGGCAGACATCAGACGCGCCCCCTCCTGAACACCTTCAGGAAGACCCTCAAGATCTGGCTCTTCGGCTAAACAGATCTGCGGACCCCCCTCAGCGCCTTGAGACCCTCATGGATGAGTAGCGCGCTTAAAATTCCCTGATTGATTGATTGACCCAAAGGGAGATAACTTCAGTTGTCCTTGATGCTCCACAGGTCCTGCATGGAGCCTGTGTGGTGCAAGGGCACAGACGATGCTTTGGACGGAGAGGGAGACAAAGTCAGGCCCAGTCGAAGTCCAGCGAAGTCCAGAGTGTCCAGACGGTCGAAGGTCAGTGGTTTCTTGATCTGAATCTTGTCCACATTGAATCTAGGGTTCTACTGCCAGGTAAGCCCTTAAGTACCCACGGGAGAGTGTTGGACAGATTCAGGGGATCCTCCAAGGGGAGGGTCAGTACAGTGGGGAGGTTACTCCCATGTCCTTTGCCCAGTTTTGCGCCAGAGCAGGAGCCAACGGCTCCCAGGACTTGTTTGAACTGGACTATGCACAGGGACACCAAATGTGCCCCTCGTGCAGACTTTCAGGCACTTTGGAAATGCACCCACCCAGCCCCAATACACTAAATCCTGTCTGGGAGGTGGTCACACCTCCCTGTGACAGGATGCCTATTGTGCTGCCTTCCCCTGCTCGAGATTGGCTCAGCAGCAGGAAGGCAGAAATGTGTCTCTGGTCAGCAGCAACCATTTTGTGCTGTCCGTGTCGAGAAGGCTGGTACCGGGAAGACCAGGGACCCCACGAAGCTCACTTCAGAAGGGTGGAATCATACCTCCCACACCGGTTACCAGTGTGGAGGTATGATTCCAAGGTGTTTGATACCAAACACAACATGGTTTGTTGCAGCCATTTTCGTGATAGCATTTTACGCAAGCATATAATGCACCTCTACCTCTATGTTTTGCTGCCTCACTGACAACCTGCGAGAATTGTCTCTGAAGGCTGCAGCGGTGCTCTGCTCATGCAGGGGCACCCTCTCACGTAAAACCCAGCACCCTGCCTTCAGGATTGTTATGGCCTGCTAGAGGGGTGACTTATAGGTTTTAAGTGTAGTGACCTATAGATATAGTAAGCCTCTATCTAAAGTAAGTGGTACATGCACCATCTTACACAGGCTGCAATGGCAGGCCTGTAGTTCCATTTTGCATGGCCTCTCATGGGTGGCACACATGCTTCAGCCCATGGGAGGCCTCGGTGGTACCTATGCCCTAGGTACATGTGTACCATATACTAGGTACTGACAAGGGTACCCCAGTATCCAATATGGAGTGTACCTAAGTACATGTCATAACATTTTAGGGAGAAAGCAGATAGACTGGGGTCCTGATTAGCAGGATCCCAGTCAGACTAGTTAAAAACAGTGTAACATCAAGCAAAAAGTGGGGGTAACCATAAGAAGCAGATCCTACTTTCCTACACAACCCCCCAAACGTAAGGAGATGAGACTAACCTTGCCCAGTTGAGTCTTCATGTTCTAAGTGGAAGTATCTGGAGAGTCCATCTGCATTGGCATGGTCACTCCCAGGTCTATGTTCCACTGTATAGTCCATCCCCTGTAGGGAAATGGACCACCTCAAAAGTTTGGCGTTTTCACCCTTCATCTGTTTTAGCCATAAGAGGGGCTTATGGTCTGTCTGAACAATGAAGTGAGTGCCAAACAAGTATGGCCTCAGCTTCTTTAGAGCCCAAACGACAGCAAAGGCTTCCCTCTCAATGGCTGACCAACGTTTCTCTCTGGGGGGTCAACCTTCTGCTAATAAAAGCTACTGGTTGATCCTGACACTCTGCATTAAGTTGTGACAACACAGCCCCTACCCCCAACTCAGATGCATCTGTTTGGACAATGAATTGTTTGGAATAGTCAGGACTCTGCAGAATGGGAGCAGTGTACATGGCCTGCTTGAGATCATCAAATGCCTTCTGACAGCTAACTGTCCACTGAACTTTCTTGGGCATTCTTTTTGAAGGAAGATCATTCAAGGGAGTCACTATAGACCATATCCTTTCACAGATCTTCTGTAGTACCCATTCAGGCCCAAGAAAGCTCTGACCTGAGTCTGGGTAGTGAAAGAAGTGACCCGAAAAGGGCCATCCGGGTCACTCACGGCCACCTTCTCTGCCTTCCTACAAATGAAGAGTCGGTCAGACAGTAGAGAATACAAACCAAATTATTTATTGATTATTACACTGCAGCGGAGCCCAGTCTGACCAGCCTCCTGGGATGGCAGTCGAGGGACTGAACCCCGTAAGCATACAATTACATTATGGGGCCGATTCCGATCTCGGTCGGAGGCGCACCCAATACCATTCGGTCGGGAAAAAAGCCATGCGAATGCCTGTTTCCCGACCGATCCGTACAGCAGACCGAACGAGTAAGTACGATGCGCACAACAGCACAGAATCCGGCCGAGTCGTACTCACCCAATCCAGGTCCTGTTCTCCGACCGAGGCGAATCCGGAAACGCTGAATCGAGTCGCACGGAAGGGAAAATGCAGCTCCGTCCGGCCGAACAAGTACGATGCGCTTTCCGTACGCGCCGAACCCGTCGCTACGCACGGCACGTCAAAGCATCCGGGAGAGGCGCACATAAGCTCCGATTCGCGCCACAACACGATCCACGGCTACGAGGCGAACACACCAGCGGCGAGGACGGCGCGAAGCGGCGAGGACGACGCGAAGCAACGAGAAAGACGAGCGACACGAACCAACCATGAATCCCTTCGTCCCGATCATACCAATATTCTACATTTACTACCGGAACAGGCACGGACGCGTACGGCGCAGAAGGTAAGTCAGATACCAACCACAAAACACATACAACACGTACACGACACATCACACACACACAGAGGGATGCAGAATTTACTTACACCAGCAACAGCAGCACCATAGGGGCGGGATGCCCATCACCAATGCCACATATGCACACAGGGGCCTGAATGCGCACCACCACCCCTACCCAAGGGGGCCGGATGCCAACCACCACTACCACCCTTAGCCAGGGGTGCCAGATGCCCACCACCACTACCACCCTTACCCAGGGGGCTGGATGCCTACCACTACTACCACCCTTAGCCAGGGGGCTGGATGCCTACCACTACTACCACCCTTACCCAGGGGGCTGGATGCCTACCACTACTACCACCCTTACCCAGGGGGTGCCAGATGCCTACCACTACTACCACCCTTACCCAGGGGTGCCAGATGCCTACCACTACTACCACCCTTACCCAGGGGGCTGGATGCCTACCACTACTACCACCCTTAGCCAGGGGGTGCCAGATGCCTACCACCACTACCACCCTTACCCAGGGGCTGGATGCCTACCACTACTACCACCCTTAGCCATGGGGGTGCCAGATGCCTACCACTACTACCACCCTTACCCAGGGGGCTGGATGCCTACCACTACTACCACCCTTAGCCAGGGGGTGCCAGATGCCTACCACCACTCCCACCCTTGCCCAGGGGGCTGGATGCCTACCACTACTACCACCCTTAGCCAGGGGGTGCCAGATGCCTACCACCACTACCACCCTTACCCAGGGGGCTGGATGCCTACCACTACTACCACCCGTAGCCAGAGGGTGCCAGATGCCTACCACTACTACCACCCTTACCCAGGGGGCTGGATGCCTACCACTACTACCACCCTTAGCCATGGGGGTGCCAGATGCCCACCACTACTACCACCCTTACCCAGGGGGCTGGATGCCTACCACTACTACCACCCTTACCCAGGGGGCTGGATGCCTACCACCACTACCACCCTTACCCAGGGGGCTGGATGCCTACCACTACTACCACCCTTAGCCAGGGGGTGCTAGATGCCTAACACTACTACCACCCTCACCCAGGGGGGGCTGGATGCCTACCACTACTACCACCCTTACCCAGGGGGGGCTGGATGCCTACCACTACTACCACCCTTACCCAGGGGGGGCTGGATGCCTACCACTACTACCACCCTTAGCCAGGGGGTGCCAGATGCCTACCACCACTACCACCCTTAGCCATGGGGGTGCCAGATGCCTACCACTACTACCACCCTTAGCCAGGGGGCTGGATGCCTACCACTACTACCACCCTTACCCAGGGGGTGCCAGATGCCTACCACCACTACCACCCTTACCCAGGGGGCTGGATGCCTACCACTACTACCACCCTTAGCCATGGGGGTGCCAGATGCCTACCACTACTACCACCCTTACCCAGGGGGCTGGATGCCTACCACTACTACCACCCTTAGCCAGGGGGTGCCAGATGCCTACCACCACTACCACCCTCACCCAGGGGGGCTGGATGCCTACCACTACTACCACCCTTACCCAGGGGGCTGGATGCCTACCACTACTACCACCCTTAGCCAGGGGGCTGGATGCCAACCACCACTGCCACCCTTAGCCAGGGGGTGCCAGATGCCCACCACCACTACCACCCTTAGCCATGGGGGTGCCAGATGCCTACCACTACTACCACCCTTAGCCAGGGGGGCTGGATGCCTACCACTACTACCACCCTTACCCAGGGGGTGCCAGATGCCTACCACCACTACCACCCTTACCCAGGGGGCTGGATGCCTACCACTACTACCACCCTTAGCCATGGGGGTGCCAGATGCCTACCACTACTACCACCCTTAGCCAGGGGGGGCTGGATGCCTACCACTACTACCACCCTTACCCAGGGGGGCTGAATGCCTGTCACTACTACCACCTCTACCCATGGGGGGCTGGATGCCTACCACCAACACCACCCCCACTCATAGGATGGACAATGCATGACACAACCAGCACACCACAACCTAGGGAATGCAAGAAAAATACATCCCCCCAACACCATAACAAGCGTGTGTAGACTGTGTCAAATGCCTACAACACTGAACATGACTTTGAACATACAATGTGACCCCCTATCACATGTGCCACACATATATGTGTGTGGCCCCCACAATGCAAGCAGGCCATGACCATTGTGGCAATGGGGTCCAAACCCCCATCATCACAGTGACCAAAAGGTAAGTGTGGGGTCCATAGCTGAAGCACATTTTGAACATTGTGGCAATGGGGTCTAACGCCCCATCACCACAGTGACCAAAAGGTAAGTGTGGGGTCCATAGCTGAAGCACATTTTGAACATTGTGGCAATGGGGTCCAAACCCCCATCATCACAGTGACCAAAATGTAAGTGTGGGGTCCATAGCTGAAGCACATTTTGAACAGTGTGGCAATGGGGTCCAAACCCCCATCATCACAGTGACCAAAATGTAAGTGTGGGGTCCATAGCTGAAGCACATTTTGAACATTGTGGCAATGGGGTCTAACGCCCCATCACCACATTGACCAAAGGTAAGTGTGGGGTCCATAGCTGAAGCACATTTTGAACATTGTGGCAATGGGGTCCAAACCCCCATCATCACAGTGACCAAAATGTAAGTGTGGGGTCCATAGCTGAAGCACATTTTGAACAGTGTGGCAATGGGGTCCAAACCCCCATCATCACAGTGACCAAAATGTAAGTGTGGGGTCCATAGCTGAAGCACATTTTGAACAGTGTGGCAATGGGGTCCAAACCCCATCATCACAGTGACCAAAATGTAAGTGTGGGGTCCATAGCTGAAGCACATTTGGAACATTGTGGCAATGGGGTCCAAACCCCCATCATCATAGTGACCAAAATGTAAGTGTGGGGTACATAGCTGAAGCACATTTTGAACAGTGTGGCAATGGGGTCCAAACCCCCATCATCACAGTGACCAAAATGTAAGTGTGGGGTCCATAGCTGAAGCACATTTTGAACATTGTGGCAATGGGGTCCAAACCCCCATCATCACAGTGACCAAAATGTAAGTGTTGACAAAGAAAGAGCTGCAACTGCCAAACTGCATGGATGATTCCTGGTCACAGAACATAAAACACATCAGTGGCAAAGTAGTGCATGTGTCCCATTGCAACATAAATTGGGGAGCCAAATACTGTAGTGCAAATAAGTCATACCTTTGGCCATGTGCAGACAAACAACACCCATGGGGGCTGACACTGTCAACATTCATCAATGACACAATGACAGAAGTGACCATCAGAATGCAGACCCACATATTTGCACCAATGGGCACACAAATGCAGATTCCCTGTGGAAACTGTAGATGTGAGGTGAACAGATACCATACCATGGCAGCAATGGGACACACAAACCATGATCATTGTGCTGACCGATGACCTAGGAGTCCCAGGGACAGCAGGGAAAGCCACCAAACTACATACAGCCAATGGCACTCCCAAGATATGCCAATGCAGTGGTGCAGATGCACAAACACAAACAGGCAGACCCACACTGCACATCATACACAACAGGTGAGGGGGGGTGCCAGTGTCCCCAGGCAACCACACAACACATGAGGAGACCTGAATACCAATCATACAGATGTGCATACAGTGCCACACAAAGGTAACTCATGGATCCAAATCCCCTATGTGGGCAAGCAGGCATTGTCAGATGAGAGGGAGCACAAATCACACATGTCACACAGGCACGTAGGAACAGCAACTGACACAGCAAGACACAGACACACCACAGCACTACCCCCAGGGCCCCCACGATGTGGTGACCCTGGGCTGCATTACAATCCCACTGTGATGACAAAGCTAAATGTCGTTCACACTGTGAACCACAGTCATGTGTCCTGAGCAACAAACTACCATCACACCTACACAAGCACAAATCCATCAGCATGGCCAGTAAGCCAAGGCCAACATGGAGGCAGGGGCCTAGCCGGGCAACAACTCTCATCTGCACACACTCAACACCACACCCCTCGACCTCCAACAATGTGCAGCAGTGAAGCACACATGCACTGGTGACATTGCACATGCACCCATGACTATTCCAGGGTGGTGGGTGGGAACCAAGGTGCAGAAACATATCACACATGGCCACTCAACAAGACTCCTGAATGTCTGACACACTGCACACTACGCTGTACATGGACATGACGGCAATACCACACCAACCAATGGGATCCCAGCCACAGTCACACACCAATGAAGAAGCCAAGGTCACCCACAAAGAACACACATAGACAACAACCAACATTGCAGCCCGGACCCTGAGGAGTGCCAGCAGTCACACACACAACGTGTCACAATCACTGAAAGATAACACAAACTGGAAATCACATGACAGGGGCAAACAACAAGTGCCAAGGGGAAACCTGACTGTGACCCATCTGCGTCTGCACACAAACTCAGCCCTGACAGCAAACACACCTATGGGTGACACCCTGATGACCAGTAATGTGCCATGCACCCACATCACAGAGAACCCAGGGAGAAGACTTTGGGGGAACATAGGTCAACTCAGCAAGCATCACAAACAGGTACAACACTAGGGATCACAGCATGCACAGCTAAACGGAAGTGAACACACAGACATGCACATACAACACACACCTTGGGCGCAGGCAATGTCACAGGAGTACACACTGCCATGAGGGGACTCCACTCCTGTGTGAGGAAAGCTGTGCCATATGTTGCCTCAGTAGGGCCCCATCATGTCAGCTGAGCACTTGGTCACACAATCAACAATTAGCACCAAATGAGGGCTCCCGTCACATCAGCCTGGTCATGGAAGTGCCAACGAAATCATCAGCACAGATCCAACACACTTGTATAGCAATGTTGCACTGACAACACAGATGAGTCCTTCCCCATTGATGCCCAAACCTGCATGTCCAGTGGAGATGGCCACACGGTCAGGGAAGTAGACGAATTGAACAATGGCAGGCACAACAGATGTGCAGGGGTGGAAGCCACAGATGTGAAATAGCTAATGTAAGTAGGAAATCCCATTGCCAAATACTGAACACATGACACCCTCAGAAGCTGCTATGGATGACATGGATACACCACAGGATAGGACACATTCCCCTGGACCACATGGGTTCCTGCACAGTAACACTTCATTATCATGAGACCAAATATCACCATCACGGCAGCAAGGGCATGGTTAGCATCATCAACAACATGTACATCAGAAGCATAAGCACTAGAGAACAGAAAGTTGCTTTATTCAGCATATGTGTGCAATGAAAACTGAAAGTCCAGAAAAAACACAAAGGCCAATGGCCAGTCCATTGTCAGAGTCCAAACAGGGTGACAGTGGCAGATGTCACCCTACGCATGCCTGCACAAAACCAGGGACAATCCACTAGGAGGGGCAACCGGGGGGGCAGGCCAGGCACTGCAGGGACAGGATCAGGGCTCACCAGGAGGAAGCAGGGAAGGGGTGGTGGGTGCTGGAGAGCCACTGACAACTGCAGTAGAGGTGTCTGACATGGTGTGTGCCGGCACAACTGGGGGGCATGACTCAGATGTTGTGGGTGCCGGCACGACTGCAGTGGACCCTGCAGATGCAGTGGACAGGTCCGCCACTGCAGTGCCCAAGTCAGACAGGGTGGTAGTGGACTCCACTGCAGTGCCTACCACCAGGGGAGGAGAATGGGGAACAGGCAAGGTGGGCTGGACAGAGGGGAGGACACCCTCACCACATCAGTGGCACAGACAAGCACAGCGGGGGTGTGGTGCCGGGAGAGCAAGTGGCAAGGGGAGAAGGCCGGATCCTCTTGGGGATGGTATATCTGTGGGTGGGGGAACCTGGGGCAGGGTGTGGTGGGGGCACCTGTGGAGTGGGGGCCTGAGGGATGGAGGAAGGAGACCTGGTGCCTGAGCTGCAGGGCAGCGGCGGGGTCTTGCTCTTACGACTCCGGGGGGACTTGCGGGTGGGCGCCTCAGTCTGTCTGCACCTGGGGGAGGGTGTCCGGGGGCGAGGGGCACTCTGCTCCGTGTGGGTGGGCTTCCTCTTCCCCCTGAATGCTGTATCAGCTGGATCGGAGGGAAAGAGGCCGAGGTCACTGAGGAAGAGCCGCTGGGTCTTTGGGGTTGCAGGTGAGGCAAGGGAGGGTGCTTTGGAGGGAGAGGCAACTGAGGACTGCGCAGTGCTCGTGGATGCGTGTGTGTGTTCCAGGGCCCCATCCCCTGTGAGTCTGGTTTCAGTCCCCTGACTGTGCCTGCGTGTGCGTTTTGTTTGTGGCGTGTGTGTCTGTGTGCTGGATGTGTGTGTGCTGGTGTGTGCCTGTGCCGGTGTGTGTGCTTGGGACGGGTAAGGTGCTGGGGAGTGTGGATGGAGCAGAGGCAGGAGGGGTGAGGGACTGTCTGAGGAGGGACACTGCTGCCGTCAGGGAGGAGTCCATGGACCTATTGCCCCTCTGTAGGTCAGACATGCCCGATGAGATGCCCTCCATGAACGACACCAGCTGAGTCAACAGAGCAGTGTGCGCATGGAGGACACTCAGCATGGCTGTCTGCCCTACATGGAGCTGGCGAAGGAGGTACACAGACTCCTCACTCAGGGCAGCAGGGGACACAGGGGCAGGGGTGCGGTGCCTGGCCCAAAGGAGACACGCTCCCGAACATGGGAGCCTCCACGGACCTGGGGAATGGGAGCCGATGGGAGGGCGGTGGTGGTGCTGGTGGTGGCGGGGACAGCAACACTAGCTGGGGTGTGGTGGCTGCTGACACCCGCCTCCATAAGGGAGTCATCCTCCGAGTTGCTCTGGTCCTCAGCTGAGGTGGATGGTGCTGAGGATGCCTCGGTGTGGCTCCCCTCGCCCTCCGTGCCACTGGGTCCCTCCGACCACTCCTCGGCTGCTGACCCAGTCTGGCTCTCCGGCTCCTCCTGGTCCGTGGAGCTGTCCCCTTCCGTGGCCGTGGATGTATCTGCAAACAATGGGGAAACAGACAGACATCAGTCACCTGCACCAAACGCACACACCACTGTGAGCACAGCACATTACAGAGCAAGCCCTGGCATCATTAGTTGAACATTGCTAAAAGTGCCCTAACTGAACAGGAGAAGCCAATTGTCAGTCTGATGCCAACCATGGCACTCACATCCCACATGGCCTTGCACCCATCTGTCTGGTGTCTGTTGGATAGCAACACCCCAGTGTGGACACATGCACCAACTACACAGTAGTTGGACAGTGCAGAGGACACGGTGTAGCATGTGGACATGCACACATCACAACTCTTGCCACTGAGTCAGTACAGGTTTCCGGATGAAAGGGACGCCCAGAGTCAAATAGGAAATGCATGTGATGCATACCAGCGACAGACACCATGATGCACCCATGTCCTGATAGCCATCGCCACAATGGTGTGCATGTAGCACATGTCACTCCCCTGCAGGACCACCAATAATTAGACACATGCCATGGCGGAGGCATGACTGCTAAGTCTTACATCACTGTCTCAGTGATGTATGACTTGGCAGCCAGACAACAACACTCTGCACTGTGTCACAATAGTAGGTCATGGGGAATGCAAGTCCTGGAGCTGCACAAGTGCACATGTACATCCCCCACACAACACATCATCTTAACCCTCATCTGTCCAGGTCATACCGATTGGACATATGGGAGACCTGTGACACTACCCTCTGAACCTGAGCCCCTCACAATCTGCTGTGAATGGGGAACAGCTGCCTGAACTTCACATTCGCATACCCCAGTCTGCACGGGCAGCTGATCAAACACCTATGTGACACACAAGTATCGTCTCCTATGGACACATCTCCAGTGGCATGCTGAGCCCCTACCGAGAAACACCCCAGCAGTCCTGGCAACAAATCCACAGCACACTGACACAGAGGCAGACACCTGAGGGGTCAAATCACTGCGCACAATGTGTCAGCTGATACACGGGAGTGGGAGTACAGAGTGCATTGCATGGCCTGGAGTAGGCATGACTGTCCTGCCCCACATGAATGAGGGATGAGCCCTGGACAGTGGATAGCTGGCTATGTATGTGTGACACACGTAATCTGCACACTCCTGGGGCCCAAACATTGTTCCCACCCGCTGCATGGGTGTGTGCCACATACCCCAGGCACATGTGGTGGCTCAGCTCAGCAAGTGGACCGCATATCAAAGCAACACGCAGATTACATGTCCGAACACAGGCGTTGTGTGAACAATGGACCCACCCATGATGCCCACAACAGAGTTAGGGAAACAGATGCTGTCCCCCACCTTTAGTGAAGCAAACTGCAAGGACACAGTCCCAAGTGACACAATTCCCTGAATGTAAGGGCCACACCTGGGTATCAGATGAGGAGTGGGCAGTGCACAATAGAGGGACATGGCTCCTGGACAACATGACTGCTGTACTGTGGCAGTTTAACCAGGCCAGAGGAGGGCACATAGCATGTAATACAGAGTTCACAGTGCAGTCTTTGACTCACCCCCTCCTTGCTGCTGTCTGGCCTTCAGCTGCCCATCCAGGTCTGGAAACACCACCGCCAGGATCTGGAGCATGTGGGGGTCAGGGTCCGTGTTCCGCCCCTCCTGCGAGGAGGCGACAGCTTCAGCTGGACCCGTGCAATCCTCCGGGTCCAGCCCCGAAGGTCCTGCCACCTCTTCTGGCAGTTGCGGATCCGGCGCTTGTAGACCCCCACGGACCGGACAGCCTGGACGATGTCCTTCCAGATCTCCTGCTTCCGATGGGCATTAACCTGTCAGGATGACAAAGTGAAAAGGCCATTACTACACATGCAACATATCCGTGCATGACACAGTTGTATATACATGTCTCATTCACAGGGGCACATGATGTACACAGGCAGTGCAACGCTGCCCATGGACAGTTTGCCAGACGTCACTACATGGTATCATTGCATGGGAAGTAAAACCTTGTTCAAATGCACTGTCACTGCACCATACCTGTCCAGTGCATGTCACTACACACTATGGGGGTGACAACTACTCAGTGAGCCTGCTAGCCAGTGGTGTGCAGACTTTCAGCCTTGCTAGTCAGACAAAATGCACATTCAGAAAGGCAGTGCACAGAACACTCACCTGCTCCCCTGGTGTCCCATACAGCTTGCTGTACTGTGGAAGTAGGCTGTCCAGCAGGGCCTGGTTCTCCTCAAGGCTGAAGGCTGGGGCTCTCTCCACAGTACGTGCCATTGCAGGGTCCAGAGGGGCAGAGACAGCAGCAGTGCAGTGGCAGATGTCGTCCTGGAGCATGTAGTGCAGGCAAGTGAGCTCTCAGGGGAACAGCCAGCAATATATATGTGCTGGAGAGGCAGATACTGTCCCTTGTGTCCAAAGTGATAGGTCCAAGTCGTTTGCATCTTCTGAATCTGGCCAATCCATGGAATAGCAGCACCAATACACGCCCACAGCATCCTTCAAATCTTCAACTTCATGACATACATGATTTTGCAACATTGTTGTGGGTGACCAACTGAATTTCCAGCAACCGACTCGTTCGAAATTCGAAAACGCGTCCGTTGCCAGGCTAGGGCATTGTCAATGGGTGCGCACTGATCGGTCCATTGCTGATCAACGCGTACAGGGGTACAACGCGTACCCGCACACATTGAATGCAATGGGCCGGCCGGGGGCACCGATCGGTCCATTGCGGTACAACGCGTACAGGGTACAACGCGTACCCGCACACATTGAATGCAATGGGCCGGCCGGGGCACTGATCGGTCCATTGCGGTACAACGCATACAGGGGTACAACGCGTACCCGCACACATTGAATGCAATGGGCCGGCCGGGGGCACCGATCGGTCCATTGCTGATCAACGCGTACAGGGGTACAACGCGTACCCGCACACATTGAATGCAATGGGCCGGCCGAGGGCACCGATCGGTCCATTGCTGATCAACGCGTACAGGGGTACAACGCGTACCCGCACACATTGAATGCAATGGGCCGGCCGGGGCACTGATCGGTCCATTGCGGTACAACGCGTACAGGGGTAGAACGCGTACCCGCACACATTGAATGCAATGGGCCGGCCGGGGCACCGATCGGTCCATTGCTGATCAACGCGTACAGGGGTACAACGCGTACCCGCACACATTGAATGCAATGGGCCGGCCGGGAGCACCGATCGGTCCATTGCTGATCAACGCGTACAGGGGTACAACGCGTACCCGCACACATTGAATGCAATGGGCCGGCCGGGGCACCGATCGGTCCATTGTGGTACAACGCGTACAGGGTACAACGCGTGCCCGCACACATTGAATGCAATGGGCCGGCCGGGGGCACCGATCGGTCCATTGCGGTACAACGCGTACAGGGTACAACGCGTACCCGCACACATTGAATGCAATGGGCCGGCCGGGGGCACCGATCGGTCCATTGCTGTTCAACGCATCCCTGTACAAGTGACTGGCATATGTCACCATGCCTGTCTCAGATGGACATATGCCAGCCACAGATAGCTCCCAGGGAGTGAGGGGCACACCTACAACACGACAGCCTGTCCAAACTGTATGATAAGGCATGTAAGGCTGCATTTCCTATTGTGTGTATGTTGGTGTACATGTTGTCCTGTGGGTGTCACCTGGGGGCAGCCACCCCCAGGCTGTGCACGTGTTCATGGGGACAGGATCCTGGGTGTTACGTGTACATGACCACTGTGATGTGCAACTGTTCATATCTGTGCATGTGCCATGGTCACATTTCACGGTGGTGTATGTGTATGTCATGTCACATACCCCGTGAGTCCCATGTGGGACGGTATGTTTGAGCCAGGGTGTCCCAGTGGCACAATAGTGATGGTCCTCCACAGTCTGTGTGCATGTAGTGTTTACAATGTCTCTGATTTCATGTGCACAATGGGAGACAGTCTCCACATCCACGTTGTGTGTGCATGAACCTTGATGTTGTGCGTGTGTGTGTCACAGACGTCCATGTCTGTCCTGCAGTGGCAAGTGGGACCACTACCTGTGGGGGTCATAGTTGTTTTGCTGTGGTGTATACATGATACTCCATGTAATGCCAGTGTCCATGTGGCAATACAGGGTCCCTGGGAATGTACCTGTCGTTGAGCTGTGATGCCTGGGGCACATCTGTCCTCACATGTCACTGTGGGGGGTGATTGTGACACAGCAGCAGGAGATGGGAACTGTGACACGGCCTCATGATATCCAATGGGCCAACCTGGGACTTATTGATGCCACTTGTTGAACCGTGATGACAGATGTTGGCCATGTATGTACCATACATGTCCTTACGGAACTGCACACTTCATGTAGTTGTGCCTCATAATGATGTATGTTGGGATATTGAGTGTGTTCAATGCCGCATATGTGGGCTGACTGACAATCTTGCTTTCTTCTCCTCTGCACTGCAGGGCTCCTGCTGTCCATCGACCATTCCCAGACCTGGCAACGATGGTGGAACGGGACAGCATCCGACGGTACCGCTTCACCAGGCAGCTGATTGAGGATTTGGCAGTGCAGTTGGCCCCACATTTGCAGCCTGGCCGGCCGTATCCTACAGCGCTGACCCCCAAGGTGAAGGTGATGGCAGCCCTACACTTCTTTGCCACCGGTACCTTCCAACATACTGTGGCGACTGCTGGTGGGATGTCACAGACCATGTTGAGCCGTGTGCTCCGCGATGTTTTGGTGGCAATGTTGCTATTCCTGAACCGGTACATCTATTTCCCTAGACTGCAACGACTCACTGACGTGAAGAGTGACTTCTATGCCCTGGGGAGGATGCCGCATGTCATTGGCTCCATTGATGGGACACATGTGGCTTTGGTACCACCACAGGCCCACAGGAACCGCAAGCACTACCACTCTGTCAATGCACTGGTGGTGTGTCTTGCAGATATGACCATCACACACGTGTGTGCCCGTTTCCCTGGTTCAGCACACGATGCCTTTGTGATGAGGAGTAGTCGCATCCCCAGGATGATGGCACAGATGCAGAACCAGCGTGCCTGGCTTGTCGGTGTGTACTGACTTTGTGCCATTGTGTGTGATCTGATCTGTAGTATTCCGCCCACTTTTCCAAGTCAGCTAATGTGCACTTGTCTGTCCGTAGGTGACTCGGGATACCCCAACATGCCGTGGTTGCTGACACCCCTCAGGAACCCTGTGACACCAGCCCAGATGCGCTACAATGAGGCACATGGTCGGACCAGGAGAGTGATTGAGCGGACATTTGGTCTCCTGAAGAGCCGCTTCCGCTGCCTGGACAAGACCGGAGGGTCCCTCCCATATGCCCCTGCGAAAGTGTGCAAGATTATCATCGTCTGCTGCATGCTTCACAACCTGGCAGTGCGGAAGGAGTTGCCTCTCATCCAGGATGACAATGACCAACATCCGCCACCTGTGGAGGATCCTGGCCTGGACCACGATGCCAGTGATGATGATGATGATGAGGGTGATGTCCGCACACAGCTCATCACCAACTTCTTTAGCTGAATGTGAGTATCCTGAGGTGTCATGTCAATGATGTGAGTTGGCATGATATGTGTAGGTGGTGCTCTGGTGCTGTTGGAGTGTGTCCATGGGCTACTTGACTGGATGTGTGTAACGATGTGTGCTTACAGGTGGTCTGTACTCCCCAACAGTGTTGACATGCTAACTTGGTTCTGGGTGGGTATCTTGTAACATGTATTGTGCATGAGTTTTGCTGTTCTGTCCTGTTCTCCATTGCTTTTGACTGTGTGTCATTTCTGTCCTTCACAGGGTACTTTCAGATTCGTTTGGTCAACTGTGTCCACCGACGACGTGATTGTACTTCCAGGGTGGTAGCTGTTGTGTCCCTACAGGTGATGTGCGCCACACCCATGGACTTCCTTCCTTCTACAGTTGTTGACTGTGTGCCCGCTGCCAGGTGGGATTACCTTGCATCTGTAGTGGTTACGACATGTTGCAACTGTGTAATAAACCTGTGCTTCACTTTGTGATGTGCGTTGTCTGTGGTCACACATTTGAATGCCATTTGCTTACTGCACCTGTGGGCTACTTGACTACAACTGGGAATAGGTGTGGTGTCTGTGCATTGCACCGTCTTCCCTGGCAACATCAGTGTAGGCAATGAGTCAGATGGCCTAGGTGTGTATGTGTTGTGTAGCCCTGGTGGTGTGTCTCCCTCATATGTGTCACGTTGCCTTTACTCACATGCCTGTGTTGTACTTGCTGTTGCAGTTCGCATACACAGTGTAATTTTGCAGTTCATCATCCCAATAACAGCACCCACGTTGGAATCACAACAGAGGCAAGTATGGTGTATTAGTGTGTTTATTGTGATACATTTGTGTGAATAGTGCATAGGATGGGTAGTGCTGTACATATATCTTGCAATCAGAAGTTCCTAGGTGAATTGAAAGTCCTGGTAGACAAAATCCCCAGTATCGGGCCACAGTTGTCTGAGACATTGGTCCAACTTGTACTCCCCATGCAATGTGTGGGAGTTGTGTTGCCGTCAACAGGGTGAACAGTCTGTGCACAAAGGTGAACATCCAGAACAGGTTCAGGCTTCCTGGGAGTTGCGCTTGGCCATCGGCCTCTCACTTGCCTCTCCTCGGACAACCCCTCTTCTTTGGGGGGGGGCCCTCAAGTACAGGCTGCTGCGGTGCAGGGGACTCTCCGCCAGAGTCATCCTCCCTCCCTGTGGCAGTTGCAGTTTGTTCAGCACCAGATGTTGTTGGCACACAGGGAGGTGTGGACTGGTTGCTGTTCATCTGGCGGAGGCATTGTAAAATGTCACTGTGCACCGCCGTCATCTCTTGCAGTGCGTCCCACTTGGACTCCACGCGGGACATGTGTGAGTCCAAGCGGGCATGATGGGCAGCCTGCTGCTGTTTCATGTCTCTGAGGAGCCCCACTACCTGGCTGAGATCTCCGGTGCTGGACTGGTACGCATCGGCTATGCGTACCAGTTGTGGGTCATCATGCACACCAGCAACCTCTGCAAGCAGCGACCTCTGTCTCCCACCCTCCCACCACCCCTGCCGACATGTGCAGTGCGTGCAGTGGCACGCACAGATGACCCTGGTCCACCTTGGGGGTTGGTGGTGGTGGTGGTGTCCATGGCCCCACGTTGGTCCAGGGTCCCTGTGCTGGTGTTGCTCCTTGTTCTGTCCATGTCGGCAGGGATGGTATTTGTGGTGACAGTCGTTGGAGGGGTGGGTGCAGGGGGTGCAGCTGGTGGTCCTGCTGGTGCTGCAGCTGGTGGTCCTGCTGGTGCTGCATGTAGACTTGCACCGGATGTGCCAGGTTGGCCTTCTTCGTCCGAGGAGGGCAGAGGCTGTACGACACCAGTGAGCTCCGCATCCTCTTGAGCCTGGGACTGGGACTCCTCAGCGTCTGCTGCTGTGTCCCCATCATCACCTGTTTTTGGGAGACACACACAATGTATGTTATGTTTCTGCAGGCATCAATGGTTGACACACCTGACAGTTGTGACTGTGCCTCTGGGTGCGGGCCTGTACATTGCATTGTCCTAAGTCGTCACAGTCAGGGGTTGATATTGGTGTGGCACATTGTCCTGCATTATTTGGGCATTTCTATGTATTTGTTGGGGTGTGAACATGGTCTGCATTGGTTGTATTTGGTTGACAGTCGGCCCTCCTTCCCACCCAGCCAGTCAGTTATCCCACCATGGACTGTGCTTGCATTGCAGGGAGTGGATGTTGTCTCTCAGGATGTCAGTCAGTGGTGTTGTGCTGTTTGTTGGTGCACAGTTCCCAGCAGGGCCTTGTGCTCCCCACAGCAGTAGCCAGTGTCAGCCATCTTGTGAGTCCTTCTCCACTCCCTGTGATGTGAGCATGGTTCAGGGTGGTGTTGATGGGACAGTTGTGGGGGTGAGCTATGTCTGTGACTGTGACTCCCATCATGCTATTGCCTCCACCCCACTTCCCAGCATTCCCATACTTACTTGCTTTTGTGGGGAGTTCAGTGTGTGTGGGAGCAATGGCAAGATGGCTGACAGTGGTGTCCTGCTGTTGGTTGGTGTGCAGTTCCCAGCATGCCCTTGTGCTCCCCACAGCAGTAGCCAGTGTCAGCCATCTTGTGTGTCCTTATCCACTCCCTGTGATGTGAGCATGGTTCAGGGTGGTGTTGATGGGCCAGTTGTGAGGCTGAGCAATATCTGTGCCTACTACTCCCATCATGCTATTGCCTCCACCCCCTTCCCAGCATGCCCATGCTTCCTTTCTTTTGACTCTGCTTCCCTGTGGGGTGGGCTGGCTGTGCTGACAGGATGGCTGGGAGTGTTGTCCTGGCAGTTGTTTGGCTAAAAGTCCCAAGAGTGTCCCTGTGCTTCACACAACATAACCCAGGGTGGTGGTTCTTTGTGGGATCTTGAGTTAGGATGTGAGGCATTGCATTCTCCCAGGTGGGTTCTGTGGAGTTTGTGTTGAGGGGGTGTGAGGGGAGGTGCTTGTGACTATGGTCAGTGCTGCAAGTCCCCCTTCCCACCCAGCCAGATATCCCACCATGGAACGTGCTTCCATTGCAGGGAGTGGAAGTTGTCTCTCAGGATGTCAGTCAGTGGTATCCTGCTGTTTGTTGGTGCACAGTTCCCAGCAGGGCCTTGTGCTCCCCACAGCAGTAGCCAGTGTCAGCCATCTTGTGAGTCCTTCTCCACTCCCTGTGATGTGAGCATGGTTCAGGGTGGTGTTGATGGGACAGTTGTGGGGGTGAGCTATGTCTGTGACTGTGACTCCCATCATGCTATTGCCTCCACCCCACTTCCCAGCATTCCCATACTTACTTGCTTTTGTGGGGAGTTCAGTGTGTGTGGGTGTGAGAGCAATGGCAAGATGGCTGACAGTGGTGTCCTGCTGTTGGTTGGTGTGCAGTTCCCAGCATGCCCTTGTGCTCCCCACAGCAGTAGCCAGTGTCAGCCATCTTGTGAGTCCTTCTCCACTCCCTGTGATGTGAGCATGGTTCAGGGTGGTGTTGATGGGACAGTTGTGGGGGGGGCAATATGTGTGACTACGACTCCCATGATGCTATTGGCTACACTGACTTGCCCAGCATACACAGAATTCCTTTCTTTCAGTAGTCTTCACTGTGTGTTGGTGTTGTAGTGGTGGCTACATGTCTGGATGTGTTTGTTAGTTCTATTTGTGCCACTGCCTAGCTGTAGTTGTAGTTGTGTTTGTACATGTGATGACACGGTTAAATGTAACTTTGAGATGGCATGTGTTGTGTTTATCTGACTGACATACACATTTTGGGATGATTCTGTTCTGGTTGCTGTGTAATTGCTATGAGTGCATGGTTTGACAATCCCCTTGACAGTGATGTGTGTGTGTATTGTGGCAGAATATTGTGTACATTTGTTGTGTACTCACCAGGCTCTGGGATGTTCTCTAGTCCATATACGCTCACTGGCGGAAGGATGGCCCGCACCTTCTCTTCCCAGGGCCTGAGGTATACTGGCTTGGCAGGAGGGCCACTGCCGGTGTATTGGCTCAGGAGGTAGTCTTTCTTGAGCAGCTCCCGGACCCTCCTGCGCACGTCATACCACCTGTTCTGGATGTCGGTCTTTGTGCGCAGACATGGTGATTGTGCGTTCACCCTGTTGATGATCTTCTCCCACATCTTGGTTTTCTGGGAGATGGGGGTCTGTTGGACCAGTGTGCCAAACAGCTGTGGCTCTACCCTGAGGATCTCGTCTACCAGGACTTCCAATTCACAATCTAGGAACTTGTGATTCTTCTTGGGGGGCATGGTGATGGGTGGTGATGGTGAGTGATGTGTGTGTTGGTGTGCATGTGAGGGGGTGTGAGTGTGTGTTTTGCTGGGTGTATGTGAGGTGGGTATTTGTTGGTGTGCTGATTGTGTGTGGCTTGTGTGAGGGATGAGCTGTGGGTGTGTGGTTGCTGTCTGTTGGGTGCTGGCAGTAGAATGGCATTTGCAAAGGATCATGGTTGGGATTTGTGTCCTTTATATGGGTGGAGTTGTGGGTGTGTCTTTGTTCTCTGTCCCCACCCCCCCCCAGTATTTATTGGCTTTGTAATTGCTTGTTTGGCCTTTTTTGGTGTAATTTTTCCTTTGTACTGTCTGTGCATGTTGGAAACGTTCTTGTGACCGAGTCGGACCCTGCATTTGTCTCGTACGGTCTTCTCCGTTTCGTTCACGCTGTGTTTGTGCAGTTTTCTATGCTGCGTACGCGTCGGTCGCGGTGTTTTGTGTTACTTCGGCTCGGTTTTGTATGCGTGTCGGTCGTACGGCTTGTCCTCCGTACGACTCGGTCGTGAGTTTTCGCGCCTTGCATCGTACTTTGCGTTTTGGATTTCGCGTGTACGCTTTGGGTCGGATTTGTTCCGGGTGCGTGTCGGTCGGTTCGATTCGCGTGTTTTTCCGGCCGGATTGCTGTTTTCCGTGCGGCTCGGTCGTTCGGGTTGGGTCTGCATCGTGTCGGTCGGATTTTGCACGCCTTGCATCATACTTGGCGTGTCGGGCGCCACAGGTACGTGTCGGTCGGAATAAATTCCGGCTCCGAGTCGGTCGGTGCTTTTTCCGGCCCGAATCGGAATCGACCCCTATGTACGTTGCGAAGTCCACAAAGGCCCGCCTACTATGGAAAAACACTAGCAGGTGTCATAATACAATGGGGGTACAGAACATAAGTTTTGATTCTGCAGCCAGGCACAGGCTATCTACTGCCCAAGGTCGTCTGACCTATCCTCCCTACCAGACAGGTGGGAGAAGGGCTCCATCTAACAAGAAAGGCATGCACTAATGAGGACACTTGCAATTACAGAAGAAAAAGCTCAACCTTGGGAAACGAAACTTACCAAGGACCGTGTCTCGAAAATAACCAAGCAGCAGTTTCGATTATAAAACAAAATGGCGCCCAGATTACAAGATGGTTTCGCGAATGCTAAAATATACAGACAAGAGGACCCCTCAGTACTAACAAACCCTCCTGTTAGCATGAGATAACCATCTACAATCGAAAACCAAAGCAAAAACATAAATGAATAATAAAGCACAGAGCTGTTTTATGCACATGTCATGTCATCAACAGTAGGAGTGTATTCCAAGAGAAGAGAAGATGTTTCGAAGATACCCTCGTCTATGGCCATTATGTCATCTATTTTTTTCTGTAACATTATTGCAGCATTGGTATCATGAATCGATATCTTTCTCTTTGGAGTCAATACAGAGATACAATATGTGCAACACATTGGAAGACATTGAATAAGGACACAGCAAAGTATCAATATAGCAACAGGATATATTGCTTTTTCTATTAGCCAACCCCATGTTCCAAAAAGAGACCAACTCGAATTACCTGGTTCCATGCCTTTGACATTCTCAATAATGTCCAAGATATGCTTAGTGATATTCTTTTCCATGTTTGTTATTCCCACTATGCACTGATCACCAATAACTGCGCATGCAACACCATTTTTTGCTAAAATAAAATCAATTGCATATCTAGTTTGTTCAGAATAGATCCTCATACTCTCCAATAGAACGGTGATGTCACGTAATGCTGCTACTGTGGTATTTGACAATATCTGCAATTTACAGCCAAAATATTCCCGGGCCTTTTCAGTCCTGCTCATAGCCATTCCCCCCAACGTGAAAATAGCAGACAGGATATCACCAAAAGTAATACCATTACTGTAACTGTTGATCTCAATATCCGTCACTCCTTCGCAAAATTCCTTTGTAAGTGTTCTCTTCACCCATTTTACCTGTCTGTGAGCATATTTACAAGGGACCCCCAGGGGCAGCACCATCCCAAGAGCTACATCGTTGGTGCCATTATGAACATTTGAGTTTGTTACATTAGTCAAAAAGAAGAACCCGGGATGGGCATATATCTGTCAGTCATAATTCACAGCTGAATAGCGAGAATTACCTGTAATGGTACTCGAACTTTTCAAAGGGAATGTCTCTTTGGATATGATCACCCCTGAGCAATTGATATACAATATGGTATCAGTACTATTTATGATGGGGCAACAGGCTGGGTAAAAGCCAGCTTTTCGAGGAACCGTCACTTCTTCATAATGCCAACCCACCAACATAATATTTTGGTCTTCCAAATAGAAGTTATCACAATACGTATTATTGTCACAACCGGGATAACCTGTTCCTGTGGGCTGACGATGGTACAAGCATGGCCCTGGGTAGCCAAACCCAAACTCCCCTTTTACCTCAACAAAATTTGTCGGCTTGGAATATGTGTAATTTATCAAAGACAAAGGATAAGCAGTCCATAGGCTAGTCACAGATTCAGTAGGATAACAAGCGACACCATTACCAAAAATCTCCTATGAGTATCTAGAAAAACATTATTAGAGAGCATTCTCTTCCGTCTTGGTGCGAAAAAGATATAATTGTCAGGAGTTGGCGAGTTACATGCATATTCTAACGCCCAAAGAACCCCACAAAATATAATCATCAGCAGAATAGCAAAAAGAAGGAATATTACTCTCAACTGTTTTACCCATGATGATCGGGGCAAAATTAAAAAACCCAATGGCTGTTCTTCATCAATCATTGGCCTGCCAAAAGGATGCATGATAGCAGAACGAAAAGGTACTATTTAATATAGCCTTAATGAAACCAAACAAACAATCTTCTTTCCAGCGTCCTTTGTTCTTTTCTTTTGAGCCTCGCTGGCAGGCTCCTATTGTTCATCCACGGTGGTGCTATTGAGCACTTCTCGTTGGAACTGCACGATTGCAGGCCTTTTGGAGGAAAATCCACTTCTTTCAGGATAGGGTACCCTCCGTCCTGGGAAGACACTCCAAACTTATCCTGTCCAGTGTCTCGGGCAACGCACCAATCTCCCTGTCCCTGCTCTATTGTCCCTATGCTTCATCCATGAAGTCCATCCCTACTAATCTGACTTTTCCTTTGGTGCACTGGCCCTCTGTCGAGGGCGCAAATTGTACTTAACAACTCCAGGAACAGAGGGATCAAGAAACAAAGGCTCACTTTCAGCGGGATTGACTGATTCGGATTCAGACACAGACGGGCCAGATGACTGGAGCTCTTGGCTGGCCTTAATCTCAGGTGGCACTGCTTCATTCAGGACTGCATCACTCTCCTCCTCAGAGGGTGCCCACGTTATTCTGGCATCGGAGAAAGGAATGAAACGGGGGACCTTCTCCGTCTCAGAATCCCCAATGTCGTCGAGCCTCCATTGGTCATAGGGTAGAGGGGCGGGACCCTCTTGCAGTGCGTTGAGTGGATCCAGTTTTTCCGACCGTCCACTCTCACCGCTGAACGGGTGGCAAGGAGGATCTGGAAAGGCCCCTTCCACTGGAGCTCCAGGCTGCTTTTGCGCTGAAAATGGTGAACCAAGACGTAATCACCGGGCCGAAGGCCGTGGCCGGGTCCCTCTGTAGCGGATGGCAAGGCCTCTTGAATCTGCTGATGAATAGAACGCAAATTTTTAGTCAACTCGTATAAATAATCTATCAACAAGGGGTTGTCTATCTCGTAAAAGTGGTGGGGTCTCGGAACGCCCCAGACATTAGCGGGCCTACCAAAGACAACCTCATAGGGGGACAACCCTATTCTAGTATGGGCTGTAACTCTTCCACTTCAATCCTGTACTCTCCTGAATTTTGGCCATCTTTAGTTTGAGAGTACCAATGTACTTCTCAACTAAATCTGCCGACTGGGGGTGATTTGCAGCATGAAACTTTTGCTTAATGTGCAAGCCATTACACACCACCTGGATTACTTTCGAATTAAAATGGCTGCCGTTATCACTCCAAATCAAACGGGGCAAACCAAAGCGAGGAAAAAACTCCTTCAAAAGAGCCTTCGCCGTCGCCAAAGCTGTATTCTCCTTGGTAGGACAAGCCTCAACCCATTTACTGAATGCACAGACCACCACCAACACATACTTCAGATTATTCACCCGTTCCAACTCAATGAATTCCATTTGCAGGACTTCAAAAGGGAAAGAAGGGGGGTGCAAAATTACCAGGTGGTGTAGGAGTGCCCTTTCCTGGATTGTATATCATGCACACCATGCAATGTTTTACCAAATGGGCAGCCGACTTTGGGATATTATCATTCTGCCATACAGGGTCTAGCAACTTACAGTTACCCCTAGCACTAATGTGAGCTGGTCCATGAGCCATAGTAACTACGGGAAGAACATATGCATCTGGCAGCATCCATCTCTGTTTCCCCGACTTGTCTATCCAGCACCCATCATCATCCAATTGCGCTGTACTTTCCTGCCATATTGCTAATTCCTCAACCGTCACCTCACTCTGTATTTCTTTCACGTTATCTAGTGTGTCCTCAAACATCGTAACTTCTGGCACCCATCTAGCAGGACCTGCTACAAACATCTTATTCATCTTAGATCGGGCCGTCTCCTTAGCTGTTTGATCTGCAAAAGCATTCCCCCTCCCCACATCATCAGTAATTGCTTTGCGCGCTACACTTCACTATTGCCAGTTTCTTGGGCAAGGTCAAAGCCGACAAAAGTCTATTTATCAAAGGGCCATGCTGAATTTTCGAACCATGGGAAGTGAGAAATCCTCTCTCGGCCCAGAGCCGCCCAAAATTATGAGTGACTCTGAAGGCATACTGGCTATCAGTGTAAATATTAACCACCAATCCCTGACTCAACTCACAGGCTCGAATTAGAGCTACCAGCTCTGCAGCTTGGGCCGACTGATAGGGAACTCGTGATGTCTCAACTATTGTGTGCAGTGTTGTGATCGCATAAGCCAAAGAACAACAAGAGAGCGAGGGAGTGTGAGGAGCACTCTTAGTCCCCCTAAATATCAGTCAAAACAACGAAAGAGTGTATCCTACTAAAGAGAAGAGCAAGGATGAAAATCAAGTTTGATACTAAAGAAAGCCCTCACTCACCAACCTAGTTGGTGACATGCTTCATCATCGGGCCCCACCAGGGAGGTCGAATACCTCCCCGATGTGCTACAACGCCAGAATTACTGCGGAGCTGGTTGAAAATTGATGAGTGTAAGTGATTGTGAAGTGAGTTAAAAAAGTGACGTGGTTGTAACCAAAAAGAGATTTATTTGTTGGTCAACCAGGCACTGGTTAAAAACTTGCATGAGTGATGTTCGTGCTGGATAGATTGGTCAGCTAAATCTCACTGCGTGTGGTCATGTATGGTCAACATGTTTCTGCCCTTAAAGTGCTGTCTGGCTGGGCATTCGTCAGGACCAAAAGAAATGTAGACCCCGGCGGTATGAGCGCGCTAAGGCTCACCCTGACCTGGAGATCATCAATGTGAAAAAAGCAAGTGATCAGATTTCAACCTGCTGTGAGCATGGGATCCTTGGAACCCAGCGTCAATCTGAAATGAGAACAAGAGACAGAGACAAACAAACACAAAAACACGATAAAAATGAAGTCGCAAGATATATGTTTGTCCAATCTCTTAAAACCTATCGTGCTCTTCTCAGAGTGTACTGCGACTTAAACTATTGCGGTCAAAAGTGCAAATGGTGGTAATGGGAACGTGCACATAATACTCACGCTATTCCTCGTGACTACGTCCACTCGAAATCCGAGTGAATATTCTATTTAGTGCACTGTATAGCGCTTGATCACGCCTAATCGGGTGTCACGTAAAGATGAAAATCATCTAAAGGGCATGTTAATGCAGATGCACAATGGCAGAACAAATCTTACGTGTCGGGTGATAGATTATCACACCATGGGTCTCGTGAGGGGGGTGGTGGCTAGTAGGCACACCCTAGGGAAAGAGAAAGGAAAATGCGGGCAGAGTTCAGAATCAAATGAAATTGGCACAAGTACTTATCTGTTAGGCGGCGTATAATTGTCTGAGGTATTAAACTCACGCCGGCAAAGCCAAGCACCCATTCGGAACCTGCATCAAACCCTCTATTATCCGGACCCCGTCGATAGGGAGTCCGCTTGCGCCATGATGTTAAATGGAGTAGCTGGAAAAGAATGGTACCGCCCCCTCCCCGTCACGACGTGTGCGCGGTGAGAGCGGTCCAATCGATAGCGTGGCGTGCAATCACGCGGTCCCTGTGTCTAAAAAGAAAGCTAGACCGCTACATCTATGATCGTAGTCAAGGTAGAATACGGTGAGAAAACTTTATTGTTTCCCAAGGTATTTGGACGCTCGATTCGCACATTATGCTACTTAATTCCCAGGGCCGGGGCGAGGGGCAGCAAAGGGCTTGAATTCTTCCCACGGGCTGCGCCCTGCAGAGAAAGCATTAATCATGGGAGCAACTACTATCAATTGTAGTGATTAGGTTGCCCCAAGCAACTAGAAAGGATATGAATGTAAATAAAAATATAATGCAGAAGCCACTAAAATCAGGAAACAATTCATCCAGAGAAGGACACATCTGGAACAGAGTCCGATAGTATCAACAACATGGACAATTATAGTAAAGGGCTGGTCAGTAGCATAATGTGCGAATCGAGCGTCCAAATACCTTGGGAAACAATAAAGTTTTCTCACCGTATTCTACCTTGACTACGATCATAGATGTAGCGGTCTAGCTTTCTTGATTGCACGCCACGCTATCGATTGGACCGCTCTCACCGCGCACACGTCGTGACGCGGAGGGGGCGGTACCATTCTTTTCCAGCTACTCCATTTAACATCATGGCGCAAGCGGACTCCCTATCGACGGGGTCCGGATAATAGAGGGTTTGATGCAGGTTCCGAATGGGTGCTTGGCACGATAGGTTTTAAGAGATTGGACAAACATATATCTTGCGACTTCATTTTTATCGTGTTTTTGTGTTTGTTTGTCTCTGTCTCTTGTTCTCATTTCAGATTGACGCTGGGTTCCAAGGATCCCATGCTCACAGCAGGTTGAAATCTGATCACTTGCTTTTTTCACATTGATGATCTCCAGGTCAGGGTGAGCCTTAGCGCGCTCATACCGCCGGGGTCTACATTTCTTTTGGTCCTGACGAATGCCCAGCCAGACAGCACTTTAAGGGCAGAAACATGTTGACCATACACGACCACACGCAGTGAGATTTAGCTGACCAATCTATCCAGCACGAACATCACTCATGCAAGTTTTTAACCAGTGCCTGGTTGACCAACAAATAAATCTCTTTTTGGTTACAACCACGTCACTTTTTTAACTCACTTCACAATCACTTACACTCATCAATTTTCAACCAGCTCCGCAGTAATTCTGTGGTTGTAGCACATCGGGGAGGTATTCGACCTCCCTGGTGGGGCCCGATGATGAAGCATGTCACCAACTAGGTTGGTGAGTGAGGGCTTTCTTTAGTATCAAACTTGATTTTCATCCTTGCTCTTCTCTTTAGTAGGATACACTCTTTCGTTGTTTTGAGTGATCGCATAAGCAGCAGTTGTAGTGCCGTCTGGTAATTTAAAACAAGAACCATCGACATATAGTTCCCCTTGGGGGTCAGATAAGGGAACATCAGTCAAGTCTACCCGTCCCTTTGTCTCCTCTTACGTCCGAAACATACAATCATGTATGTCTATTTCCTCACTCTCCGAAGGGAGGGGTAGTAACGTGGCAGGGTTCAGAGTGACACATCTTTTAATCGTAATATGGGGTGCAAAAAGGGTTAGCTCATAGCCAGTCAGACGTGCACTGGTAAGGTGCTGTGTCTTTGTTCTGTTCAAAAGCCTATCCACAGCATGAGGTACCATAGCTGTGAGATCAGTATCAAGAACAAGCCCTGCCGGTTGTCGAATAGAGACGACCACAGTCGCGGTCGCTCTTAAACAGCTCGGGAGGGCTTTCACAACGGGATCAAGCACAGCAGGAAAGTACGCACACAGCTTCTGCTTACCTCCAAAGGCCTGTGTTAAGACAGAAAGCGCACAACCGGCCGACTCGTGTACATATAACACGAACGGCTTGTTGTAATCAGGTGTGCCAAGCACAGGAGCCAAACAAAGCGCAACCTTCAATTGCTCAAAAGCTTGTTGACATTCAGGCGTCCAAGGCAAAGGTTCATGCACATCTTTAGTTGTTAGATATAGCAGGGGCTTCGTTAATACAGCAAAATTGGGTATCCAATGACGACAATAGGAGGTGATACCAATGAAGGCTCGTACATCCCTTTGGGTCTTTGGAACAGGCATGTTAATTATGGCATTAATACCCTCAGGAGTTAGTTTCCGACCCTCCTTCGACAGTAGGTGACCTAAATTGGTGATATCCTGTCAACGATATTGAAATTTGGAAAGGGACACCTTGTGTCCATGTTGAGCCAAATGCAGTAACAATTTTACCGTAGCTGCTTTACATCCTTCTTCAGTATTGGACGCAATCAAAAGATCGTCCACATACTGTAGCAATACATTACCTGGGGGAAGGGTAAGGGAGTCCAATTGACCCTTCAAAGCCTGGCTATATAGGCTAGGACTCTCAGTATAGCCCTGAGGAACTCGACAAAATCTAAAACTACGACCTGCCAGGGAGAACCCGAAAAGGTGCCTGCTATTTGGATGAACAGGGATGCTAAAAAAAGCATTTTTCAAATCAATAACAGAAAATAATTTACCAGAAGAAGGAATTATAGTCAAAAGAGTAGTAATGTCAGGGACCACGGGGAACTGAGGGACCACAATTTTATTAACTTCGCGCAGATCAATCACAAAACGATAAACATCAGCAACATCATCAGAAGAACCCGGAGGTGGCCTCTTGAGAACAGGAAGGATGGGACTATTGCACACATTCGCCGCTGTCTCCTCTACAACTCCTGACTCAATCAAATCTTGTATCATGCACAACAACGCCTGTTCTCCTGCGTGCGAAATCTTATACTGAGGGATACGAGGCAATATTGCATTTTCTTTAACCTGAATAGAAATTAGAGGTATTTGCAAAAGTCCTACATCTGTGTCACTTGTAGCCCACAATGTAGATGGGACATCCTTAAACTCAACTGGGAGGGGGGCATCTTTAGACAAACATTGTGTAGTACTAGCCACACTCGGACCCATTGTCATATGGACACCATCCGGAGAACAGTAAATAGTAGCGTGTAACTTCTTCAACTAAACTAATCCCAACAGGTTCTCTCCACAAGTGGATGTTAGTAAAAATGGGGAATCAACGGTGAAGGGGCCTATAGTCAAAGCAAGGGGGTGGAGATGGGGCTTACTACCGGCACACCAGAAAACCCAACCGAAACATTGTTATGGCCAGACAGGGCTGCCCCAGGGACCAGTGACCTTGAAACAGAACTATTCATTGCTCCTGTATCCACCAAAAATGTATTTTCCGAGCCCTCCAAATCCACACTAATATAAGGTCCATGCTGATCTACAGGTATCGGAACTGGTCCCTTACCCTGTCCTTGGCTGTCCTAGCTGTAAGACATCCCCGTCACCTCATCCAAATCATAATCATCATGATAATACTGTCGTCCCCGAACGTCATCAAAGTAATTCTGATCGGAACGGCCCAGTGATGTCCCAGTAGCCTGATCTCCACCCTGACTGCATGCTCCCCGTCCTCGCCCTCTCTCCCCGTCCTCTAGCAGCCGCAACCTTTTGCAGCAAAACTTGGCTCTCGCTGCACCAGTGCCCTTCCTCCTTGCAATACGCACATTGATTTGGGCTCACAGGCACAGCATTTCAGCTATTACGAGGAAGCTGCCTGGCCGGTCCAATACCTCGACACCGTCCCTGCCCCCTGGATGCCTGCTGCATCAGTACTTTAGTCTTCAGCTCCTTCATCTTCTTTTCCACCTTCTCTTTCTCCTCGTTCTCTCTATGCTCATAATTCTGAGCCATACTCAATATCACCGAAGGGGTAGAAGTAGTCCATGTGCTCTAAGCAGCCTGCAACCGTGTTGCAATCTCTGGGAGCAAATTCGTGACAAACCTGTTAACAAACAATTGGATACCCCCTTCCAAAGACAAATCCTGGCCACCAAAATCCAAAAACACACCTTCAAACCGAGTAAAAAAAATCAGACACACTTTCATCTTTCTTCTGACGACATGCGGCCAGCTTATCCCAATCCACCTTCCGAGGTGGAATAAGATAGTGCATATAGGTAATAATGCGGTCTGGCAAAACCAAGATCTCAGCCTTGGGCTTTTCACCAAGCTTCCTCTCCTTATCCCACGTCCTAATCTCGTCCCAAGTACCACCCAATTCTAGGGCATGGTTTTGAGTATGCACCTGTCGCCAGATATCCACTGGTACCAATAAGCCAAAAAACATTTCAATATCTGCCAACGTCATTACCGTCGATGCAGCAGCCTCTGTCAATTCTTTATAGTAAGCAGTAGGATTTTTTCTGGGGTCGGGTAACTGAGCCTTAATTGCGAGGACTTCACTCATCTTCCATGGAGTATAAACCCATTGTTCTTGAAAACGGGCCTCTACTCGTTGCCTAGTCATTTCATCGTGCTGATCACGTAGCTCCGGTATCTCCGGGTGGAAAATGAGGTGAACTTCCCTCATCGGGAACTGATATATCGTCGTCGGGGATTTCTGATGCAATCTACCTCAATATCATATCAGTGTGGTAACACTAGCAAAAACCTCATTGGGAGCCACGCCCGTGGCATACACCTGGTCCCTAATATCATAAACAGCCTGGGGTGCAACACCTTTAAAACACTGTTCCCATAGTCTAATCAAAGTAGCCAACATATGTTTAAGGGCATGCTGCTGGACAAATGGCTCATAATCCTTTAACACACTCCATACATCTTCAACACCATAAATAGGATTATGGGCCCACTGGGCAGCCTGATTGGCCACCATCTTTTTCTCCATATCTCCCACATCAGACCGAATCAACACCCGTCCTAATCGCTCCTTTGCAACTGCCCCAGCTCCATCGTCCTGGCCACGCACCGGTGTCTCGGCATCTAACGAGGGGGTAGAAGTAAGAAAAGGGGACAACACAGTGATCGAAGCGGGGGGCACCAAGGTCAACATCAGCTGAGTAGTGTAGGAAGGTGGAATCTGACTATATGGTTGCCCCCACTTTTTTTATGGTGTTTTGCTGGTTTATGACTTAGTTGGAGTGGGATCCTGCTATTCAGGGCCCCAGTCTATCTGCTCTCTCTGTAAAAAGGTTTCCATGTGCCTTAGGCACATCTCTGATTGGAATCTGGAGTGTCCTTATAAGTCCCTAGTATATGGTATACTATGTACCAAGGGCATAGGTACCTCAGAGGCCTACCAGGGGCTGCAGCATGTATTATGCCACCCCTGGAAGGCCATCCAAACTGACACCACAGGTCTGCTACTGCAGCCTGGGTAAGGTGGTGCATGCACCCCTTACTGTGATATAGGTTGCCTATATCACTAAATACATACACACATATAAACCTATAAGTCACTCCTAAGGCAGGCCTTATCAATCCTAAAGGCAGAGTGCATGGTTCCTATGTGAGAGGGTGCCCCTTCATGAGCAGGGCCCCTCTGCAGCATTCGGAGACCCTTCTCTGATGCTGTTTGTAGTGCAGCCTGACCATATACTCTTAAGCGCATTATAACCTCGCGTTAAATGCTAACTTTGGAATGGCTGCACCTAAACATGTCGTGTTTGGTGTCAAACATCTTGGAATACTACCCCCCCGCCAATTCTGGCGGCGGGAGTAGCATTCCACCCTTCTAGAGGGAGAGACATGTTAACCCTGGCCTGGCCGGTAACTTCTTTCTAAAGCCCTGGCATCACAAAATGGATGCTGCTGCCACAGACACGAGTCTGGCCTCCTGCTGCTGGACGAAACTCCGGCAGGGGAGGCCTGGACAATAGGTTTCCTGTTGCAGGGAGGTGTGACCACCTCCCCAGACAGGATAATGTGTATTGGGGCTGGGCGGGAGCACTTTGGGTGCTTTGAAGTCCTGCACTGGGGGCACACTTGGTGTCCCTGTGCATACCCCAGTTCAAACCGGATCAGGGGCTTGCAGCCCCTGCTTTGGCGCGAACTGGACAAAGGGAAAGGGGTGTAGCCACCCCTCTGCCCTGACCCACCCATAGGTGGGGCCACAGAGTAGTCCAACCCCTATCCTTAGTATAAGTATAGGAACCCAGTCCTTAGGACTTTAGATTATCCCTGGACGAAACTCTGAAACTGAATCCTGGACCTTCGACGCTCTACTCACGATTAGAGGACAGAAGAATCTCCCTTGGGGTCAAGGAGTGACTCCCCTGCTTGGCAGGCACCAAAGAAGCATCTGTCTGGTTCGCATTTCTGAAGCTCCCGCCGGACGCCGAAGTCATCGCATCACCAGAGGTGGATTCTCAGACTTCCCCGAGGCTACCCTGAGTCCCCAGCAAAGCTGAGGCCCGTGGCTATCGTGGGTGACTTGAGACCGTGACCCCTGGACACCGAGCACATTTGCAAGTGCATCCTCTTCTGGGTCTCCCCCGAAGTCGTGCTTTGGGCTCCGAGTAGCCCTAGCCTCCAGCACCAACTGCACTGAAGATTACTGGCCTCCACTCAACGAGTGTCCTGTGAGCCAGATCCACGTGCGATGTCTTGAGGCTCCTTTGCGGTCGCTAGCCTGTTGGCTAGTAGCCCTTAACGAAGGCCAATCTTTTTCTTACTTGGCATCCTAGTTGCTCCAGGCCTGCCCTCACTTACCCTTGCTGGGTGAGTTCTCCAGACCTTGCTGATCTGCACCATCGACGATCTTCCTCTGCATTGAGACTTGCCGTTGCCAAGGCTTGTTGGGTCTAATCCGGTCGCCGACACCTCAGCACTCGACAGACATTGTGTATCAGCCGGAATCCTGCTCCTGGTCGCCGACAACGCCTCCTGGACCTTGTGGCTGAAGAGTCAAGATGACTGTCACCGCACCTGAAGCACTCAACATCGGTGGGCATCTGTCCATCGCCTTCCTGGTCACTGGCTAGTGACCCAGACTCTGTCCCCTCTGCTTTCAGGTTCTTCAGAACTCCGATCCACTCTTGGATCCACCCGGACACTTTTCACTTGGTCGCCAGCAGCACTTTGCAGCAGATCGCCATTCAAATCGACGACGAAACCCGACCCCGAAAGGCACCTATGCACCCGGCTTCCCTAGGTGAGGTAACACGAGTACTCCGGTGCTCCCGTGGGTAGAGACTCTTCCAAGTCCTAGATCTCAAAGGGTTTGCTCCAAGTCCTCCTTTAAGTGTCCCTTTTCTTTAATTTCCCGATCACGACTTTCTCCATAGAAGTCAACGGCGCATCGCGGTTGTGTATTTACACTGCACGCGTCCCCCGTGGGTCCCCTGTGTCACTACCTTGGGTGGTTCCTTGTGGTCCAAGCACTTCTAGAGGCTCTAGGCCTAGTGTCTAGTTCAGTCGTGGTTCTTATACCACTTTATTGGTATATGGTTTGGTACGCCCCTAGGGCCCAAACGTGTATTTGTGCTATTACTGTGTTTAAATAACTTCTAACTTATGTACTTCGAACTCTAGCCTCATAAAGAGACTAGAGGGGTGTGTTTAGCAATAAATACATATATTTTGAATATTTACCTGGTGTGGTGCTCTTTCATTTGGTCACTCAAGAGATTATAGACTGGTAAAACAAGCTGCTTTACATTCCTTCAAGACTTAGCCTGAAGGCTGCTCTCCATAGCTACCACTAGGATAGCTTTCAATAAGGTTGTCTTTAACCTATCTCCAATAGGGGTTGTTTGGACTGGTGCAAGGTGCCCACTATAATTAGTGGACAGCATATACCAGGCCAACTTCTCACATTGGTGTGCAGCGTGTGGGATTCCAGCTTGCTATTGTTTTACCAGATAATCTCAATTGAATTGATCAACTGAAAACCACTAAAGGTACCTAAGGTACATATAATTTAAGCTTAGAATACAGTAAGTTCTACTGAACTTAGAGTTGTGTGTTAAGGGATAGCACAACCCTTTCTACAACTCAAGAGAGTTTAGTAGGCCACACTAGAGTAGGTAGTGCATACACCACACCACACTAGTAATGTCTTTAAGGGTAGGATCTAAAGAATCCTTGCAGGAAGCCACTGAGCTTCCACCCTCCAAGTATGAAACACTCCCATTCTTGGAATTGAGAGCTTTATGCAACTTGAGAAAAATAAGGACAGGCCAAAGCCCCACCACCCAACACCTCAAGGAGTTGTTGGTGGCTTATGACCTTAGTAAGCCCTTGGGGACTGCAGGGGTAGGAGCTGAGGGTGGGGCAGAAGATGAGGATGGGACCAGGGGTAGAAATACCCCCAGCCCCCTCTGAAACTGGCCAGGAGGGTGAAAATGACCCTGACCTGGATAACCCAATCCCTCCTGAGGAAGATGAAGAGGATAATCAGGATGATGCCCTCTTTGTCCCCCCAGGAAGGATTATGAGTGTGCCCAGAAAGTCTAGATCTCCTTCTCAGGAGTCTAACCACTCTGGCACCTCAATAGGGAGCTCTGTCCCATCTCATAGGAGGGAATCCTCTCATGAGAGAAGAAAGAGGCTGGTACAATATGAGGAAGCTCAGCTTGAAATCAGAAAACAGCAACTGGCTATAGACAGGGAGTCCCTAGATCTCTTTAGAGAGAGAAGAAAGTTGGGACTAGAGTCCCATGGTGGCAGCAATATCCCTAGAGATAGGGAAAGGTCTTATGACCATAGAAACCTAAACAAGATTGTCCCTCCCTACCAGAGTGGGGATGACATCCACAAATGGATAACTGCACTGGAGAGGGCCTGTAAAGTTCAGAAGGTCCCCCAGAGGCAGTGGGCAGCAATCTTGTGGCTCTCCTTTGCAGACAAAGGTAGAGACAAGCTCCTCACTGTAAGAGAAGAGGATGCTGACAATTACACAGTCTTGAAGAGTGCTCTGATAGATGGGTTTGGCCTAACCACTGAACAGTATAGGTTGAAGTTCAGAGACACCCAAAAAGCTCAGACTCAAGACTGGGTTGATTTTGTAGATTGTGCTACAAAGGCTCTGGAAGGTTGGATACATGGCAACAAAGTGCATGACTTTTTAGGATTGTACAATTTGATTATGAGGGAGCAGATCCTTAATAATTGTCAAAACCAGCTTTTGCACCAGTATCTGGTGGACTCTGATCTGACCTCTCCCCAAGAATTGGGAAAGAAGGCAGACAAATGGGTCAGAACCAGAGTAAAAACTAGAAATCAGGGTGGTGACCAGAAGAAAGATTCTACTAAGTCCCAAGAGAAAGGTGGGGATAAATCTAAGGATAAGTCCCCTACAGGGCCCCAAAATTCCTCTTCTGGGGGTGGGTCCCAAACTCCTTCCTCTCCTGAAAAGAAACCATATTGCCATGTCTGTAAAAAGCCTGGGCACTGGAAATCTGATCCCAGTTGCCCCAGGATTGGCAATAAAGAAAATGTTCCCCCAGCAACTACTACCCCCCTCCTGGTACTACCAGTAGTAATCCTCCAGTTGGGAGTAGTGCACCCAAAAAGTTAGGTGCTTTTGCAACAGGAACAGAGGTGGGCCCTGGTTCAGACAGGGACCCCTCAACAGACTCCTCTGACTCTGATGGTGGTGTAGGATTTGCCACCTTTACCATGGGTCCCACAGCAATGGGCAGGTACAGACTGGAGCCAATGATTAATGGTCAGAAAGCTGTGGCATTTAGGGACACAGGGGCTAGTGTCACCATGGTGGCAGGGAAACTAGTCCCCCTCACCAGCTTTTACCTGAGTTTAAATACCAGGTGACCAACATTGATGGTGTCAGAACAGATCACCCCATGGCCATAGTCAATCTCAGCTGGGAGGGGGTCACAGGCCCAAAGAGAGTGGCAGTGTCCCCCACCTTACCTGTAGATTGCCTGATGGGCAATGATCTGGAAATTTCAGCCTGGGCTGAAGTTGAACACCAAACCCACCTTAGGATGTTGGGCGTCCCTGTAAAGGTTAGTGGGGCTGTAATGGCCACAGCCCCAGCCCAAGAATTTGGAGAGATGGAGCCTGAAAGAATGGCCCACTCTCCCCCAAAAGAGAGCACAAGGGTTGAAGAAAAGTCTTCTTCCCTCCAGACAGTAGGTAAGGGTCAGCCTCCTCAGGGAACTGACCCTACCCCTAGTGAAGGAACTGCCCCAGAGGTAGTCAGAGCCTGGCCTGGCCACACCCCTGATGGCAGAGGACCCTTCCAAGGTGGTACCCAGTCTGGAGCAGGTAACCTGCCCCTCTCTACCCTGCCTCAGCCAGCCCAGGGCTGCAGAGGTCAGGGAGGTCAGTGGACCCCCAGGGCCCCTTGTCCAGAGGAACCCCCATCAGCAGATTAGGGGCACCCAGTCTAGTAGCCCTAGCCAGGTGAAAACTCCTCTACACACTGAGGGATCCCCCATGCCTTTATGTAGGGACCTCCCTCAGAAGGACTCTGGTAGGCAAGGGCAAACCTGGGACCTGAAGGTTCCAAACCTGCCCTGTCCCTCCAGTAGTCCATCCAAAGGGACCCAACCCCCAGCTGTAGGCAGCCAAAGGTTGACCCTTAGAGCAAAGTGCAACTCAGTCATGGAAAGACAGGCATACATGGTGACCAGTGATCTGAGGAAGCTGAGGCCAACATTCCTAGGGCCTCACTTCCCTACTCAGACACCTCACCAGCCTTGTACTTTACCTAAGCACACCACAGGTAGTGATTCCCCATGGTGGAGACCCTCTCATACCCTTAGGGTGAGGGATTGCTTAGTGGACCATAAGACAGGGGGCAACCATGCTAGTGCAGGTGCTTCCTTATATGACCACTTAGTCAATGAAGGCTCAACTGGCCAAGGTTAGCCTTATCTCCTTTCGTTTGGGGGGGGTTATGTAGGAAGGTGGAATCTGACTATATGGTTGCCCCCACTTTTTTATGGTGTTTTGCTGGTTTATGACTTAGTTGGACTGGGATCCTGCTATTCAGGGCCCCAGTCTATCTGCTTTCTCTGTAAAAAGGTTTCCATGTGCCTTAGGCACATCTCTGATTGGAATCTGGAGTGCCCTTATAAGTCCCTAGTATATGGTATACTATGTACCAAGGGCATAGGTACCTCAGAGGCCTACCAGGGGCTGCAGCATGTATTATGCCACCCCTGGAAGGCCATCCAAACTGACACCACAGGTCTGCTACTGCAGCCTGGGTAAGGTGGTGCATGCACCCCTTACTGTGATATAGGTTACCTATATCACTAAATACATACACACATATAAACCTATAAGTCACTCCTAAGGCAGGCCTTATCAATCCTAAAGGCAGAGTGCATGGTTCCTATGTGAGAGGGTGCCCCTGCATGAGCAGGGCCCCTCTGCAGCGTTCGGAGACCCTTCTCTGATGCTGTTTGTAGTGCAGCCTGACCATATACTCTTAAGCGCATTATAACCTCGCGTTAAATGCTAACTTTGGAATGGCTGCACCTAAACATGTCGTGTTTGGTGTCAAACATCTTGGAATACTACCCCCCCGCCAATTCTGGCGGCGGGGGTAGCATTCCACCCTTCTAGAGGAGAGACATGTTAACCCTGGCCTGGCCCGGTAACTTCTTTCTAAAGCCCTGGCATCACAAAATGGATGCTGCTGCCACAGACACGAGTCTGGCCTCCTGCTGCTGGACGAAACTCCGGCAGGGGAGGCCTGGACAATAGGTTTCCTGTCCCAGGGAGGTGTGACCACCTCCCCAGACAGGATAATGTGTATTGGGGCTGGGCGGGAGCACTTTCGGGTGCTTTGAAGTCCTGCACTGGGGGCACACTTGGTGTCCCTGTGCATACCCCAGTTCAAACCGGATCAGGGGCTTGCAGCCCCTGCTTTGGCGCGAACTGGACAAAGGGAAAGGGGTGTAGCCACCCCTCTGCCCTGACCCACCCATAGGTGGGGCCACAGAGTAGTCCAACCCCTATCCTTAGTATAAGTATAGGAACCCAGTCCTTAGGACTTTAGATTATCCCTGGACGAAACTCTGAAACTGAATCCTGGACCTTCGACGCTCTACTCACGATTAGAGGACAGAAGAATCTCCCTTGGGGTCAAGGAGTGACTCCCCTGCTTGGCAGGCACCAAAGAAGCATCTGTCTGGTTCGCATTTCTGAAGCTCCCGTCGGACGCCGAAGTCATCGCATCACCAGAGGTAGATTCTCAGACTTCCCCGAGGCTATCCTGAGTCCCCAGCAAAGCTGAGGCCCGTGGCTATCGTGGGTGACTTGAGACCGTGACCCCTGGACACCGAGCACATTTGCAAGTGCATCCTCTTCTGGGTCTTCCCTGAAGTAGTGCTTTGGGCTCCGAGTAGCCCTAGCCTCCAGCACCAACTGCACCGAAGATCACTGGCCTCCACTCCACGAGTGTCCTGTGAGCCAGATCCATGTGCGACGTCTCGAGGCTCCTTCGCGGTCGCTAGCCCGTTGGCTAGTAGCCCTTAACGAAGGCCAATCTTTTTCTTACTTGGCATCCTAGTTGCTCCAGGCCTGCCCTCACTTACCTTCGCTGGGTGAGTTCCTCAGACCTTGCTGGTCTGCACCATCGACGATCTTCCTCTGCATCGAGACTTGCCGTTGCCAAGGCTTGTTGGGTCCAATCCGGTCGCCGACACCTCAGCACTCGACAGACATTGTGTACCAGCCCGAATCCTGCTCCTGGTCGCCGACAACGCCTCCTGGACCTCGTGGCTGAAGAGTCAAGACGATCGTCACCGCACCTGAAGCACTCGACATCGGTGGGCATCTGTCCATCGCCTTCCTGGTCACTGGCTAGTGACCCAGACTCTGTCCCCTCTGCTTTCAGGTTATTCAGAACTCCGATCCACTCTTGGATCCACCCGGACACTTTTCTCTTGGTCGCCAGCAGCACTTTGCAGCAGATCGCCATTCAAATCGACGACGAAACCCGACCCCGAAAGGCACCTATGCACCCGGCTTCCCTGGGTGAGGTAACACGAGTACTCCGGTGCTCCCGTGGGTAGAGACTCTTCAAAGTCCTAGATCTCAAAGGGTTTGCTCCAAGTCCTCCTTTAAGTGTCCCTTTTCTTTAATTTCCCGATCACGACTTTCTCCATAGAAGTCAACGGCGCATCGCGGTTGTGTATTTACACTGCACGCGTCCCCGTGGGTCCCCTGTGTCACTACCTTGGGTGGTTCCTTGTGGTCCAAGCACTTCTAGAGGCTCTAGGCCTAGTGTCTAGTTCAGTCGTGGTTCTTATACCACTTTATTGGTATATGGTTTGGTACGCCCCTAGGGCCCAAACGTGTATTTGTGCTATTACTGTGTTTAAATAACTTCTAACTTATGTACTTCGAACTCTAGCCTCATAAAGAGACTAGAGGGGTGTGTTTAGCAATAAATACATATATTTTGAATATATACCTGGTGTGGTGCTCTTTCATTTGGTCACTCAAGAGATTATAGACTGGTAAAACAAGCTGCTTTACATTCCTTCAAGACTTAGCCTGAAGGCTGCTCTCCATAGCTACCACTAGGATAGCTTTCAATAAGGTTGTCTTTAACCTATCTCCAATAAGGGGTTGTTTGGACTGGTGCAAGGTGCCCACTATAATTAGTGGACAGCATATACCAGGCCAACTTCTCACAAGTAGTAAGTGTCTGTGAAGGAGAAAGTGACGCTGTAACAACAGGAGTGACAGGAAGACTAGCAGTCACAGCGACTGTGGGGGACGGAGCCAAAGAAGAAGCTGGTGATGCCGGAACCAAAGAACTTTAAACAATACCAGAAACAGCAGGAACAGGGGGGTCAGAGGCAGATGACATGGGCTGTGGGATGACAGGATATATTCTATGCGGGGCGTAAGGGGGAGGCGGTATGTCTTCCAATAATTCTTCCATAAAAGTGTCTGCCTCCTCTCTAGCAACATAAGACTCATCACATTGCAACCGAAACCTCCTATCTGCACTTTCTATACCCTTCTCCACTTTCTCCTTATCATGCGCCACTGCTTTCTGAGTCAGTGTCTGCGTTCTCTCCCTCCGTGCCTCCCTTTCCGCCCTTAGCCGTCTCTGTTTAGCTTCCTTTCGCCACACCTGAAGATAATCAAACATCGACTGCCTGCTAAGTTTAGCGAACAATTTTTCCTCCAAATAATTCAATTTCTGTTCATCAAAGGTGCCCATTGACGGCCACTGCAATTCAGCATTGTCCCTGGTATATTTGTGCCATAATGTACTAAATATAATAGGGCCAAGACCGTATTTGACATACATGTCATAATTTGGAGTACCCTCCAATCGAGCATCAGCAGAACAACAACGACACCTCACACAACACAACTTACTCCAACAAGGCATTCTATTCACACAAAGAAACACATTCACCACACAATTACACTAAAATGCACTCATGCCTTTACCAAAAATCGCTTCCGCGGATTGCATCAATCACAAATTAACAAAATGGTACAATTTTTCAAAAGATATTCAAAATCAAATGCAAGCGCTTGTCTAAAACTAATTCCTAGACCAACCAAAGTACTCACCAAACAAACGTCATGACAACAAAGAACCAAACAAGCTCACCTGGTGCACACAGGTCAAACAAATTTATTCTCCACTGCCGACTCTTCGGACCAAACGGTCAGATCCAAGGGTTTCGCCTTTCCGGACCCCAGCCAGGATGAACGCTGGGTGAGGCACCGCCCGATCAGACAGGGGGAGCAGCTGCGAGAACTAAGCTCTATCGTGTGGGGATCCCCGATCCACCCATCCGACCTGACGTGGCCCGGTCCTCCACACCCGGTTCAGGCGAGATGGGTCAGCCCGATGGAGTCTCTGTTCGGGCGCCAACCGAAGGAAGTGACCCGAAAAGGGCCACCCGGGTCACTCACGACCACTTTCTCTGCCTTCCTACAAATGAAGAGTCGGTCAGAAAGTAGAGAATACAAACCAAATTATTTATTGATTATTACACTGCAGCGGAGCCCAGTCTGACCAGCCTCCTGGGATGGCTGTCGAGGTACTGAACCCCGTAAGCATACAATTACATTATGTACGTTGCGAGGTACACAAAGGCCCGCCTACTATGGAAAAACACTAGCAGGTGTCGTAATACAATGGGGGTACAGAACATAAGTTTCGATTCTGCAGTTGGCCACAGGCTATCTACTGCCCAAGGTCGTCTGGCCTATCCTCCCTACCAGACAGGTGGGAGAAGGGCTCCATCTAACAAGAAAGGCATGCACTAATGAGGACACTTGCAATTACAGAAGAAAAAGCTCAACTTTGGGAAACGAAACTTACCAAGGACTGTTTCTCGAAAATAACCAAGCAGCAGTTTCGATTATAATACAAAATGGCGCCCAGATTACAAGATGGTTTCGCTAATGCTAAAATATACAGACAAGAGGGCCCCTCAGTACTAACAGTAGTGGGAGCAACCTAGTCCATGATGGTCTGGATTTTGCTCTGCAATGGTTGAACATGGCCTCCACCCACAAGGTGGCCCAGGTACACAACCTTACTCTGCTCCATCTGGCACTTGGTGGCCTTGATAGTGAGACCTGCTTTCTGCAGAGCCTCCAAAACATTCTTCAGGTGGACCAGGTGATCCTCCCAGGTAGAGCTAAAGACAGCTATATCATCAAGATATGCTGCACTATAGGCTTCCAGGCCTGTAAGGACTTTATTCACCAGCCTTTGGAATGTGGCAGGTGCATTTTTTAAACCAAAGGGCATAACAATAAATTGATAATGCCCACTAGGGGTTGAAAATGCTGTTTTGGGTTAGGCATCCTCAGCTAGTCTGATCTGCCAATATCCAGCAGTGAGGTCAAATGTGCTCAAGAACTTGCCTGAGGCCAAAGTGTCAATGAGTTCATCTGCCCTAGGAATAGGGTGAGCATCAGTCCACACAAAACCTCATTTCTCTCTTACCACCCTGTGTATGAGGTTTGGGTACCAGGACCACTGGGCTAGCCCAAGGGCTATCTGAGGGTTCAATCACTCCCAGTTCCAGCATCTTGTGGACCTCAGTCCTGATGCAATCTCTGACATGGTCAGGCTGCATGTAAATCTTATTTTTAACAGGTAGACTCTCCCCTGTGTCCACTTCATGGGTACACCCGGTGGTCTGACTAGGAGTCAAAGAAAACATATACCTGTATTGATTGAGGACCTTCCTGCAATCAATCTGCTGTTGCTCAGTGAGGCTCCCTGCTAAGGCTACACCATCTGGACTGTTCCCATGAGGCACAGGGTCAGACTGATTTGCATATGGCCATGTCTGAACTGGGGTGGTGGAGTGAGCTAAAGAATGATGATGGATTAAACCCAGATCAGTTGACTGGGGGTGAGTGTTTGATTGGCTCAAACGTTCCGTCCATCATCCCCTTTTGTATCGCTTTGTTCGCCCCAAGTTGGCGGGGGTATGCCCAGACGTGGGTCCCTTGCTCACTTTGCCACTGGATTCAAGCAAGCCTGGCTGATGACGGCTGGAATGCCAGAAACCGGTCCTAGGATGCTTGTTTCCGGTCCAGGGAAGACATGGCTTGGCAGTTCGGGCTGGACTGTTCCCATGAGGCACAGGGTCAGACTGATTTGCATATGGCCATGTCTGAACTGGGGTGGTGGAGTGAGCTAAAGAATGATGATGGATTAAACCCAGATCAGTTGACTGGGGGTGAGTGTTTGATTGGCTCAAACGTTCCGTCCATCATCCCCTTTTGTATCGCTTTGTTCGCCCCAAGTTGGCGGGGGTATGCCCAGACGTGGGTCCCTTGCTCACTTTGCCACTGGATTCAAGCAAGCCTGGCTGATGACGGCTGGAATGCCAGAAACCGGTCCTAGGATGCTTGTTTCCGGTCCAGGGAAGACATGGCTTGGCAGTTCGGGCTGGACTGTTCCCATGAGGCACAGGGTCAGACTGATTTGCATATGGCCATGTCTGAACTGGGGTGGTGGAGTGAGCTAAAGAATGATGATGGATTAAACCCAGATCAGTTGACTGGGGGTGAGTGTTTGATTGGCTCAAACGTTCCGTCCATCATCCCCTTTTGTATCGCTTTGTTCGCCCCAAGTTGGCGGGGGTATGCCCAGACGTGGGTCCCTTGCTCACTTTGCCACTGGATTCAAGCAAGCCTGGCTGATGACGGCTGGAATGCCAGAAACCGGTCCTAGGATGCTTGTTTCCGGTCCAGGGAAGACATGGCTTGGCAGTTCGGGCTGGACTGTTCCCATGAGGCACAGGGTCAGACTGATTTGCATATGGCCATGTCTGAACTGGGGTGGTGGAGTGAGCTAAAGAATGATGATGGATTAAACCCAGATCAGTTGACTGGGGGTGAGTGTTTGATTGGCTCAAACGTTCCGTCCATCATCCCCTTTTGTATCGCTTTGTTCGCCCCAAGTTGGCAGGGGTATGCCCAGACGTGGGTCCCTTGCTCACTTTGCCACTGGATTCAAGCAAGCCTGGCTGATGACGGCTGGAATGCCAGAAACCGGTCCTAGGATGCTTGTTTCCGGTCCAGGGAAGACATGGCTTGGCAGTTCGGGCTGGACTGTTCCCATGAGGCACAGGGTCAGACTGATTTGCATATGGCCATGTCTGAACTGGGGTGGTGGAGTGAGCTAAAGAATGATGATGGATTAAACCCAGATCAGTTGACTGGGTGTGAGTGTTTGATTGGCTCAAACGTTCCGTCCATCATCCCCTTTTGTAAGGCTACACCATCAGCTGAGCCATCATCAGGGTTCTGTGAGAGGAGATCAGGGAGTGGGTCACTCTCTTCCTCATGTCCCTCATCAGTAGCCATGAGCAAGCCCATGTCTGCCCTGTCCACATAGGGTTTGAGCCTGTTTACATGGAGCACCCTGTGGGGGCTCCTAGGAGTTCCAAGGTCCACCAAGTAGGTGACCTCTCCCTTCTGCTCAAGAATAGTATGGGGTACACTCCACTTGTCTTGGAGGGCTGCTGGGGCCACAGGCTCCAACACCCATACTTTCTGTCCTGGCTGATAAACAGTCAGTACAGCCTTTTGGTCATCCCAAGCTTTTTGCAATTCTTGACTTGCCTCATGGTTTTTGCTGGCCTTCTTCATGTACTCAGCCATCCTGGAGCAGAGACGAAGTACATAGTCCACAATGTCTTGCTTAGGTGGTTTGAGAGGTAACTCCCATCCCTCCTTCACTAAACACAGGGGACCCCTAACTGGATGCCCAAACAGAAGTTCAAAAGGGCTGTAGCCATCCCCCTTCTGTGGGACCTCTCTGTAGGCAAAGAGAAGGCAGGGCAACAGGACATCCCATTTTCGCCTAAGCTTTTCTGGGAGGCCCATGATCATGCCCTTTAGGGTTTTGTTAAACCTTTCAACCAACCCATTGCATTGTGGGTGATAGGGTGTGGTGAAGTTGTAGTTCACTCCACACTCCTTCCACATTGCAGTGATATAACTGGACATGAAGTTTGTATCTCTGTCAGTTAACACCTCCTTAGGGAAACCCACACTGGAAAAAATTCCCAGGAGGGCGCTGGCCACCACAGGTGCTGTGGTGGTTCTAAGGGGTATTGCTTCTGGATACCTAGTGGCATGGTCCACCACCAGTAGTATGTAACTTTGCCCAGATGCAGTAGGAGGGTTCATGGGACCAATGATATCAATCCTAACCCTTTCAAAGGGTATGAGGGGGGCCTTTGTGGTACCACCTGACTTACCACTGGCTTGACAGGTGGTACAGGAGCGACAAAACTCCTTTGTGTCCTCTGACATGTGAGGCCAGTGAAAGTTAGGGACAAGCCTGTCCCAAGTCTTACTTTGGCCTAGGTGTCCTGCCAAGGGAATGTCATGTGCCAAGGTGAGTAGGAAGTCCCTAAACTTCAGCAGTATGACCAACCTCCTGGTGGCACCAGGCTTGGGGTCTCTACCCTCTGAGTAAAGGAGTTATTCATCCCAATAGATCCTGTGGGATCCACTGACACTCCCAGCAGCCTCAGCAGCAGCTTAGCTTGCTGTCTGAGGGGTTCAAGAGAGGAGCAGGTTTGCTGCTCCTGACTCAGTTCTGCCCTGGAAGGGTCCCCTGTCCCCAACAACTCAACCTGATCAGGTTCCAGTTAATCTGAGACAGTTCCTTCACAGGGACTGAGATCATCTTCCTCAAAAGATTGATCCTCTCCCTGAGCCTGGGGAGAAGACACAGCCTTACCCCTCCTGCTCCTTCTCTTGGAAGGCACCTGGTCCATTTTTCCAGAATCCAGGGCCTGTTCAGTAGAAGTCAGTTTGGCCTGTGACCTGGTCACAGCAAACACATCTGCAGAGATGCCCAGCATTGCTGCATGAGTCCTAAGTTCAACTTCAGCCCAGGCTGAAGTCTCCAAATCATTGCCCAACAAGCATTCTACTGGAAGGTCTGAGCTAACCACAACTTTCTTAGGGCCAGTTACCCCTCCCCAGCTGAAATTAACAACTGCCAAGGAGTGATCAGTCCTGACATTGTTAGCATTGGTCACTTGGTACATCTCACCAAGTATGATTTGGTCAGGGTCCACAAGATCTTTTGTCACCATAGTGACACTTGCACCTGTGTCCCTGTATGCCATGGCCTCCTTACCATTAATCAAAGGCTGCTGCCTGTATTTGCCCAGATTACTGGGACTGACAAAGAAGGTGGCAATATCTATGCCACCATCACAGACAAGCACAGCCTGAGCTGGAGTTCTGACTAAGCCAGAACGCATCTCAGAGCCCAAGGTTAACCCTACTAATCCCTTGTTTCCTGTACCACCACTTGAAACTGTACTAGGGGGAGCAGTTGTGGTTGGAGTTGAATCCTTGGCCTTTGGACAATTGGCATTTTATGTCCAATGGGTCTTTTCTTTACATAAGTAACACCAAGGTTTCTTTTTGCCTTTTCCTTTGTTGGATTGTGACTCCCCCCCCAGATGTCGGTTTTTGGGGCCCTGATGAAGACTTGCCATCTTTACCCTTGTCCCCACCCTTATCTGAAGTTTTAGCATCTTGCTTCTTTTGGTCACCACCATGGTTCTGGTTTCTCTGCTTCACCCTGGTTCTGACCCACCTATCTGCCTTCTTTCCCAATTTTTGGGGAGAAGTCAGATCGGAGTCAACCAGGTATTGATGCAACAACTGATTTTGGCAAGTATTAAGGATCTGCTCACTCGTAATCAAATTGTACAATCCCTTGAAATCATTCACTTTGCTGCCAAGCAACCAGCCTTCCAGAGCCTTAATGGCACTATCCACAAATTCTACCCAGTCCTGATTCTGTGCCTTCCGGGTGACTCTGAACTTAATCCTGTACTGTTCAGTGGTTAAGCCAAACCCATCAATGAGAGCACTCTTCAGGACTGAGTAATTGTCAGCATCCTCTTCTCTAACAAAGAGGAGCTTATATCCACCTTTGTCAGCAAAGGAGAGCCACAAGATAGCTGCCTACTGCTCTTGAGGGACCCTCTGAACTTTACAGGCCCTCTCTAAAGCAGTTATCCATTTATGGATGTCATCCCCAACATGGTAAGGAGGGACAATCTTGCTCATGTTCCTATAGTCAAAAGAATGTTCCTTAACTCTAGGGACACTGTTGCTGCCACCATGGGACTCTAGTCCCAACTTCTGTCTAGCTCTCTGGACTTCTAGAGACTCTTTGTCCAGGGCCAATTGCTGTTGCCTGAGCCTAAGCTTAGCTTTCTCAAGTTCCAGAAATTGGTACTCCCTGTCATAAGAGTGGTCCCTCTTGCTAGATACAGAGGTCCCTACAGCCTGTCCTGAGTGATTAGACTCTGCATAGGGAGATCTAGATCTCCTTAGTAAACTCTGTACTCTTCCAGGAGGGGTGAAGAGGGGGCCATCTTGGCCTTCTCCATCAACTCCCTAAAGATCTGAGTTGTCCAGGTGGGAACCATCTTGTTCCTCCTGGCCAGGGTTTGAGTCTAGGTCATAAAAGGTGTCACCTCCTGACCTGTCCTCATTCCCTGTCCTACCCACTTTCTCCTGTTCATCTGACCCAGGGGTCTTCCTAAGGTCATCAAGAAGTAAGGTCTCTATGAGACGTTGAGTGTTGGCACTTCTCCCCGTCTTCAGCTTTCTAGAGGCACACAGGGCTTTTAATTCTTGGAATGAAAGCTCACTGTATCTAGAGGGCAGAGAGCCACTGGCATCTCCTTTAGAAGACATGGTAAGTGTGGTGAGGTGTTGCACCTACCTAACCTAGTGGGAACTAAACTCTCTGAGGTTGGAGAAGGGGTGTGCTAAACCCTTGACTTACCCAACCCTAAGTTCAGTAGAGCTTACTTATTCTAAGCTAGTATTATATTTACCTAGTACTTAGTGGTTTTCAGTTAATCAATACAAAGATTTATCTGGTAAAACAATGCAGGCTTGAATCCCAACCGCTGCACACCAATGTGAGAAGTTGGCCTGGTATATGCTGTCCACTAATTAAAGTGGGCACCTTGCACCAGTCCAAACAGCCCTTATGGTGATTTAAGAGGTCAAAGATCACCTTAGAACGCTATCCAAGTGGTAGCTGTGGAGAGCAGCCTTCAGGCTCAGTCTTGAAGGAATGTTAAGCAGCTTGTTTTACCAGAATGCAACCTTACTGTATTGGTTAAATGAAAGGAGAACCACACAGTAGTTATAAAAATATGTATTTATTATTATAACACACCTTAAATACCTCACAGTATCTGCTACACGCAGATAAACACAAAGCACACAATACTGTAGCACAGAAATATTGTAAGTAGCACTAATACACAGTGGGCCATAGTGGTATAAGAACCACGACTCGAGTCAAGACAGTGTCTAGAGGATGTAGAATCGCTGGGACCCCAAAGAACCACCCAAGGTGAGTAAGTAGGGACACCACGGAGGACGGGTGCAGTGTCAGAGCACGACCGCGTGCTACGTACAATTCAATGGGAGAGTTGCGGTTGCAGTTTTACAGTTTAAGGACCCTTCCCAGTGGATTACGAAGAAAACCTTTGGAACCTAGAAGGTTGGAGAGCCACCCCACCTGTGGATACCAAAGTACCAGAGTTACCTATCCCAGGGAAGCCGGGTGCAAAGGGTCGAAGTGGTGTCCCAAACAGCTGTCGTTCTCAATGGGAGTCTTCAAAGAAATGCCACTGCTGGAAAGAAGAAAAGTATCCGGTGGAACCCACAGGTGGATTGTTGATGGAAGGAACCTGAAAGCAGAGGGGACAGAGTCTGGGCCACTCAGGAGTGACCAGGGGCTCGGTAGACGAATGCCCACCGATGTCTGGTGCTTCAGGTGTGAAGATGGAAACCTTGACTCTACAGCTGTAGGGACCAGGAGATGTCGAGGATGATCAGGATCCGGATACAAGCTGTCCCACAAAGGATGTCGATTGCTGAGGGGTCAGTGTCCAGTGGGAGCACCAACAACCCTTGGCAGCGGCAACCCACGAAGAAGGTCAAGGAAGGTTACGGTCTGGCCCAGCAAGGACCAGGGGACTCACCACAGCAAGGGGAGTCAGGGCAGGCCTGGAGCAACCAGGGGAGCCCAAGAAAAGCAGTGTTGTCCCTCAAATGGACCCACAGGTCGAAGGCACAGGAGTCGCAAGGGGGCCTCTAGCAGTTTCACAAAGTAATGGCTTGCAGGGTACCGAGTGCAAGGAGGCAAAAATCCTTTGTATGAAATCTGCGCAGAGGTTGGGGCTATCGATAGCCCAATGCACCTAGTTGGTGAATGCCAACAAGCATATGCACTTGCAAAATTACACGGTGCACAGGGGTCCATGTTATGCAGTCCTCACAAGGGATATTGGCCTCAAACTCGGTGAAAGGGCAGCTCAATCTCAAGGAACATAGGAACCCAACTTCTGTGTTGCTAGAGCCTTCGGAGTCCACAGGAACTCAGGGTCAGCAGACCAGTCAGTTGCGTTACGGTGCCTACAAATGCAGGGGAATAACTCCTTCACCCCAAGGGAGATAACTTCAGTTGTCCTTGATGCTCCACAGGTCCTACATGGGTCCTGCAAAGCATCAGCACAGACAATGCTTTGGACAGAGAGGGAGACGAAGTCGGGCCCAGTCGAAGTCCAGCGATGTCCAGAGTGTTCAGACGGTTGAAGGTCAGTGGTTTCTTGATCAGAATCTTGTCCACATTAAATCTAGGGTCCTACAGCCAGGTAAGCCCTTAAGTACCCACGGGAGAGGGTTGGACAGATTCAGGGGACCCTCCCAGGGGAGGGTCAGGGCAGTGGGGAGGTTACTCCCATGTCCTTTGTCCAGTTTCGCGCCAGAGCAGGAGCCAATGGCTCCCAGGACTGGTTTGACCTGGACTATGCACAAAGACACCAAATGTGCCCCTCGTGCAAACTTTCAGGCACTTTGGAAGTGCACACAGCCAGCCCCAATACACTAAATCCTGTCTGGGAGGTGGACACACTTCCCTGTGACAGGATGCCTATTGTGCTGCCTTCCCCTGCTCGAGCTTGGCTCAGCAGCAGGAGGGCAGAAATGTGTCTCTGGTCGGCAGCAACCATGTTGTGCTGTCCAGGTCGAGAAGGCTGGTACCGGGAAGACCAGGGACCCCACGAAGCTCACTTCAGAAAGGTGGAATCATACCTCCCACACCGGTTACGGTGTGGAGTTATGATTCACAGGTGTTTGATATCAAACATGACATGGTTTGTTGCAGCCGTTTTCGAGATAGCATTTTACGCGAGCATATAATGCACCTCTACCTATACGTCTGGCTGCGTCACCGACAATCTGGGAGAATGGTGAAAGGAAGGCTGCAGGGGTGCTCTGCTCATGCAGGGGCACCCTCTCACATAAAACCCAGCACCTTGCCTTCAGGATTGTTAAGGCCTGCTAGAGGGGTGACTTATAGGTTTTAAGTGTAGTGATTTAAGTCTATAGATATAGTAAACCTATATCTAAAGTAAGTGGTGCATGCACCATCTTACACAGGCTGCAATGGCAAGCCTGTAGTTCCATTTTGCATGGCCTCTCATGGGTGGCATAATACATGCTGCAGCCCATGGGAGGCCTCTGGGGTACCTATGCCCTGGGTACATGTGTACCATATACTAGGGACAGACAAGGGTACCCCAGTATCCAACCTGGAGTGTACCTAAGTACATGTCATAACATTTTAGGGAGAAAGCAGATAGACTTGGGTCCTGATTAGCAGGATCCCAGTCAGACTAGTCAAAAACAGTATAACATCAATCAAAAAGTGGGGGTAACCATAAGAAGCAGATCCTACTTTCCTACAAGGCTGTCATCTCCTCCCTCTCCCAGGGTACCTATGTGTGGAGTGACAACAATTTTGAACCTTGGTCACAGTGTCCAGAGTAACATATGTGAAGAGTAAGCCAAAAGTAATGTGACAAAACATAACTGTTTAGAAAGCATTACACATTATTCACATAATTGTCTACTGTCCAACATCCACCTATAATCCCCAACGTGGTCTTCACATGTGTCTGTAACAGAAATGTGCACATTATACATCCAAAAATGTATCATGAGCACACCCTGATATTGAAAAGTTTTCATTGTTCTCACAAAATACTGTCACAAGTGGTGTACAGTGAACCGCAGTAATATAGTGTTTATGCATAGTAATGCACTACACTGATGTTTGTGTTAAGGAAATTACAGAGCAATGAGTAATACATCTGTAAACATGTTACAACACATTTCTGGTGGTGGTGACGCACTTAACAGTCACCAATACTGTAGTTCCAACAGCTAAAATTGCGGATGCCTGACCTCGCATATAGGACATTTGGAACCTGCCTCCGCTGGCGGAAGTCGACCTCGCGGTAGGCGGTTTTATCCAAGGTGGACACAGCCATAGGCTAATGTTGGTGAATGTGACAGTTGCGGCTCAATGGCTGTGTCCATCTACCCTGATGACTGTGTATGTGGCGTACATGTACACTGTGGTTTGAAAAATAACTCACTTGTCTCCTGACACTGATTCTATCAACACCTCCTCCACTTTAGCTGCTGTTTGGCACCTCTGGGAGCAATCATGCCAGGCCAAACAGGTGAAGCTGGAGAAACTGGTGGAAGAGGGCCTTCCCCTGTATGGCCAGCTCTGGCTCACCAGAGGAACAGGTAAATAATTCACATACATATTTTACTCTGTTCATCTCCATCCTTTCCATTTTCACAGGCTACAATATGCCTCTGAGTCCCAGAGTGAACTCAGATTACTGTTGCATCATTGCGTGGTCCCTAAAAAGGACAATCATGTAATGGATTGGGGAGCACTGTACCTTGTGTACTTAACATCACTATTGTGATGAGTGATGTGTGATAACCCCTATATACCACTGGTGTTGCATACATATATCTATGCATGTATATATTTCATGGTACCTATGATATATTTTCTAATCAGATCATGGTAAATGTGCAAAGATATGTATGGGCTTTACAGTATGAGCTGTGTAGGTATACTGTAAGAAGCAGTTGAGGATTGTGTTAGCTATGTGTACAGTCCCACATATCACTCAGCGCACATCAGACCTTGCAAAACTGTTGTCTGGGAGCCAGCTATACCTCACAGACCCCTTCAGAGTGCCACACAACCTTGAGGTCACATATTGGATGGCCATAAGATGTACTTTTATGTATTGTATTGGTGGAAATGTTATGTTCATGTTCGATCAGTATGCTCAGCCAGCGAGAGTAAGGCCTGACAATGGGTTGTGCCCTGTCTGCTTGGTTAAGGCATATGTGTGGTCTAGTTACTGCTGCTGCCGGGCGGAAGAGCAGGAAGCAGGAAGAGGAAGGATCGGGATGAGGCGGAGAGGTAAGTCGGGTTTTGAGGGGGTGGGGGTTGCTTGTAGGGGTTGTGGAGTAGTTTTCAGGGCTGGGAGGGGGTCAGGGTAGTTTACAGGGATGAAGGGGGTCAGGGTTTTAGGGCTCAGGGCAGGGGACAGAGGTGGGTAGATTATTTGGGTTGGGGTTGTTTTGGGGGTGAGAGGTCAGGGTAGTTTTCAGGGCTGGGGGGTCGGGAGTTTTAGGGCACAGGGCACTGGACAGGAAAGGGGCAGTTTTAAGGCTGAGGGGGCAGTTGGTCTGGGGCGGAGGTAGGTGGGGTTAGGTTTTAGGGCTCAGGGAGGGGCTGAGGTCGGAGTAGTTTTGAGGGGGCTGACTTGTGAGGCTCATGGCAGGGTACAAGATAGGGGCAGTTTTCAGGTGGATGGTCAGTTGGAAGTTTTAGGGCTCAGGGCAGGGGACAAGAAAGGGGTAGTTTTAAGGCTGAGGGGGCAGTTTGGCTGTGGCGGGGGTTGGTGGGGTTAGGTTTTAGGGGTGGGGGCTTGTTTTAGGGCTCATGGAGGGGGCTGGGGTCGGAGTCGTTTTTAGGGGGCTGAGTTGTAGGGCTCAGGGCAGGGGACAGGATAGGGGCAGTTTTCAGGTTGAGGGGGCAGTTGGGAGATTTAGGGCTCAGGGCAGAGGATGGAGGTGGGGTACATTATTTGGGTTGGGGTAGTTTTGGGGTGGGGGTGTCGGGGTAGTTTTCAGGGCTGGGGGAGTCAGGAGTTTTAGGGCTCAGGGCAGGGGAAAGAAAAGGGGCAGTTTTAAGGCTGAGGGGGCAGTTGGGCTGAGGTAGGGGGAGGTAGGGATTTTATGTTTAGGGTGTTTTAAGGGTTTAAGGCAGGACCGTGACCTTGACCACACATGCCCATTTACCAAACATGTCTTTACCATGAAATTGCGTGATGAAGGCATGTGTGGTAAAGACACGGTGGGGGTTTAGACCACGTGGTTAAGGCATGAGTTGTTGAGGCATGCGTTTTTCCATCACACAACCTGTTGAATATCATCTGTGTAACAATGCCACACATGGCAAAAGGTGTGATGTCAGTACATACCTCACAAACTCAATCAGACGTAGTATGATATCCCATTAAGTAGTCAACATGTTCACACATCCCTAGAGAGGAAGCTCTCAGTGGCACACATGCCAGCCCTTTCATTGTGACCAAAGTCTTAGGATGTAGTCTATACTATGATACCAGCCTGTATGGACTGTATGCATCAAGTCAGTGGACTGGCTGTAACGGAGTCTGTACAGTGATGCACAAGTAGTTTACCCTTCAGAAGGTCACAATGGTGTGCTGTGTTTCATAGTAGCCCACATCACAGTACATGTAGGATGGCCCTGGGCTACATGATGTTAGTGGGATGGCTTAGTCAGTGTAGATCATGACCAGGGTTGAGGATAGTCAGCAGACGACTACAAAAGTGTGTATTCATGTATTTGCAGTGCTTAGCATGTTAGAATTGCTCATGTAGTGTGTTAACTATTGATTTATGCTTGTGCTAGGTGTATACAAAATGTGTGTCAAACAAAAGATGTCCTAAAACTTGCAGTTATAATCTGTTTCTTCATCTATTGTATCCATACAGGTCAACACCCATCAGAAGCAAGCCATTTGGAAAGCCATCACCCAGAAGGTGCGGACCCTGGGGGTCTATCACAGGCGCAGCATCCATTGCAGGAAAAGGTGGAGGACCCGAGGCACTGGAGCCAGAAGATTACGGAGGTCCATCTGGGGATGTCCTCCCAATGTGGGCAGGATGAGTGCCGGACCCTGACCTCCCTAATGGCCCGCATACTGGTGGTGGTCTATCCGGAGCTTGATGGGCAGTTGAGGGCCCAACAGCAGCTACAAGGGGGTGAGTCCTGGCTAGAGTCATACTTGTTACATTGCCAGTTTTTTGTGTAACAGGCAGTAATTTCCCCATCAATATTGGGGGTGGCCCATGTGTGATGCACAAGAAGAGTTTTTGTTTGTCTAGGTCTTGTAGCAGTTGCATGCTGATGTGCTTATCCTGTTGTCTTTCTGACCGGGAACACAGCAGAGTCCAGTCCACTACCAATTTACTGTCTTGAGCAGACACGTGGCTGAGTAAAGTGATTAATCACCTCATGTTCTTTAATGTTGTCGGTGACAATTATGCCAAACAGGCCACTTGTCTTCAGTGTGTCAGAAGTGATGCTCCCTCACTACCATGTTGCATGTGATGGTGGCCCTCTTACATGTGATGTAGCATATAGTGCACTTTGGATGCAGTCACTGAGCAATACCTTGGTAAGTGGGGAATGTAAAGTAACATGATATAGCAAGCATCAGTAGTGCCATCAGTATTAGTGCCTACATGTTTGCATGTGTGCCTTTCCCTGTTGTAGTATCATCTGCACTACTGTTTCATACATGATCTATGTGTCTTCATAGGTTGATGTTTGATTCCATCACAAATGTGTATGTAGGCCAATCTGTATTTGAAAATAATTATTTGTGCTGTGTATACAGTTCATGTGTTACCACAGATAGGAGTGTGTAGACATTGGTGGTAGGTCACACATACCCTAAGCCATTACTCAATGTCATTAGTCAGGTCCAATTAATGAAGCAATGAAGGACATGACAGGTAGACTGTAGGAAAGTAGGATCTGCTTCTTATGGTTACCCCCACTTTTTGCTTGATGTAACACTGTTTTTGACTAGTCTGACTGGGATCCTGCTAATCAGGACCCCAGTCTATCTGCTTTCTCCCTAAACTGTTATGTTATGTACTTAGGTACACTCCAGATTGGATACTGGGGTACCCTTGTCAGTCCTTAGCATATGGTACACATGTACCCAGGGCATAGGTACCCCAGAGGCCTCCCATGGCCTGAAGCATGTATTATGCCACCCATGAGAGGCCATGCAAAATGGAACTACAGGCCTGTCATTGCAGCCTGTGTAGGTTGGTGCATGCACCACTTGCTAGAGATATAGGTTTACTATATCTAGGGGGCACTGCACTTAAAACCTATGTCACCCCTATAGCAGGCCTTTACAATCCTGAAGGCAGGGTGCTTAGTTCTAAGTGAGAGGGTGCCCCTGCATGAGCAAGGCACCCCTGCAGCCTACGGAGTCCATTCTCCCGGTTTGTCAGTGAAGCAGCCATATACTAATATAGAGGGGCATTACGCGACCGCGTGATGACCAACTCTAAAACGGCTGAAACAAACCCTATCGTGTTTGGTGTCAAACATGTTGGAATCATACCCCCACATCGGTAACCGGTGTGGAAGGTATGATTCCACCCCTCAGAAGCGTGCTTCGTGGGGTCCCTGGTGTTACCGGTACCAGCCTTCTCGACTCGGACAGCACAAAATGGTTGCTGCCGACCAGAGACACATTTCTGCCTTCCTGCGGCTGAGCCAAGCTCGAGCAGGGGAAGGCAGAACAATAGGCATCCTGTCACAGGGAGGTGTGACCACCTCCCAGACAAGATTTAGTGTATTTCGGCTGGGTGGGTGCGCTTGCCAGCAACTGAAAGTCTGCACGAGGGGCATATTTGATGTCCCTGTGCATAGTCCAGTTCAAACCAGTCCTGGGAGCCATTGGCTTCCGCTCTGGCGTGAAACTGGACAAAGGACATGGGAGTAACCTCCTCCCTGTCCAGACACTCCCCTGGTAGGGTCCCCTGAATCTTCCCAACCCTCTCCCGTGGGTACTTAAGAGCTTACCTGGCTGTAGGACCTTAGATTCGTCGTGGACAAGATTCAGAACTGAAACCACTGCACTTCGACCATCTGCGCACTCTGGACTTCGCTGGACTTCATTTGGACCTGACTTCGTCTCCCCCTCAGTCTGCTGCATCGTCTGAGCCTGTGCATCATACTCGATCTGTGCAGGACCTGTGGAGCATCAAAGACAACTGAAGATAATCTCCCTTGGAGTGAAGGAACCACTCCCCTGCATTCACAGGCACTGCAACACTGCTGACCAGTCTGCTGATCCCAAGCTCCTATGGACTCCGAAAGGCTCAGCAACACAGGAGGTAGGTTTCTACGTCCCTCAAGGTCCGAGCTGCCCTCTCACCAAGTTTGAGGTCAGAATCCCTCGTGGGGGCTGCAATACCTGAACCCCTGTGCACGCGTACTTTTGCAAGTGCGTGTGCTTGTTGGGAATCCTGCGACAAGTGCATTGGGCGCCAAGTAGCTCCAACCTCTGGCACCACTTCCTATAAAGATCTTCAAACACCTTGCACTGTGTGCTCCATGGCCTGTCGCTTTGTACAGCTGTTCGAGGTCCTTTCGCGACTCCTGTGCCTCCGGCCTGTGGGTCCAATTGAGGGCCAACTTTGCTTTTCCTGGGCTCCCCTGGTTGCTCCAGGCCTGCCCTGACTCCCTGTGTGTGGTGAGTCTCCTGGACCATGCTGGTCCAAACTGTACACTTCCTTGACCTTCAGCGTGGGTGGCTGTTGCCAAGGCTTGTTGGCGCTCCCGCTGGACACCGACCCCTCTTCACTCGACATCCTTTGTGGGACAGCTTGCATCCGGCTCCTGGTCATCCTCAATGTTGTCTGGTCCCTGCAGCTGCAGAGTCAAGGTCACCGTCAACTATCCTGAAGCACCCGACATCGGTGGGCATTCGTCTACCGAGCCCTTAGTCACTCTCAAGTAACCAAACTAACAGACAGAATAAACCAAAAACAACAATTCTGAAGAGGCATGGCGGGTCTTCTCAGGACATTCTGTAAGTCACAGCCTGCAAAACAGAAATCTGGATAAGAAGGTGTGCCATGCGCCCATCAAAGTACAGAGAGAGAGAGCGAAAGAGAGAGAGAGAGAGAGGGAGAGAGGGATAGAGGGAGAGAGAAAGAGAGGGTGAGAGAGGGAGAGAGGGAGAGAGAAAGAGAGAGAGAGAGAGAGGGAGAGAGAAAGAGAGGGTGAGAGAGTGCCGACACTGCGGACCTAGGCCTCACTGCTCACCTGCTGCCACCGGTGTGTCTCCAACCACGTGCCTGTATACACTGCAGTCCCCCAGGCCCCTTATCTGAAACAGTGTCCAGAGACATGAATGGCAGAGTCCATACAGTTGCACACGCCATCATCGGTTGCCGGCCCCTGCGCACACAGGCTGCTGCACCCCAGCCCCTCCCGCGGCCCAGCGGTGATTGCCCGCCCCTGCGCAACCAGGCCTCACTGCTCACCTTCCGCCACCGGCGTGTCTCCAAGAGGGCCCACCACGTTCCGGTGGGATCTCCAAGCCCGGGGCCCGTGACCATGGCACCCTCCACATCATGCAGCCCCGCACCGTGGGCCACCAGGTCACACACCTGATTCTGGATCTTGATTTCGCAATGGCAGACACCACATCAGTGCACACGGCATCATCGCAGGCTGCACACCCGCTCAGCGCTTGAGGTGCCACTAACTCTGTGAACCGCGAGGCAACACCACGAGGCGGGAGGCCTGCACTGCCCGCTGGCTCAGGCCTACACTGTGGTCCAGCAGGGCTCACACTGATCCTTGATCAGTCCGGACCGCCAGGCTGCACACCCGCTCAGCACTTTAGGTGCCCCTATCTCACTGCACCGCAAGACACCGTCCCGTGGCGCTGTGCCTGTGCCTGCCGCAGTGTATCCGGTGCCACCAAGTCTGTGCACCGCTAGCCATAGACCCTTAATGATTGAGTTCCGTGGTGCAGATGCCATCATGTCACTCCTGGCACTGGGCGATGTGAGGTGGCAGGGCCCTAGGCCCTCATGCATACATGAGAACTACACGGAAACACCCAGTTAGAGAGTGGAAATGGCGTCCAGCACGTGCACCAGGCCCTTTTTATTGGCAGGGTCACATGTCCTGTGACGCCGGTGCTGGATGGGTGTGGTGTGGGTGTACACCAGCTGTGAGGGAGTGGCTGTGACATGCTGACAACTAGACCTGTGAGCTGCAGATCCATACAGTGAGGACCTGGGACATGTGGCGTTGTCGTCCCCCCCTGTGTGCATAAGCGGAGTGGGCTGTCCTGGCGTATGCCAGTCCAGCGTAAGGGTGTGAACAATGACCCCGGAGCTCTGGGCGTGGTTCGGTACTGGGCTGGACAAGGAAGTGACTAATGGATGTGTCTCTGTTGTAGTGTTGGCGCCACCCGGACCGCAATCGGCAATCTGTCACCCTGTGACAAAAGTCCCACAACATGAGCCCCATTGTGGGGGGGCAGAAGCTTCGCTATTAGCGCGGCGAAGGCCTGGAACGCCCTGCCTTTTTGCCTCAGAGATGCTACGGATCTCCTAAATTTTAGGAAGGGCCTAAAGACCTGGCTCTTTTCTGAATAATTCCTCCCTCCTTGTCTTCTGCTCTCAGGACTCATTTGCTAGCGCCAGGACACTCATGGGTAATCGCTGCGCTTTATAAAAGTTATTAACATAACATAACATAACATGGACGTAAGGGGGAATCAGTGACCCTACATTCATCCATACTTCCACACTTGAAAGATCATAGACATGACACATCTGTGTGAATATGAATGTTTATTGCACATTCAGTGGAGTCTTGCAGCTGGAGCAGTACAGGGCCATGCCAACCCCACTTTACATTGTTGGCCCGTGGAGGGCCAGCCAGAGTCCTTCAGGGAATGACAGGTACATCAGGAGAGGAGGAGTTCAGTCCGCAGTCTGAGAGCTGTGTCATTGGTGACCAAACAGAATATGGCAGTCCATGTCGAGGTCCAAGGTGAATGTCGCAGAGTGCATCGGGGGACAGTGGAAGGTGATGATGCCGAGGGCAGAACCAAGCAGAGATGAATGCTACTGCGTCCTTCTGACCATGAAGGCTGATTCATCCGCATCTTCGTCCTCTGCTGTTGCATGTGCCTCACATGTGGGTGGTGGTGTTCTGTCTCCAGCACTGTGTGGCAGTGACACCTCAGGGGCCGGAGGTGGAATGTCTGCTGCACTGTGTGGCACTGACACATCAGGGGGCGGAGATGTGGATGGGGTGGTAGCAGCAGCATGCATCAGCGCCAGACCTTGTGGCAGCAATGCCATGAGGAGGGTCTTTAGGGCATTGAGGGACCCAGCTACCTCTCACTGGTGTGCAGCCGTGGCAGCCGCTCTTTCCGCCTGCGTCCGCTCCATGTTCTCCATGATCCTCCGCATGTGTCCCAACTCCCGGGCGAGATCGCTGGAGGCACTCTGGCTAGACAGTCGTTCTTGTCGCAGAGTCAAGACTCTAGCGATGTCAGCCATGGTCCATTGGAGAGCATGGAGCGGACTGTGGGTGTCCGTTAGGGACTGTGAGTGGTCCCTGTTGGGACTCAGACACCCACGTATGGCGTCTAGTTTGGCTGCCATGTGGTTGAACGCCACCTGCACCTGTTCAGCCAGCTTCTCCTGGCACCCCAACACACAGCGTTGGAAGGCCATGTGTTCGTCGTGGGGTTCCTGGGAGGCAGCCGTGGTGGTGGGTGCTGGCTGCTGTGTGTTCTGTGCAGGGTTGGGTCCTCCTCGTGGCAGCTGGGCTGCCCTGCTCCTGGAAGTGGGCTGCGGAGGCTGTCCTCGAGCTGTTGGAGGGCGTCGGAGTTGAAGGTGTGGTGGTCCTCTTCGTCATCAGAGTAGAGAGGTTCGGACTGCTCCGCAGGAGGTGTTGGATTTCCCCCTGCAATGTGAAGGGGAGATGCAGTTTGACACTGTGTTCACATGTATGTTGACGCATTGTACATGTTTACATTCAGACTGCATGACAATGTACATTGTGACTGTTTGGGGTGAGCTGCCTATTTGATGCGGGACAGTGAACATTCCGACTACATCACGGATGTGTGTTTGTACTTGTACATTGTCAACTAACATTTCCCTGCAATGCCAAATGTGATTGGCTAGTTTGTATGCACATGCGGCACCAGTTGTGTCCTCTGTTCTGTTGTGGAAGTGTTGCGGTTTGTACCACATCGTTGTCAATGTGATGTGCTCTGCATATAATGTGTGTGTGCCGCATTTTGGGGGAGTCGCCCCTGCAGCTCTGATGTAGCTGCCCCTTATCCCTTACATGCGGTGTGCCTTGGGCTTCTGTGCTTATGCTTCTGTGCTGAGATGTTGCATACCTGTGTGCATTGGTCTCTTGGTGGGAGTTGGGGGTCTGGGGCAAGGTTTGTCCACAGATGTGCTATGCTTAATTGTGCATGTGTGCCATTGTGCCCATCTCCCCCCGTCCCCCCAGTCCCTGGTCGTTACTCACCCTGTTGCTGTTGTGTCCGGTCATGTTGAGCAGTGTCCGGTCCCCCAACTCCTGACACCGTCTCCCCACTGATGACTGTGGACACCATTTCCTCCATCTCGTCCAGCTCCTCTTGTGGCGCTGGACTCCCACCTCCAGTCTGCATTGCTGCCTTCCGGTTGTTTGCGAGTTTCAGCTTGGTTTTGCGCTTCACATCATTCCAGCGCCTCTTGACCTCGTCCATTGTCCTCCTCAGCACTCCGACTGCATTCACCTTGTCCACGATGGTCTGCCATATTCCATTTTGAGTTGCCAGTGACACAGTGGAGGTGACGAACAGTGGTTGATGGTGTTCTATCACCTCCGTTATCAGGATCCTGTTTTCCTGCGGACTGAACCGCTTCTTCCTACTCTTCTTGTCCTTGCCCTTCCCTGACCCCGAGGTCCCAGGCTGGTCCTCCGGGGGGGCTTGTGGGGTTGTGGTTGTCCTCTGTACTTGCTCCGGATGCCTCCATTGTGCTTCGCTGTTGTTTGGCTTTTGTTTGTTTTGTTTTTTTCTACTTTTATAGTGCATTTTCCCGCATGACGCGTGGGAATTGCAGGCCTGTGGCTGGTTTTCTCAGATTTTTGTATCGCGTTTGGCGTCATTGCTATTATTTACGCGTTGGGGTTTCGCGTTTTTGCGCCGTCGCGTTGATTTTAACGCGTTCATTTGACGCGTTATCGTGTGACTATCGCATGGTACCGCCGTGTTGGGAATACCACGTTGACACAGCGTTATTTTCCCGCGATGGACTGCGATGTGAAGTGTTGCGTTAAGCTGGATTTGCGGTAGTTATCACACGTTCTTGAGAATATGCCCCCATGTGTTTATTTTTGGCAAATAAAAAACGTTGCTTGTTTTAGCACACATTAGTCCTACCATTACTTTTCTAACTATGTGATGTTATTGGATACTGTGGGATGTGTGACTACAGTTGTGTTTATTTCACCCTGATTGATGATACATTTGTAGTGGTTAGTATGATCTGACCTTGGAACCAGTGCTGGAGTCACACAGGACAAGGGAAAATGTTTAATGGATGGATATGTGTAATGAATTCCAATTGGGGCTGACATTGCATTCTGTGGTATTTCATACGGTAAGTATTTCAGCTTGGCTTGGAAAATGTCGGCATCATTTAGCTTGCACTTCTCCCTATGATGTAGGTTGGATATGTGTTTGATGCGTGCAAGTTAGATATATTTTTATCCTCACAAGGAGGGTGTTAAATTGTCATTCCTTGGTAGACATTTTTATGGACAGGTGTCCATTTTCGTGTGTGTACCTTACACCTACTTTATCTAAATGTGTGACAAATGCTGGCTGTTATTGCTGTTTGCTTTCTTGTCTTGCACTTACACATTTCCCACATATGCGTGGCAGTTGGTTATGCTATTGGTTGTCCCTGATATACTTCATTCCACAGGTCCTGTGCACATAGAGGTTTTGAGGCATGTGCAGAGTGGACTGTGGCCCAGGGGCCCAGCCTCTCAGGGTCCCCCTGGTAGAGGCATACCTATTTTGCAGAGAGTCTTTACATTGTGAACTTTGAATGTTTCTCACACTGATTATTTGGAATCCCATTTACCTGACATTACCTTTTAATGTGAGTGATGTGTGAGAGTCCTTTACAGAGATTTAGCAGAGAAGGTGATTTTCAGTTTCATGGCACATTCATAAAGATGTATCTTTGATATCACAACAGGACCCTTCAGGAGGCTACTCAAGACCTGGTTGTTCGACCAGTAGCAGCACCCCCCCCCCTTTTTTTCCCCAGCGCCTTGAGGCCCTCGCGGGTAAGTAGTGCGCTTTACAAATTCTGTGATTGATTGATTGATTGACCTAGCATGTGAGCAATGTGAGGGTGTCACAGAGATCAATATGTGTGATATTGATGAGGAGGTACTGTTGTGTGACACAATTTATTGCACACATCTTTAACACTGATTATGAGATGTGAACACATCGACTTTTGTAGAGTGTGTCTGTGCAGTTTCAGTGACCTGGCCAAAGAGGGCCTCATAGAGCTTTAATTGGATCGTACATTGAGACCATTTGCAAATAGGGGCCCACAAAGTATGTTTGACCAAGAGATTCCCAAACCCCTAGCCAGGTCAATGATGGGGCAACTATTTGCCGAAGAGTTGATGGAAAAGGGTAAGAGTATAGCTTACCATCAGTTGCATCCACAATGGTGTCGATTTTGGACATCATCAAGCATGAACAGTAGTGGCAGGATGTGCATGATCAGCTCCATGGCGGCATAGGACGTGTGAAGCTGCATACAGGTGAGTTTCAACCTTATATCCCTCCCTTTCTGTCACCTCATATGTGGTAGTGGGACCGCTACAGTCACGTTGGCAGGAATACGCATCGTAATTGGGCCAGCGGTAACACTGGTGGTCCACCCTCTGACTAGGCCTGGGCGGTGAACTTCGCTCCGTTCGTGGAGTTTGCGGAGTTTTCTGCACTCCGCGGAGCTCGCGGAGTGCAGAAAACTCCGCTTCGCGATGTGCAGCAGAGTTTTTTCCCCGCTCGCGATCGCGAACGGTAAGTTCGCGAGTGCGAGCTGCCGCTCGGGTAGAATTTCTACCCGAGCAGCAGGAATACCAGCACAAACTGCAGTTCGCACTGCACTCCGCCACTCGCGGAACTTCGCTGAGTTTTTTTGTAACTTCGCGGAGTTCCGCGTAGCAAAACTCAGCGAACTACGCCCAGGCCTGCCTCTGACAGATGCATTAGCCTATCCTGCCACTGCCGTGGTCAAGATTTCCTGCCAGCAGGACCATGGTGGTCTTTCATCTTTGTAATTGCATGCATCGTAATAGGGTGGGCGGACTGCCAACAGTTTGGCGGTGATTACTACGCCATTTGGACGGTGGTACCACGAACGCCAAACTCGTAATTAGGGCGTACGATCTGCATTCCATAGCCTCATGGCAGACAGGACTGAAATTTTGGGGAGACATCTGTGCTTCAAAGGGAAACCCTCTGAATCACCCCCAACTTTAAAGGCACACTACAGTATAACTACTGGTTCCATACTTCAGCAGGGTAGAGATGCACTTGTGGGAACGTGGGACTAGACATCCTGGAACTGCCTGGTGCACACCACCAGAGGAATCTAGTGAGCACAAGGAGAATTACTGCCATTGGAAGGGACCGTGCAACCTTCCTGAATAGTGGCTGGCCTGGGCTGACTACCTGCTGCTGTTTGGCACCCTGAAGTGTGCTCTCCAAGGGATTGTTGGCTTGCCCCCTGTTCTCTTGTGGAGGTGTCAGGAACATCAAAGACCTCCCGCGAGGGACCCACACAATCTACGTGTGACACCTGGAGAGTGGTGCTGTCTTAAGTGCCCACATCGTCTGCTGGATCCCAACTGGTAGTGCGGCGTGAGCGTGGAACTAAGTATTGTGCCTGGAGACTGGATTGCCTTATGTGGAGCCCCAAAAATACTGCCTGTATTTAAGGAGTGTGGCCCCTGCATCGTGGGGGCCTCAAAACATATAGGCGTCCTATTGGTGGTGAGTGGATTCACCGGTTGCGGGACCCCGCATGGGCCGCTTTGTTGATTGTGCCACAGCTCTCTGGTGCGACACACCGACTGCATGCTCATTGCGTGCAGTGTCAGATTCACAGGTTGTGACCCTCGGAGGGAGGGCACACCCGTAGTAGTGTATCATTCTACTCCTTGCAGCACTGCTGAACTTGCACCTGTGTGTGTGACAGGAATTGTCTGGTGCGACCCATATCAACGTGCACCAGGCGTTGTGCCTCATTTACAGGGAGGTACGGAATTTGCAACTCTTCATTGTGTGTGACACGAATTGTCCGGTGCGACCCATATCAACGTGCACCAGGCGTTGGCCCTCATTTACAGGGAGGAACAGAATTTGCAACTCTTCATTGTGTGTGACAGGACTTGTCTGGTGTGACTTGTATCAACGCACACCAGACGTTGTGCCGCATTTCCAGGGAGGTGTGGAATTTGCAACCCTTCATTGTGTGTGACCGGTAGTGTCTGGTGCAACCAATATCAGCGTGCACCAGACGTGGTGCCTCATTTCCACGGCAGCACAGAATTTGCAACTCTTCGTTGTGTGTGACCGGTAGTGTCTGGTGCGACCCGTATTAATGTGAACCAGACGTGGTCCTCATTTTCAGGGGGGTACAGAATTTTGCAACTCTTTATTGTGTGTGACCGGAATTGTCTTGTGCGACCTATATCAACGCTCATCAGGCATTGTGCCTCATTCCCAGGGAGGTACGGAATTTACAACTCTTCATTGTGTGTGACCGGTAGTGTCTGGTGCGACCCGTATCAATGTGCACCAGACCAGGTGCCTCATTTCCAGGAAGACACGGAATTTGCAACTCTTCATTGTGTGTGAATGGTTGTGTCTGGTGCGACCCGTATCAATGCGCACCAGACGTGGTGCCTCATTTGCAGGGAGGTACTGAGTTTGCAACTCTTTATTGTGTATGACCGGAACTGTCTGGTGTGACTCGTATCAACATGCAGCAGATGTTGTGCCTCATATCCAGGGAGGTGCAGAGGAGCGGATTCATGTTCTGTTGTGCCTGGATTGCCTGGGTGCTACTTTGATCGATGTGTGTCTGATGGGGTGTCTCCTTCCCTGTTCATCCCCCATTTATCGATTGTTCTTTTTGTGCCCTCAGTGCGGCAGATCCACTGTCCTCTCCTCACCCAGCCCAACGACTTTGTGTTGCCAGGTAGTATTGCCCAGATCAGGCCTTGGTGGTGAGAGTAGTTGAATGGGCTGAGGAACACTTCCGAGAGTGATCAGAAGCGGGTCAAGAGACTGTGTGACCCACCCCCCTACTTCATAGAACTGGGTTGGTGCCGGAAAGCACATTGTGGAACCCTTTGATTGAACGACTATCGCCCTCAGCCTGCTTCTGCTACGTATACCATGGGTTAACTTCCCAAGTGGTGCCAAACCCCCATTTGTCAACTGCCATCTAATTAGCCCTGGTACCCTGACTAAGTGTGACTCTGGCTGCAATCGGCCTAGTAGCAGAAGGAGGGTTTCTTTATCTCCGAACCGTGGGCATAGGGCGGTCAGGGTTAGCTGAAAGGTGGAGGTCTGCATTTGTATTATCCATTTACCTGCCGCACATCAGTTGCACTGCATTACGGTGCTGTGTGTGATGGCGCTCCATACGGACCTGCCTGATATCCATGGCACCGTGTATCGGTGCTGAATGAGTGTGTGGGAGTGACTGCATGAGGACCCCCTGTTAATAATTACATTGCATGGCGGTGTTGCTTTACACAGTGATTCCTTGCCAAAAAGCATACTATGTTTGACATTGGTTTTTACCCGAGCTGCCACGGTGATATTTAAAAGTGTAATTATCTGTGTGTACACATTTTTATATCATTGTGATCTGAGGTGCAGCCTATAACTGTGTGATATTGAATTGTAATAATTGCCAGGGTGGGCCTAGTTCTGAGAACACTTTGCATCTCATAAAGGTGCTGGGGGTAAAGTAGGATATTTCCCAAGTGTGCATACTACTGATGTCATTTTAACACAGTTGGGCCTAGTACTGCTAGTAATATTTCCAAATGTGATTAATGCCCAGAAATACATGCTGTTCATGTTGTGTTAATTAATGTGTGTGTTGAATACAAACTTAATTTACAAACACCATGTGTGAAGTCTCTTTTGTGATGCTCAGTGTATTTATTGGGGGTGAGTGCTATGCCATTGTTTTACACTTTGCCTCTGTGATAAGCCTGACTGCTCAGTGCCAAGCTTCCCAAACGTGAGCGCAGGTTACACAGTGAGTGTAATCACACACCCCTGACGGGAGTAGTAGGTTCTGCCTGGCTAAAGCAGTCGCCTCAGCCAACCAGAAAGTGCCAGTTCCAACAGTGTGCAAATAAGTCCTAAAGTGAGCTGGTGTGATTATGTGCTTAGTGAGACTGTGTTGATGTGAGTGCATGAGTGAGAGTCTTGGGCTAGCTGCTATGAGTGGGTGCTTAGTGAAACAGCATGAGTGTATGAGCGTGTTGCTGTAAGTGAGGTTCATTGGTGAGCTAGTATAAGTGGCTGCTTGGTGAGACAGTTGAGTGAATGCATAAGTAGTGAGTGTGAGTGAGTGCAAGACTGAGTGGCTGTTTGATGCAACAGCGAGAGAGTACATAAGTACATTGTTGTGAGTACGAGTGATGGGTGAGCTGGTGTGAGTGGGTGTTTGGTGAGACAGTGAATGGATGAATGAGGGGCATAGGTCAGTTTGTATGAGTGTTGGGTGAGCTGATGTGAGTGGGCACTTGATAACCCAGTGAGTGAAAGCATCAGTGTGTTATTATGAGTGAGTGCATGTGGCCAGCAGCAGAGCGCCTGTGAAAACATTACATCATAGATATATTAATGGCAATGAGGTTGTTTATTGTGCTAGCTATACATTGCAATTGAAATGCAAATAACGGGACGCGACTTTGGTAATTCTTAGTTGAATACCTTATTGTCTACCTATCCATAGGCAGTTCACTAGAAGTCCTTGGCTCTTCTGTCACAATCTTTGTTATCGGGTGCATTACTCCAGTTGATTCAACTAAAGCAAACCAAGGGGCATATTTACAAAAGAATGGAGAAGCGTGGCGTTAAGCAAACATTGCTAACGCCATGCTTCTCCATTCTGCTAACGCAGGGATGTGCCGTATTCACAAGAATGCAGCGCACCCCTGTGTTTCCCCTAGCGCTGACTGTGAGAAGTTGGCCTGGTATATGCTGTCCACTAGTTATAGTGGGCACCTTGCACCAGTCCAATCGACCTTTATTGATGATAGGTTTAAAGACAACCTTTATTGAAAGCTATCCTAGTGGTAGCTATGGAGAGCAGCCTTCAGGCTAAGTCTTGAAGGAGTGTTAAGCTATTGTTTTACCAGTTATAACCTCATGAATGACCAAATGAAAGGAGAACCACACCAGGTATATATATAAAATATATGTATTTATTACTAAACACAACCCAATAGTCTCTTTATGAGGCTAGAGGTGAAAGTACACAAGTTACAAGTCGAATAGCACAGTAAAATAGCACAATATACGATTAGCCCTAGGGGCGTACTAAACCATATATTAAGAAAGTGGTATAAGAACCACGACTTAAGTAGACACAAGGCCTAGAGCCTTTAGAATCGCTGGGACCCCAAGGAACCACCCAAGGTAGTGACACAGGGGACCCACGAGGGCTGTGTGCAGTGTGTGAACACAGCCGCGAGCTCCGTTAAAGTCTAAGGGAAAGTCGCAGTTATCGTTTTAGAGTTTAAGGACACTTAGAAATGGACTAGGACCAAACCCTCTTGGACTTAGACAGTTCTAGGGTCAACACCCATGGGAGCACCGGAGTACTCGAGTTACCTCACCCAGGGAAGCCGGGTGCCTAGGTGTCAAATGGTGTCGGGTCGCGTCGTCGTTTTCAATGTCAGTCTGCAGAGAAGTGCGGCTGCCGGGAAGATGCGAAGTGTCCGAAGAGATCCAAGCCTGGATCGGAGAAGAGAAGAACCTGAAAGCAGAGGGGACAGAGTCTGGGTCACTTGCCAGTGACCAGGGGCACAATAGTCGAATGCCCACCGATGTCGGGTGCTTCAGGTGAAAGAGGTGAAGCTTGACTCTTCAGCCACGAGGACCAAGAGGCGTCAACGATGACCAGGAGCTGGATTCTAGCTGTCCCACAAAGGATGTCGAGTGCTGCAGCATTGGTGTCCGGATTGAACACAACAAGCCTTGGCAACAGCAACCCACACAGAAAGGAGTAAGATGCTTCGGAGCAGGCCAGCAAGGTCTGAGGGACTCACCACTTGGTGGGGAGTTAGGGCACGTCTGGCGCAACCAGAAACGCCCAATAAAAATCAGAGTTGCCTTCACAGAGACCCACCAGTCGACAGACCAGGGATCACGAAGGAGCCTCAAGCAGAAATGCAAGAAGCGGGCCCACGGAACCCTCGTGGAGTGTAGGCTCACAATCTTCAGTGAAAATGGTGCTCGGGGCCTGGTCTACAAGGAATCCAAAGCAGGACTTCAAGAGTTGTCGAGAAGTCAATGCACTAGCAAATGTGCACGTTGACCAGGAGTTCCAGTTCCACGCTACTCACAAGGGCTGCGGGTCTCAGCTTTGCTGGAGACTCGGGTCGGCCTCTGAGATGTCTGGAAATCCTCTTCCTGGGCTGCAAGTACTTTGGAGTCCGGCGGGAGCTTCGGAGATGCAGACAGCCAAATGCTTCATTGGTGCCTGCCAAGCAGGGGAGTCACTCCTTGACCCCAAGGGAGATTTCTTCAGTCCTCTAGTCTTGAGTAGAGCGTCGAAGTTCCAGGATTCAGTTACAGAGTTTCGTACAGGAATATCTAAATTCCTGTTGCCAGGGTTCCCTTACTTATACTAAAGAAAGGGGTAGGACTAACTCTGGGGACCCACCTATGGGAGGGTTTGGAAAGAGGGGTGGCTACACCCATTTCCTTTGTCCAGTTTTGCACCAGAGCAGGGGCTGGTAGCCCTTGCAACCGGTTTGAACTGGGGTATGCACGAGGACACCAAATGTGCCCCCAGTGCAGGACTTCAAAGCACTCAGAGAGTGCACCCACCCAGCCCCAATCCACTAAGGCCTGTCTGGGAGGTGGTCACACCTCCCTGTGACAGGAAACCTATTTTCCAGGCCTCCCCTGCCGGAGTTTCAGTCAGCAGCAGGAGGCCAGACTCGTGTCTGTGACTGCAGCATCCATTTTGTGATGCCAGGGCTCTTTAAGGTTTCTACCGGGTATACCGGTGGGGACATGTCTCTCCCTCTGGAAGGGTGGAATTCTACCCCCGCCACCAGGACTGGTGGGGGGGGTAGGATTCCAAGGTGTTTGACACCAAACACGACATGTTTCCGTGCAGCCAGTCCAAAGTTAGCATTTTACCGCGAGGTTATAATGCACTTAAGAGTATATGGTCAAGCTGCACCACAGACAACCGCGGATAGGAGATTCCGAGGGCTGCAGAGCGGCTCTGCTCATGCATGGGCACCCTCTCACATATAGCCAAGCACCCTGCCTTCAGGATTGATAAGGCCTGCCATAGGGGTGACTGATAGGTTCCTATGTGCATTGTTAGGTGAGATATAATGAACCTATATCTCTGTAAGGGGTGCATGCACCACCTCACTCAGGCTGCAGTAGCAGTCCTGTGGTGTCATTTTGGATGGTCTTCCAGGGGTGGCACAATTCATGCTTCAGCCCCTGGTAGGCCTCTGGGGTACCTATGCCCTGGGTACATAGTGTACCATATACTAGGGACTTATAAGGGCACTCCAGAATCCAATCTGGGATGTACCTAAAGTACATGGAATCAATTTAGAGAGGAAGCAGCTAGGCTGGGGTCCTGGATAGCAGGGCCCCAGCCAGACTAAAGTCGAAAAACAGTGTAGCATCAGCAAAAAGTGGGGGTAACCATAAGAGGCAGATCCTACTCTCCTACACAACCCCCCCAAACGCAGGGACATTAAACTAACCTTGACCAGTTAAGTCTTCATGTTCTAAGTGGAAATATCTGGAGAGTCCATCTGCATTGGCATGGTTACTCCCAGGTCTATGTTCCACTGTATAGTCCATCCCCTGTAGGGAAATGGACCACCTCAAAAGTTTGGGGTTTTCACCCTTCATCTGTTTTAGCCATAAGAGGGGCTTATGGTCTGTCTGAACAAGGAAGTGAGTACCAAACAAGTATGGCCTCAGCTTCTTCAGAGCCCAAACCACAGCAAAGGCTTCCCTCTCAATGGCTGACCAACATTTCTCTCTGGGGGTCAGCCTTCTGCTAATAAAAGCTACTGGCTGATCCTGACCTTCATCATTCAACTGTGATAGTACAGCCCCTACCCCCAACTCAGATGCATCTGTTTGCACAATGAACTTTTTGGAGTAATCAGGACTCTGCAGAATGGGAGCAGTGCACATGGCCTGCTTCAGGTCATCAAATGCCTTTTGACAGCTAACTGTCCACTGAACCTTTTTGGGCATTTTCTTAGAGGTTAAGTCATTCAGGGGTGTCACTATTGATCCATCCCCTTTGAAAAATCTTCTGTAGTACCCAGTTAGGCCTAAAAAGGCTCTCAGCTGAGTCTGGGTAGTTGGAGCAACCCAGTCCATGATGGTCTGGATTTTGCTCTGCAATGGTTGAACCTGGCCTCCACCCACAAGGTGGCCCAGGTACACAACCTGACTCTGCCCTATCTGGCACTTGGTGGCCTTCATAGTGAGGCCTGCCTTCTGCAGGGCCTCCAAAACATTTCTGAGGTGGACCAGGTGATCCTCCCAGGTAGAGCTAAAGACAGCAATATCATCTAGATATGATGCACTATAGGCTTCCATACCTGTAAGGACTGTGTTCACCAACCTCTGAAAAGTGGCAGGTCCATTCTTCAGACCAAAGGGCATCACCACAAATTGGCAAAGCCCACCAGGGGTAGAAAATGCAGTTTTTGGCTTTGCATCATCAGCTAGTCTGATCTGCCAGTAGCCAGCTGTTAGGTCAAATGTGCTTAGATACTTGGCTGAAGCCAAAGTGTCTATTAGCTCATCTGCCCTGGGGATTGGATGGGCATCAGTCCTTGTGACTGCATTGAGGCCTCTGTAGTCCACACAAAACCTCATCTCTCTCTTACCATCTTTGGTGTGAGGTTTTGGCACCAGGACCACTGGACTAGCCCCAAGGGCTATCTGAAGGCTCAATGACACCCAGTTCCAACATTTTCTGGACTTCTGTCCTGATACAGTCCCTGACTTGGTCAGGTTGCCTGTAAATCTTACTTTTAACAGGCAGACTGTCCCCAGTGTCCACTTCATGAGTGCACCAGGTGGTCTGACTTGGAGTCAGAGAAAACATGTGTCTGAACTGATTGAGCACCTGTCTACAATCAGTTTGCTGCTGGGCAGTGAGGCTGCCTGCCAAGGCTACACCATCTACTGACCCATCATCAGGGTTCTGTGAGAGCAGGTCAGGGAGAGGGTCACTCTCCTCCTCCTGTCCCTCATCAGTTGCCATGAGCAAGCCCATGTCAGCCCTGTCCACATATGGCATTCAGCCTGTTGACATGGAGCACCCTGTGGGGGCTCCTGGGAGTTCCCAGGTCTACCAGATAGGTAACCTCTCCCTTCTGCTCAACAATTGTATGGGGGCCACTCCACTTGTCTTGGAGGGCTGCTGGGGCCACTGGCTCCAACACCCACACCTTCTGCCCTGGCTGGTAAACAGTCAGCACAGCCTTTTGGTCATGCCAGGCTTTCTGTAATTCCTGGCTAGCCTCAAGGTTTTTGGTTGCCTTTTTCATGTACTCAGCCATCCTGGAGCGGAGACCAAGTACATAGTCCACTATGTCCTGTTTAGGGGGTTTGAGAGGTAACTCCCAACCTTCCTTCACCAGACACAATGGACCCCTGACAGGATGGCCAAACAAAAGTTCAAAAGGGCTGTAGCCAACCCCCTTTTGAGGCACCTCCCTGTATGCAAATAAAAGGCAGGGCAAGAGTATGTCCCATCTTCGCCTAAGCTTTTCTGGGAGCCCTTTAATCATGCCCTTCAAGGTTTTGTTGAATCTCTCAACTAAACCATTGCATTGTGGGTGATAGGGTGTGGTAAACTTATAAGTCACTCCACACTCCTTCCACATTGCAGTTAAGTAACTGGACATAAAGTTTGCATCTCTGTCAGATACTACCTCCTTAGGAAAGCCCACTCTTGAGAAAATTCCCAGGAGGGCCCTTGCCACCACAGGTGCTGTAGTGGTCCTAAGGGGAATGGCTTCTGGGTACCTGGTGGCATGGTTTGGGGATCCATGGGACCAACTATGTCAATCCCCACCCTCTCAAAGGGAACCCCCACCACAGGTAGTGGTATCAGGGGGGCCTTTGTGGTGCCACCTGCCTTCCCACTGGCTTGGCAGGTTACTCAGGAGCAACAAAACTCCTTGGTGTCTTCAGACATGTGGGGCCAGTGAAAGTGAGGGACAATTCTGTCCCAAGTCTTGTTCTGGCCCAAGTGACCTGCTAAAGGAATATCATGGGCTAGTGTCAATAGGAAGCCCCTGAACTTCAGAGGTATAACCAACCTCCTGGCTGTTCCAGGCTTGGGGTCTCTACTCTCTGAGTACAGGAGTCCATCATCCCAATACATCTTATGGGTGCCACTAGCATTCGCAGCAGCCTCAGCAGCAGCTTGCTGTCTGAGGGGTTCAAGAGAGGGGCAGTTCAGCTGCTCCTGGCTCAGATCTGCCCTGGAAGGGCCCCTGTCCCCAAGAACTCAACCTGATCAGGTTCAAGCTCCTCTGGGACAGTTCCTTCTTCAGGCCTGAGATCATCTTCCTCAAAAGACTGATCTTCTTCCTGAGCCAAGGGGGAAGGCACTGCCTTAACCCTACTGCTCCTCCTCTTGGGAGGCACCTGGTCCATTATTCCAGAATCCAGGGCCTGTTCAGCTTTTGACATTTTTGCCTGTGACCTAGTCACAGCAAAGACATGTGCAGGGATCCCTAGCATTTCTGCATGTTTCCTGAGCTCCACCTCTGCCCAAGCTGAGGTTTCAAGATCATTGCCAAGCAAGCATTCAACTGGTAGGTCTGCACTCACCACAACCTTCTTAAGGCCAGTTACCCCTCCCCAGGAGAAGTTAACAACTGCCAGAGAATGGTCTGTTCTGACATTGCTAGCATTGGTCACTTGGTACATTTCACCAAGTATAATCTGCCCAGGATCCACAAGATCTTTTGTCACCATGGTGACACTTGCTCCTGTGTCCCTGAATGCCAAAGCCTCTCTTCCATTAATTAAAGGCTGCTGTCTGTATTTGCCCAAATTATTGGGACTCACTAAGGGGGACATATCCATGCCCCCATCACAGACTAGGACAGCCTGAGTTGGCACTCTGACTAGGCCAGAGCCCATCTCAGTACCCAGGGTCAACCCTACTAAACCCTTATTCTGAGTGTTTCCACCACCATTTGTAGCTGGACTAGGGGGAACAGTTGCCTTAGGGGCAATGGTGGCTGGATTAGAGTCTTTGGACTTGGTGCAATCACTTGTCCAGTGAGTCTTCTGCTTACAGATTTTGCACCATGGTTTCTTTTGGCCTTTTCCTTTAGTAGATTGGGATTCCCCACCAGATGCAGATTTTTGGGGACCTTGAGAAGACTTCTGGTCTTTACCCTTTTCCCCACCCTTGTCAGAGTTTTTGGAATCTTGCTTCTTCTGGTCACCACCTTGGTTCTGTACCTTCTGCTTCACCCTGGTTCTGACCCATTTGTCTGCCTTCTTTCCCAATTCTTGGGGAGAGGTCAGATCAGAGTCAACCAGGTACTGATGTAGCAACTGATTCTGACAGTTATTAAGAATCTGCTCCCTCATGATTAAATTATACAATCCTTTGAAGTCACACACCTTACTGCCAAGTAACCAGCCTTCCAGAGCCTTAGTAGCACAATCTACAAAGTCCACCCAGTCCTGTGTCTGTGCCTTTTGGGTATCTCTGAACTTTAACCCGTATTGCTCAGTGGTTAGGCCAAACCCATCTATCAGGGCACTCTTCAGGACTTGGTAATCATCAGCATCCTCTTCTCTTACAGTGAGGAGCTTGTCTCTACCTTTGTCTGCAAAGGAGAGCCACAAGATTGCTACCCACTGCTCCTGGGGGAACCTCTGAACTTTACAGGCCCTTTCCAGTGCAGTAATCCATTTGTGGATGTCATCCCCACTCTGGTAGGGAGGGACAATCTTGCTCAGGTTTCTATGGTCATAAGACCTTTCCCTACCACTAGGGAAGTTGCTGTCACCATGGGACTCTAGTCCCAATTTTCTTCTTTGTCTATGAAGCTCTAGGGACTCCCTGTCTATAGCCAGCTGCTCTCTTCTGATCCTAAGCTGAGCTTCTTCATACTGGAGCAGTCTCTTTTTCCTTTCATGAGAGGATTCCCTCCTATGAGAGGAAACAGAGGTCCCTATTGAGGTGTCAGAATGGTTAGACTCCTGAGAAGGAGATCTGGACCTTCTAGGCACACTCACAACTCTTCCTGGTGGGACAAAGAGGAGGCCATTCTGATCCTCCTCCTCATCTGCAGGAGGAGCTGGATTGTCCAGGGCAAGATCATTGTCATCTTCCTGGCCAGTTTCAGAGGTCAGGTCCTGGGTATTTTCACCCCTGGTCCCTTCCTCATCTTCTGCCCCACCCTCTTTGCCTACCCCTGCAGACCCTAGGGGTCTTCTGAAGTCATCCAGCAGAAGCATCTCCATGAGACGTTGGGTGTTGGCACTTTTGCCTGTCTTCAGCTTCCTAGTCTTGCACAATTCTCTCAATTCCAAGAATGGGAGGTTGTCATACTTGGAGGGTAGAAGCCCACTGGCTTCTGGCAGGGACCCACTGGTTCCTGGCCTTGAAGACATCACTAGTGAGGTGTGGTGTATGCACTACCTACTCTAGTGTGGCCTACTAAACTCTCTTGAGTTGTAGAAAGGGTGTGCTAAGCCCTTGACACACAACTCTAAGTTCAGTAGAACTTACTGTATTTCTAAGCTTGAATTTATATGTACCTCAGGTACCTTTAGTGGTTTTCAGTTAGTCACACACTTGAGATTATCTGGTAAAACAAGGCAAGCTTTAATCCAACCGCTGCACACCAATGTGAGAAGTTGGCCTGGTATATGCTGTCCACTAGTTATAGTGGGCACCTTGCACCAGTCCAATCGACCTTTATTGATGATAGGTTTAAAGACAACCTTTATTGAAAGCTATCCTAGTGGTAGCTATGGAGAGCAGCCTTCAGGCTAAGTCTTGAAGGAGTGTTAAGCTATTGTTTTACCAGTTATAACCTCATGAATGACCAAATGAAAGGAGAACCACACCAGGTATATATATAAAATATATGTATTTATTACTAAACACAACCCAATAGTCTCTTTATGAGGCTAGAGGTGAAAGTACACAAGTTACAAGTCGAATAGCACAGTAAAATAGCACAATATACGATTAGCCCTAGGGGTGTACCAAACCATATATTAAGAAAGTGGTATAAGAACCACGACTTAAGTAGACACAAGGCCTAGAGCCTGTAGAATCGCTGGGACCCCAAGGAACCACCCAAGGTAGTGACACAGGGGACCCACGGGGGCTGTGTGCAGTGTGTGAACACAGCCACGAGCTCCGTTAAAGTCTATGGGAAAGTCGCGGTTATCGTTTTAGAGTTTAAGGACACTTAGAAATGGACTAGGACCAAACCCTCTTGGACTTAGACAGTTCTAGGGTCAACACCCACAGGAGCACCGGAGTACTCGAGTTACCTCACCCAGGGAAGCCGGGTGCATAGGTGTCAAATGGTGTCGGGTCGCGTCATCGTTTTCAATGGCAGTCTGCAGAGAAGTGCGGCTGCCGGGAAGATGCGAAGTGTCCGAAGAGATCCAAGCCTGGATCGGAGAAGAGAAGAACCTGAAAGCAGAAGAGACAGAGTCTGGGTCACTTGCCAGTGACCAGGGGCACGATAGTCGAATGCCCACCGAAGTCGGGTGCTTCAGGTGAAAGAGGTGAAGCTTGACTCTTCAGCCACGAGGACCAGGAGGCGTCGACGACAACCAGGAGCTGAATTCGTGCTGTCCCACAAAGGATGTCGAGTGCTGCAGCGTTGGTGTCCGGATTGAGCACAACAAGCCTTGGCAACAGCAACCCACACAGAAAGGAGAAAGATGCTTCGGAGCAGACCAGCAAGGTCTGAGGGACTCACCACTTGGTGGCGAGTTAGGGCACGTCTGGAGTAACCAGAAACACCCAATGAAAATCAGAGTTGCCTTCACAGGGACCCACCAGTTGACGGACCAGGGATCGCGAAGGAGCCTCAAGCGGAAATGCAAGAAGCGGGCCCACAGAACCCTCGTGGAGTGTAGGCTCACAATCTTCGGTGCAAATGGTGCTCGGGGCCTGGGCTACGAGTAACCCAAAGCAGGACTTCAAGAGTCGTCAAGAAGTCAATGCACTAGCAAATGTGCACGGTGACCAGGAGTTCCGGTTCCACGCTACTCACGAGAGCTGTGGGTCTCAGCTTTGCTGGGGACTCGGGTTGGCCTCTGAAATGTCTGGAAATCTTCTTCCTGGGCTGCAAGTCCTTCGGAGTCCGGCGGGAGCTTCAGAGATGCAGACCGGCAAATGCTTTGTTGGTGCCTGCCAAGCAGGGGACTCACTCCTTGACCCCAAGGGAGATTTCTTCAGTCCTCTAGTCTTGAGTAGAGCGTCGAAGTTCCAGGATTCAGTTACAGAGTTTCGTCCAGGGATATCTAAAGTCCTGTTGCCAGGGTTCCCTTACTTATACTAAAGAAAGGGGTTGGAGTAACTCTGGGGACCCACCTATGGGAGGGTTTGGAAAGAGGGGTGGCTACACCCATTTTCTTTGTCCAGTTTCGTGCCAGAGCAGGGGCTGGTAGCCCCTGCAACCGGTTTGAACTGGGGTATGCACGAGGACACCAAATATGCCCCCAGTGCAGGACTTCAAAGCACTCAGAGAGTGCACCCACCCAGCCCCAATCCACTAAGGCCTGTCTGTGAGGAAACCTATTGTCCAGGCCTCCCCTGCCGGAGTTTCGGTCAGCAGCAGGAGGCCAGACTCGTGTCTGTGGCTGCAGCATCCATTTTGTGATGCCAGGGCTCTTTAAGGTTTCTACCCGGTATACCGGTGGGGACATGTGTCTCCCTCTAGAAGGGTGGAATTCTACCCCTGCCGCCAGGACTGGCGGGGGGGGGGGTAGGATTCCAAGGTGTTTGACACCAAACACGACATGTTTCCGTGCAGCCAGTCCAAAGTTAGCATTTTACCGCGAGGTTATAATGCACTTAAGAGTATATGGTCAGGCTGCACCACAGACAACCCCGGATAGGAGATTCCGAGGGCTGCAGAGCGGCTCTGCTCATGCATGGGCACCCTCTCACATATAACCAAGCACCCTGCCTTCAGGATTGATAAGGCCTGCCAAAGGGGTGACTGATAGGTTTCTATGTGCAGTGTTAGGTGAGATATAGTGAACCTATATCTCTGTAAGGGGTGCATGCACCACTTCACTCAGGCTGCAGTAGCAGTCCTGTGGTGTCATTTTGGATGGTCTTCCAGGGGTGGCACAATACATGCTTCAGCCCCTGGTAGGCCTCTGGGGTACCTATGCCCTGGGTACATAGTATACCATATACTAGGGACTTATAAGGGCACTCCAGAATCCAATCTGGGATGTACCTAAAGTACATGGAATCAATTTAGAGAGGAAGCAGCTAGGCTGAGGTCCTGGATAGCAGGGCCCCAGCCAGACTAAAGTCGAAAAACAGTGTAGCATCAGCAAAAAGTGGGGGTAACCATAAGAGGCAGATCCTACTCTCCTACACTGACGCTGAGTTCAGCTGCCTAGCGCCAACGCAGGCACCCTTGCACCTTAGTGCAAGGTTGTCTGCGTTTTGGGGTATGATTGTTTATGTGCAGGAAGGTCCCCCTTCCTGCACATAACCAATCTTTAAATGGCATTTTGTAATTTCTATGTGTGCTGCTTAATGCAGCACACATAGTAGTTGCAAAACAGCAATTTTTTAAATGATTGTTTATGTGCAGGAAGGGAGACCTTCCTGCACATAAACAATTATGGGCAATTTGCTGTTTCTATCTGTGCTGCACAAGGCAGCACACATGGAACCAGCAAAAACGAGGAGAAATAATAAAGAATTTCTCCTCGTTTCGCCTGTTTAAGACCAGATTTTCCCTGGTCTTAATTTTGGCGCTGCCTCCTATTTACGCTGTTCTTGTAAATAGGGCGCAGCGTCAAAATCAATGGGTGCTGCGGCGGAATGCCCACCACAACACCCATGACCCTCCCCTTTCACGCTAAATACAGCGTGAAAGGGTGCCTTATTGACAAGGCAGCATTAAGCCACGTTAAGTGGCTTAATGCTGCCTTGTAAATAAGGCGGGGCCTCTATCGCCATCACAACGTCACTGAAAGTGACGTCGTTGTAGTGATAGGGCTTTGTCAATATGCCCCCATGTGTGGTAGAAAACTCTGTCTCACATTTTCGGTGGAGTTTGTCTGGTGAGAGCATTATCTGTTCCCATGTGCTGTTGGGTGGTGTCTCCTGCTCGCAGTTCCTCCCCGCAGCTTGTAAAACTCTCTAGGGGCTCCAAGGCATGGAATTTGCAGGTCCAGGGTTTGCAGACCCATTAATACTGGTCCCAAAGACCTTCTGAATTGCAGGTGGTTGAATTCCATCCGGAGTTATCGCTCAATCAATTTTAATCTGGACCTAAGTAGAACTGATTGGCTAAGTGCGGTTGAGTTATGAGGTAATTGTCATGAATGTCCTGTGACCAATTACAGTGCATATTTGTCCAGAGGAGGTACAAAACTTGGGGGCATATTAGCAAGTCCCACGTTAAAATTATCGCCGTTTTAGCGGCAGGAAACTGCCGCTAAAACGGCGATAATGGAGCTTGCTAATATGCGTTATGGAATTCAATAGAAGCCCAGGTTAGATGTCCTGCACATCTAACCTGGGCTTCTATTGAATTCTATAACGCATATTAGCAAGCCCATTATCGCCGTTTTAGCGGCAGTTTCCTGGCGCTAAAACGGCGATAATTTTAACGTGGGTCTTGCTAATATGCCCCTTGGTTCTCTGGAAGATATCAGACCAAAAGAAATTGATCACGTCAGAGGCACGGCTAAATCTTCACATACGTTGATTCAGAAGCTAGTGCTAAAGCCTGCACAATACAATTGAACCTGGTTCAACTTACCCTCACTTTTGTGTTTGCACAAGCAGAGCATTCTATGTTGAACCTGGTGGTAATTGCCCCTTCCAAACGTGTGCACAAAGCATAGCAGTGCTTGCAAAATGGTTACAATTACCGTTTGCACATTATTCTCTTTTACTATTGCAAAGTTTTGAATTTTGTATTTGCATTTGTGATTTTCTAAAGCGCAGCGTTCGTCCAGCCTTGGCTCTAAGAGGCTGACGCCAATGATGTTGTTATGGCGTAGCGAAGATATAACCACATTTTCACCACTGTCGTGAATCTGAAAAGGCTGGGATCTGGATGGATCTGAAGAGGGAGAGATTACCACAATCTAGCTGCAAATAGGAAAACACTTGGCTTTCTAACCTAGATTTTTTGTAAAGTTTGTATACAGAGGTAGGACGGCGATCTTGAGCAGAGTTGGTGCATCAATGGTACTATTTAAAATGTGCTGTCAATGGAAAAATACCCTGCTCTCGTGGACCGATCAAGGTGATTTGAATTGAACCCTTTAAGGTACTGGCAGTCAATGCAAAGAAGCCATCTCCGATTGTACATAATCTCATAGTTCCGGTTTGAAAAATATAGTGGCCACCACATTGAGGATCCACTGGAAGTTATGGATTGCTTGTATGGGTAAACCCTGATAAATTGTGTTGCTGTAATCTAATTTTGCAGACACGGGTGCTAATCGGGTGCCAAAACACACCTCTCTGTACAAGTGCTATTGTTGTTTTTGCACCTGCTAAAAGTACTTGCATTTAAATGGCTTTGTTAGATCCTCCTTTCAAGAATTGCAGTAATCATGATTCTGCCATATACATCAGTTTAAATTCGAACTGGGATTAAAGGGAATATGGGAACACAGCACTCCCAAGTAATTTTCCCGTACACATTTCGCCATTAGAAACGTGCTTGGAAAGACGCCTGGGACCAGCGAAAAACATGTACGAATCAATGAGCAAATACCAAATATATTAGGGGCATATTATCAAGCGGCAGCGATAATTATCGCTGGCCGCTGTTAGCGTGAGGAATCCTATCGCCGGCTATCGCTGGAAATTATCGCCATGCTAGCGCTGTATTAACAACGCTTAGCGCAAAGGCGATAATTTTCCAGTGATAGCGATGTTTTTCATGGAACATCGCTGGTTTTCCAGCGATGTCCCATGGAAAACGGCGATATACTTGGTGATAGGGCCTGTGGTCTTAGCCACACAATCCACCCCCCATGTTAGGTATGCCTTAGTCAGGAATTTAGCAGACGTTAAGGGGCATATTAGCAAGACCGGCGATAAAATTATCGCCGTTTTAGCGGCAGGAAACTGCCGCTAAAACGGCGATAATGGGCTTGCTAATATGCGTTATAGAATTCCAATAGAAGCCCAGGTTAGATGTGCAGGACATCTAACCTGGGCTTCTATTGAATTCTATAACGAATATTAGCAAGCCCATTATCGCCGCTTTAGCGGCAGTTTCCTGCCGCTAAAACGGCGATAATTTTATCGCTGGTCTTGCTAATATGCCCCTAAATTCCTGCGTTAAGACATACTTAACGCAATTTAAAATATCGCTAACCCACGTTGCTAATATGGCGATACCTGGGTTAGCGATATTTCCCCATGTTGTTTTCACAGGCACGCCCCCTTTGCATCTCATTAGCGATGCGATGGGAGGCGTGCAGAAAACGGACGCTAAGTCAGGAATCACGCGCTAGCGTGTCCTTGTTAATTCGGCGATAAAATTATCGCCGCTTTTCGTCCGAAAACGGACGCTAAAGCGGCGATAATTCATTAACGCCGCCTTGTTAATATGCCCCCAAGTTATTTGACACTCCTCAGGGAAAAACTCATAATAAGGATGCCATACCGAAATCTGAAATTACCATACACCATGTATCAGCATCCACGACCATAGCATAACCTAAGGACCCCCACCGTGAATCTGTGACGAAGACGAGGAAGCGCTACAAGAAACAACAAGCATTGAAAATGCAATAGGTCTCGCCTTTGATTAAGTTAAAGCCATTTGCTTTGCTAATGGTATTGTATAGCGAAGCAAATGGCTTTAACTTAATGAAAGGCGAGACCTATTGCATTTGTAATGCTTGTTTCTGCTCAGGGCAATAGTATGTTCGTTGTTATGCTGACAAACTGCCGTTCCCTACATGGCCAGGCGTGTTGAAGTTACTCAAGTTTTGAAAGACAGAGCTGCTGCCCATGTCGACAGCGTTGGTTCACAACATAAACATGCCGCTACTCAATTTAAAATTAATACAATCTGCCCATTTAGTTGACACAGGATACTCAAAGCAACAGCTGTAAAATAGTGTACGATTCCGGACCATTTACCCCAAAAATGACCTTTTCAACTATAGGAGTTAGACATGAAAGTGCTGCATCAGGCACGTTGCGTTGAAGAACGTGGCAAAGATCGTCGTTACTTTTTCTTTTAACAATTATTTGAAAACTGTGAATTTTGTAACACCAGCGAGTGTTCCTTGTTTGAACTTTTTCGAGACAGAATTATATTACATTTTGAGGGTGCAAAATTTTGAATTTTGCAGGCAAGGCTTCGGAGTTGCCCTTGCAGCCTCCCCCGATTCTTGGAGCGGGGTGTACTCCATTTCTGAACTCATGGCAAGACATTTCGTTTGAGCGAAAAGAAACCCAGCGGCAACAGTACTTCAACCGGAACGATCCAAGCAATGTCTAACCAAAGGAATTTGGGTTAACATGTTTTCAAGCCCTCAGCGCTTGTCGCGGATAGGGCGGAGTACCACGTGGTGAGCGCAAGGTCTTTGTTTAGAATGTAATATTTGTACAGAACTGTATTGGATAGTATGTAACACCAAAAAGGGGAGGAACGGATATATACAAAACTTAGCTGTACCTACGGTGTAGAGTGCGCTTTACATGTAACGAGAAATACAAGCAAGAAGGGAAAATAGAGACAAGGAAGGGGAAGAAACAGATCAAAGAAAGAAGGATTGATTCAAGTAGAGCTAAACAGAGGTTTTAAGAGTTTCCTAAAAGGGTAACCGATTTGGTGAGTTCTCAGCGCGGGCTGAAGCGGAAGGGAGTTCCAGAGGATGGAAGCAGCGCCACAGACAGATTGTTTAAATGAACGATCAGCACTATTTCGCTACAGCTTCAAAATGATAACTTTGCTAGCCCGGCGCAAGCGGTATGAATAATGCTGCTATGTCGAATGTATCAAAATGGTAAATAGCGGAGACCGCGCTGCAAACGACTCTGATGATTTTTACTTTATAAAGCAGTTATTCGTAATTAATTTTCTGCATCGCACGTTATTCGCGCATTCTCGCCTACAATTTCGGCAGTGTACATTCTTAATCGTGCAGATTAATTCTGACATGGAGATCGCTTTATGGGTTAAGTCACACTTCAGGAAAAAAAAACAAGCTCGACCCAGGCGGCCGCGCTCACAATGACAAAGAAAGAGTGCATCCCAGCTAATGAAGGAGACTGTGTAACGCCGCCAGTGAGAGATCCAATCCCGGTGGGCGGGGCCAAAAGGAGACAAGGCGGCAACAAGGAGGGACTAAGAAGCCTCCTTTACAATCAGAAGCCAGCGTTTTGCATGGAAGATGACGCTACCCAATGAAAAAGATGGGCGGGGCTTCAACTCCGCCTCCGAGAGCTTCGGAATCTGTATTGATTCCAAGAAGCTCTCGAATGCCGAGAGCAGCGCATGCGCGCGGATATCGCCAGCCGAGACCTAAAAAATCCAACCAATCTACTGTTTACAACTGCTTCTCTAGGGCAGTGGTGTCATGGAAAAAGGTGGGGCCCCTCTGCACATTGTATAGAGGGGCTACTTAGTTTCCCATATCCCACAGCTATCCATTGCCCTTGGGGCTGAAAGGGAGGGAGCCCCTTGGAGGGTTGGGGCCCCCTTAAACTGCAGGGGCCTGCGCAGGGGCGTAGCAAGGGAGAGTGGCCGCCCACCCCCACCCCCACCCCCCGCTCTTACACACGGCCGACGCAGATATCCCCAGCAACCCCCAAACCCCGCCCCTCCCCGCCCGTCCAGGTCCGCAGCGGGGCGGCCATGGACCTGGGTTTGGGCCCTGCTCTAGAAATTATATCCAGAGTGCTTAGTCTGGGACAAATTTGAAGCATTTTAAGAATTATTTCTATCATCTCTTGAACCCAGTGTAAACCCCCTCGCCCCCACCCTCCAACTCATAATCCGTCTGTGGCCTCGAGACTAAACTTTGACTTGTTTATGACCTGTGGCACAGAGAGCAAGGACGGGCAGTAGAGATAAAGTGTAACTCTTTCATCCATCTGTCAACAGTGGTGCCGTGTCTGATTGGCTCTTCTGCAAAAGAAACAATTGATGGACGGAATGCTGAACAATGCAAACATTCACCCCCAGTCACAAGGATCTGGGTTAAATCCATCATTCTTTTGCTCACCACACCACCCCAGTTTGGACCCAGCCATATGCAAATCAGTCTTGAGCCTATTCCTTGTGGGAACAGTCCAGCCCGAACTGCCAAGCCAGGTCCTCCCTGGACCAGAAACAAGCAACCTGGGACCGGTTTCAGGGCATCACCCTTCTTCAGCCAGGCTAGCTTGAATCCAGTGGTGTAGTGAGCACGGGACCCACGTCTGGGCATACCCTTCCCACTTAAGGCGACAAATGCAAAAGAAACATTTGATGGACGGAATGCTGAACAATGCAAACATTCACCCCCAGTCACAAGGATCTGGGTTAAATTCATCATTCTTTTGCTCACCACACCACCCCAGTTTGGACCCAGCCATATGCAAATCAGTCTTGACCCTGTTCCTTGTGGGAACAGTCCAGCCCGAACTGCCAAGCCAGGTCCTCCCTGGACCGGAAACAAGCATCCTGGGACCGGTTTCAGGGCATCACCCTTCTTCAGCCAGGCTAGCTTGAATCCAGTGGTGTAGTGAGCAGGGGACCCACGTCTGGGCATACCCTTCCCACTTAGGGCGACAAATGCAAAAGAAACAATTGATGGACGGAATGCTGAACAATGCAAACATTCACCCCCAGTCACAAGGATCTGGGTTAAATCCATCATTCTTTTGCTCACCACACCACCCCAGTTTGGACCCAGCCATATGCAAATCAGTCTTGACCCTGTTCCTTGTGGGAACAGTCCAGCCCGAACTGCCAAGCCAGGTCCTCCCTGGACCGGAAACAAGCATCCTGGGACCGGTTTCAGGGCATCACCCTTCTTCAGCCAGGCTAGCTTGAATCCAGTGGTGTAGTGAGCACGGGACCCACGTCTGGGCATACCCTCCCCACTTAGGGTGACAAATGCAAAAGAAACAATTGATGGACGGAATGCTGAACAATGCAAACATTCACCCCCAGTCACAAGGATCTGGGTTAAATCCATCATTCTTTTGCTCACCACACCACCCCAGTTTGGACCCAGCCATATGCCAATCAGTCTTGACCCTGTTCCTTGTGGGAACAGTCCAGCCCGAACTGCCAAGCCAGGTCCTCCCTATACCGGAAACAAGCATCCTGGGACCGGTTTCAGGGCATCACCCTTCTTCAGCCAGGCTAGCTTGAATCCAGTGGTGTAGTGAGCACGGGACCCACGTCTGGGCATACCCTTCCCACTTAGGGCGACAAATGCAAAAGAAACAATTGATGGACGGAATGCTGAACAATGCAAACATTCACCCCCAGTCACAAGGATCTGGGTTAAATCCATCATTCTTTTGCTCACCACACCACCCCAGTTTGGACCCAGCCATATGCAAATCAGTCTTGACCCTGTTCCTTGCGGGAACAGTCCAGCCCGAACTGCCAAGCCAGGTCCTCCCTGGACCGGAAACAAGCATCCTGGGACCAGTTTCAGGGCATCACCCTTCTTCAGCCAGGCTAGCTTGAATCCAGTGGTGTAGTGAGCATGGGACCTACGTCTGGGCATACCCTTCCCACTTAGGGCGACAAATGCAAAAGAAACAATTGATGGACGGAATGCTGAACAATGCAAACATTCACCCCCAGTCACAAGGATCTGGGTTAAATCCATCATTCTTTTGCTCACCACACCACCCCAGTTTGGACCCAGCCATATGCAAATCAGTCTTGACCCTGTTCCTTGTGGGACCAGTCCAGCCCGAACTGCCTAGCCAGGTCCTCCCTGGATCGGAAACAAGCATCCTGGGACCGGTTTCAGGGCATCACCCTTCTTCAGCCAGGCTAGCTTGAATCCAGTGGTGTAGTGAGCACAGGAAAAAAAACAAGCTCGACCCAGGCGGCCGCGCTCACAATGACAAAGAAAGAGTGCATCCCAGCTAATGAAGGAGACTGTGTAACGCCGCAAGTGAGAGATCCAATCCCGGTGGGCGGGGCCAAAAGGAGACAAGGCAGCAACAAGGAGGGACTAAGAAGCCTCCTTTACAATCAGAAGCCAGCGTTTTGCATGGAAGATGACGCTACCCAATGAAAAAGATGGGCGGGGCTTCAACTCCGCCTCCGAGAGCTTCGGAATCTGTATTGATTCCAAGAAGCTCTCGAATGCCGAGAGCAGCTCATGTGCGCTGCTATCGCCAGCCGAGACCTAAAAAATCCAACCAATCTACTGTTTACAACTGCTTCTCTAGGGTAGTGGCGTCATGGAAAAAGGTGGGGCCCCTCTGCACATTGTATAGAGGGGCTACTTAGTTTCCCATATCCCACAGCTATCCATTGCACTTGGGGCTGAAAGGGAGGGAGCCCCTTGGAGGGTTGGGGCCCCCTTAAACTGCAGGGGCCTGCGCAGGGGCGTAGCAAGGGAGAGTGGCCACCCACCCCCACCTCCACCCCCCGCTCTTACACACGGCCGACGCAGATATCGCCAGCAACCCCCAAACCCCGCCCCTCCCCGCCCGTCCACGTCCGCAGCGGGGCGGCCATGGACCTGGGTTTGGGCCCTGCTCTAGAAATTATATCCAGAGTGCTTAGTCTGGGACAAATTTGCAGCATTTTAAGAATTATTTCTATCATCTCTTGAACCCAGTGTCAACCCCCTCGCCCCCACCCTCCAACTCATAATCCGTCTGTGGCCTCGAGACTAAACTTTGACTTGTTTATGACCTGTGGCACAGAGAGCAAGGACGGACAGTAGAGATAAAGTGTAACTCTTTCATCCATCTGTCAACAGTGGTGCCGTGTCTGATTGGCTCTTCTGGTCACACCCGGAGCAGTGTAGGAATGTTATAGATATGGCATTCGCTGGCATGCACGGGGAGGGCATTTGTGCAATCGCCTCGTGCCCAGGGTTCGAGTTTAGCATCTGATGCTGAGCAGAGGATACTGGTGAGTGGCGACAGTCCTTCCTAACACACCTCAGCAGCCCATCAGACCTGCATCATCTTTTACCACTACAAAACAGAAACTCTGCTTAGTACACTCACACACACAACTCACACTCCTTGTCCTGTGTGCTCACCACCAGCAGAGATAGCCTCCTTCCCATGCAAAGAGAACAGGGACAGCACACACAGCAAACAGTAAGTGTCACTAACACTGTGAAGAGGAAGAGCACGAGCAGTAGAGGTGCAAGCTTTCCCCACAGATTGACTACGGAAAGGATTATAGGTTGTGCCTACTCCACTGCTCTTCCCTACAGATATCGATAGTGCAGGAGGTCCAGTGGCAACATGGCCCCGGAGTGCACAACCCAAGTATGTTTTTTAAAAATTGCAACTGGGGACAAAGGGACCATTTCCTTGCTTGCTCTGAGTCCTGTCATGCCCTTGCCAGGCCACTCCTGATCCATGCAAACACACGCTGACAAACAGGTAAAGCACCTCCAAGAGAAGAAGATGAGTCACAGCATCAGCACTGGCAGTACAAACGTGAATGAAAAAAAATGCATATGGGTTGGTTTATGTTTGTGTGATGAGTGTGTGTGTAAGTGGTGAATATGTGTGCATCTGTGTGGTGAATATGTGTGTCTGCGGAATGAGTGTTTTTGTGTGTATTTGTGTTTCTCTAGGGAATGTGTGTCTGTGTGCCATTATTAGTGGTATAGTCGAACACTATGGACCTGATTCACAAAGGGACTCCACACTCATGCCGGAGGCCCCGCTGTTGTGGGGGAGTCTCTGTCCTCAGGGCAGAATCTGGCCTGGCGGCCAAAGCATGGAATAACCTTCCCCTGCACCTCAGAAACGCTGCATCACTCTGGGAATTCAGAAAAAGACTCAAGATATGGCTGTTCGAATGAACAGAGCACCGTGAAGTAGCTAGCAATTCCAGTGCCTTGAGACCGTTACGGGTGATTTGCCACGCTTTATAAATCCTGATTAGTTGATTGATTGAATCTCCACAATGAGAATTCTCATTGTAGAGCTTGCGCCCTGAGTGCGGAGACTCTCCCAGGACTGTGGGGCCTCTGCCATGAGTGCGGAAGTCCTTTGTAAATCACGTCCTATATATGCCATGGACGTACCACATTGCTTTCTCAGCATTTCGTTATTTAAATGTATCTCCTTAGTCAAAGGTTTAACATAGGATATTGCTTCTGAAGTGGGGTTTAGAATAGTAAGTTATCCCATGTGGAAATCAGTGGTAGCCACCCACAGTTATAATGAAGGCATAGGTGGAAGTTTGTGTTTGGATGGCCACTATGCACTATTGTGTTACAATTAAAGAGGAATTCTTATGGCAAACACCTATGTTAAGGCATAATGTTGGAGGTTCATGATGTGCTTATTTGCCCTCAGGATGGATAACATCAAACAAACTCTTACACATAAAAATGGATTATAAGCATCCTAGGTGTAAATAGCCTCCAAACAAAGATCTAAACTTTATCCTTGAGTCTTCTGCTCTCTTACTGCCTGCATGGAAGCCTCCATCTGACCGGGTGATCGGGAACCTAAAGTCACCTCCCTTCAATGCATTATCTCCCAGTCTGGGAAATTACAACTGTTTTGATGTAGATTGTTCCTTCGTTCAAGGCTAGCTCATCAACATATTTAATATTTCCCTTATTTTCCTCTATCCTGATCCCTACTTTCAACCTCCCTTCTCAGTCTTTTAAAGTGGCTTTAAGGTTCCGATAAGCACGAGCTGTGATAGTAGCCAAACGATCGACCAGGGTAGACAAGGTTCTGATCATCAAATCCGTTAAAACTATACTTAAAAAGGTATCATAGCGCCACATATATCATCTATTAGCATGAAGCACTACTCTTAGCCCTTACCTGAGCTACTACTAATCCCCTATCATCCATGTCATCTACACGAAACACTCTGGGAAACACTAAAGCTAGGTAGCAACTACCTACCCAATTCAGTGGAAGGTAAAAGTAAGGATTCCTTCCTCACACAAAATAAACTCCTCCAAAAACCAGCTCTTCCACTGATAAAAAACATAGGCTGAAATGTCTTTGCACAATAACTCAAGTCCACCACCTCTGGGTTTTGAACCTGACCTTTCTCTCTTACAATAAATAAACTCCCTTTCCTTTTCAGATCCAAACTGAGTTGTGAATGCACTCCTAGTTCCCTCCCTCCTTCTTCTTCTTTCTCCCAACCATTAATTTCTCCTTTCTTTAGTCCTTTTTCAACCTTCAACTTCCCCTTGTTTAATTCTTCTAAAACTTCATTCTCAGCCCTATTCAATGTCGATGAAGCCTTAAAAGTTGTGAGGTTGGTAATTTTTGTTTTTGTGATAGGTTTCATATAATGAAGCATTCGTTCCACAGACTTTGCCCCTGCTCATGGATTCAAAGACTTAGGGCCTGATTTAGATCTTGGCGGGACTCCCATCGTCCCTCTGCGGCAGAGTTTACAATTACTCCACTAAGCTGACGGACTCACTCCCACCGTATTTAGATGTGTGCTGACTGAACCGCTGTCCCCGGCGGCAGACTGTTATCTGTTGCGTAAATGGTTCACCGCTGTCGACGCGGCAGACTCTTCTGCTGGCTAGCATTACTCCGTCGCCATCAAGGTGGTGGGATTGCACAGAGCGTATTTAGATATAACAGTTGTGCTGGTGGTGTTCTAGCGGTGGATTGCCGATGGAGTGATACCGTTGCAGAAAGCATTCAACATTGCACTATTTCTATGGCTGTAGGATGGATGCTAGCATCACACATCTGATGTGTGTTGGCTAACTGTATTCATCTGCATACCACACTATAAGACACACTCCATTTCAGACCATGATTCTTTGCCATTCCACTGCACCACAACTTTTTGCCAATTAAGTCAGGGTTATTTTGTAGCTTTGTCTGTTTCTTGTCCCTTATTTCTTCTTTCATTCATGTTTTTTTGGGTCATAACATTTATTTCATTTTGTGTATTGATAATGGCAGGGAGGAGAAAACCAAGGGGCCTATTAGCAATAACCGGCGATAATTATCGCTAAGCGCAGTTAGCGCTAGGATAATTATCGCCGGCTATCGCAGGTTTCTATCGTGGAGATAGCGTGCTATCAGCAACGCTTATCTCCAAAGCGATAGAAACTCCTGAGAACAGTGTGAATATCGCTTGAAAACAAGCGATATTCGCACTGTGACCAGTGTTAGCTTGGTAATAGGGCGAGGGGATTTAGCCATGTAATCCACCTCCCATTGGATTACATGGCTAAGTCAGGTTTGGACCAGGCCTTAACAAACAAGCGCTAAACGTGTTTAGCGCTGGTTCGTTAATCACCTCCCCTGCCTCGCTAATAGGCGATAGCGACCTTAGCGACTGTTTCCAGTCGCTTTAGGTTGGGAACGCCTACTTTGCATGCCATTAGCGATAAATATCGCTGGCATGCAAAGCGGCACCCAACCCGGTCGCTATCGCCTAGAAGCTGTCGCTAACAGCAGTTAGCGACAGCTTGCTAATAGGGCGATTGAATTATCGCCGCTTTAGCGGGAAAAAGTCCCGCTAAAGCGGCGATAATCACGTTGCTAATATGCCCCCAAGTTTTACACAGGGAGAATTGTCAATCATGCTGAATGCCCAAGTACAAAATACAACCATATCTCAGAAAAGGCAAATGTGAGCCAGAATAATTGAGAGAGTGAATGCTGTAGAAAACAACCTGCACACACAGGATGAAATTAGGAAGAGGTGGAATGCACTGCGAGGGAGAGTGGGTTCCCTGGAATCCAGGTGCCACCTGGAGGCCCACAGGACTGGTGGTGGTTCTCCCAGCCTCCCTTATAACTATTTCCCTTTGAGGAGAAAGTCTTGCAGATCTTACATCCAGAAGGTTTGACAGGAATACCTGGTGGAATGGACACTGGTAAGTCACACTTTTCAATGTGTTACTAAACCTAAATTTTGGTTTTGATTTACATTTAGCTGTTGCTAATGTGTTTTGAAATTTTTGGAAACATACAAACATATATGTACTTTTATTAATTCTCTTGTAGACTTGCTTGATTGTTTGAAAGCAATTTTGTAGTTAATTAGATTACAGGCTTCAATCTCCATAACATTTCAACATTTCACAGATTGCATATATATTTTTAACATTGTAAGTGTCTGTCTTTTTTTACAGCATAATTTTACTAGGTATGCTTAACTTACACATTTGCAAGTGTTGTTAAGGTTTAATTGAAATGACTACAACTATCATGATGCCTTGTTTTTGTTTTGTCAAAATAATATTGCAATGTTATTAGGCTCATACTCTCTTTCCTAACACATTTTCACATGTGTCAAAGTGTCAAGTATTTATCAATCTCCATTTCATACTATGTTTTGAAATGTTTTTGGGTTGAATGTTGTATATTGTCCTATCCCTGTTTTCTGATGAAATTGATGTCATTTGTTTTACAAATCAAAGAGTATTTTCTCAAAATCTTAAGGTATGAAATTTGGTATGCTGAATATAAGTGGTAATTTCTGAGAAAATGTATTCTGCAATGTTCATATGATGACTAATGATACATATTTTTCTAAGTTGTGTAAATGCCAGAATATTAGCTACTAGGCCTTGGAATGGTTTCTTTCACATTTCGCCTCTCTACTCTGTTGTGTGAAATGTTTGGTATATATTATCTATTTTGCATTTCAGGACACATTTTCACCTGTTGTTTTGAAGTAGTTTTGTGTAACCTATTATCATACCACTGCAAGGTACAGTCATCATAATCGTAGCTTTTTTACTTTTACGTTTCTTCATATTGTAGCTTCAAAATATTTTGATGTATAATGCAGACTATAAAAAGTTGTATTTGTCATTATTTCATAATAGGTTCAACAGCTAGAGTACGTGGACAACAATCTACCAATGCGGATACCTCCACTCCAGACCAGGATCAAGCCTTCTGTGAAGACTACACTCCTGAAAGTCCAGTTTACCCAGCCTGGTCCATCTGGCCTGGCTGGGCAGATAGTTCCAATGAGTCTCACTCGGCCCACACCTACGCCTTCCACCCCAGCTGTTACCACACCTCAACCTATGAATACCTTCACTTACTGTGTCTAAACCAGCATCACCCCAAGCTTGTGCCCCCCATTCCTGCCTGCTGTTGAACCACCACCACCACCACTACCTCCAGTTCAGGCAGTAACCAGTGGGATGGCCCACACTGGTTTAAGGACAAGAGCACAGGGAATTGGGGGTAGGGGATCATGTGAGGGAATCTGTGGGCCCGCAAAATGAGGCCACTGTGTTCACTGTCACCCAGGCCACCATCAATTAAGTCTTGGGATCCCTCCATCAGTCCCAAGTCATGATGGGCCAGTTCCCAACAGAGCTCCGGGAGATCAAGCAGTTGCAAAGGGAGCACAATGTACAGATGGAGAATCTGAACTCTAATTTAGGCTCCCTGACTGGGGTGCTGCATGATATTTTCACCCATATGTGTAGGACTTTTCCAGCAACATCTTCCCCTTTCTGTGGACCCCCGAATACATCTGCCTCAGCCACAGAAAGTGAGGCCCCACCACAAGAGGAAATGCCTGCACCGAACACTATCCCTGCAAATGTGGATCCACCAGCCCCCACATTCATCCGGACCAGCAGGAGATGATGGCAAGACCTCCACCAGAAAGAGACGCAACCTAACTTCCTCCTGTGTGTGACTACCATGCCCTCTATGGACTTATTTCTGGACACATTTACCTTTCTGATGCCAGTTGTATCTTGGACATTGGCCTTCAAAAATATTGTCTTGTCAGCAATAATTTCATTCACCATGATTGATAATGCAAACTTGTGTTTGCTTTTTTATTTTCATCCTGTTCCAATTTATTTGGTTTTCTAGAACAAAATACAAAATAACAAAGTCAAAGACTGGTGTATTGTTTTTTTCTTTATTTATAAACGTTTTTTACTCCCATCAAACATTTTCAAAAGTTTAAAGAAAAAGATTGTTTATTCATATATGTGTTCATGTGGGTAAATTTTTTACTGCTTTAAAAAGTAGATGAAAATAGTGTAAAAACACAATTTAAAATCTACGATATGATTTAATTGTTATGAACAAATGTTTCATATTATTTTACTAATATATCATAACCTAGGCATAAGCCCAAACATTCATGCCATATTTTATTTGACATTTCCAGATCTTGAGCAGTAAAGGGGTTGGGCATGCGCCAAGTGAAGAAGTCCAAGGAATCAGTACTTAGTTTTCAGTTAAATCTTTATTTGCAATCAGTTAATTCACTTGAAATTGGTGATTTTACGGTCAGCCAACGCGTTTCGTTCTCAGGTGAGAACTTCGTCAGGGCTGAAAGTGACATAAACATACATTTAAAAGATGAAATTTACTACAAAACAGAAGGAAAAGGCAAAAGAAAAAGAGGAGTAAAGGAAGACAGGGGTTTCCCCATGTCAGAGCAAAAGGATGAGTAGTAACATCACAATTTTAAAATTACAATTTTAAAAGAGACAATATGTAAAAAGAAAAATTGCTAAGCATTTTACAGTATCCTCTGTGTTGAAGATATTGAAGTGACGGAACAAATTGCAAACAGTAGGCCAGGCAATGTTCAGAAAAATAATGAGTTTAAAATCTATGAAATTCGCGTAACCCAGCATCCAATGTGGTTTAAAGGCATGGGTTTTTTCAGAAAATACCTGAATATTAAGGTTTGGATACGTTTTTGAGCCTTGTTGCATTAATCATATTTAAAGAAGTGTGAACAGGAAGTTTTATAATGTGACTTATAGAGAAGGGAAACAAGGTTATGTCGTGACAAACAGAACATAAATATACTAATAGAGAAGGGAAACAAAATTATGTAGTGACAAACAGAACATTAATATACTAATTAACAAGTATAAATGAATAAGTACAGAAAAAGAGAAAGAAATGTGGGCCATTAACTTTGAGAGTGTTCACCTCAATTTAAATTTTTACGTCACTCTATACTACTAATAGGCTGTTTCGGCTTATGGTTTGCAGGTCTAGTTGGAGCTAGGCTGCACTGCTTCCCCTGTATCTTAGGAGTGGAAATAATTCTCAATAAATCTTATTTCACCTTAAGGACATACATCCACTGAGGTGAGACCTTATTGTATATCCAGTTTCCATATATTATTAATTCTGCCACCGTCAGTCATCTTAGATAATGATGAGATGCAAGGCTTCCTTGTCTTATTCCCCCCCAGCCCACATTTCTTTCTCTTTTCCTGTACTTATTCATCTTATACTTGTTAATTAGATTTTAAACTCATTATTTTTCTGAACACTGCCTGGCCTACTGTTTGCAATTTGTTCCGTCACTTCAATACCTTCAACACAGAGGATACTGTAAAATGCTTAGCAATTGTTCTTTTTACATATTGTCTCTTTTAAAATTGTAATTTTAAAATTGTGATGTTACTTCTCATCCTTTTGCTCTGACATGGGGAAACCCCTGTCTTCCTTTACTCCTCTTTTTTCTTTTGCCTTTTCCTTCTGTTTTGTAGTAAATTTCGTCTTTTAAATGTATGTTTATGTCACTTTCAGCCCTGATGAAGTTCTCACCTGAGAATGAAACGCGTTGGCTGACCGTAAAATCACCACTTTCAAGTGAATTAACTGATTGCAAATAAAGATTTAACTGAAAACTAAGTACTGATTCCTTGGACTTCTTCACTTGGCGCACGCCCAACCCCTTTACTGCTTATGATCTGTCCGACGGAGGCATCAATTGACGGCTGATGCCAGGGCTTGTTGCGCAAGGACATTCAATATATATGAAACTAATGTGAGGTGCAGAAACAGCAGTCCGCCGTCAAAGTATCTCTGTTATTTCCAGATCTTGCCATCATGTAAGAACGGGAGATGATCAATTAAAAAAGATCAAATAGGCAAACTCTGATTGATGGATGTCATCAGCTGCAGCCAGATCTTCAGCCTCACACTAGGAAACACACATCAATAACATCATTAGTGAAAATAATGGCAGTACTCCTATTTGTGGTCACATGATCATTCCAATACACTGTTGCAGTATCTGGTGGAATGTACCATCCATCTTAAAGTGATGTGCTGCAAGAAGTTCTTCCTTCAACGATGAGACACCTCAACAGCTACATACAGTTAACACAAATTGTGGATTTAGCCTATGTGAAGGTAGATTAGTATGCTTTGGATGGCCTACAACATGAGGTTAGAGCAATGTAAGCAGCACAAATTGTCTTGGTGGCAACACGCAACCGAAAACAAGTCCAATGCAATCTTAACAACAGCAGCATACAACTGCAAATGTCACAATGTCGAAATGTCAAAATGAAGATGACATGGTGAAGGAACCTAAAACAGAATAATAACAAAAGAAATTAGTTGATTACATTACAGAATGTGCACATAACAAATTAACCATTTTGAGGACATATTTTCTAAGAGCAATCAAAGATAAACAATATAAATGAACACAGTAGTTAAAGTGTCAAAACCTTGATCAACAAACATCTTTGCCCTTTCGAAAAAATGTCATCCTCATTAGATGAAAAGTTGGTTTAACATTCATTTTCAAAAACTGTAAATATGTACTCACACTCATGTGAAGAAGTTGTCAATTACATCTTAATGTAAGTCAGTTCCTTCCTCTCCACCACTATCATCTTCATTTGGCATTTCAACATCCTCATCCGGTGGCTCTTCATAGTCTCCATCCTCTGCAATGTAAGGGATGTTCTGTCACAGGACTGTTGTGCAACATGCAGCAGGCCATGGGGATTTGGCACACCTTATTGGGTGAGTAGTAGAGGGCTCCACCAGTGTTATTCAGATATCGAAATCTAGCCTTTAGGAGCCCAAAAGGCCCTTCCACTGGCTTCTGTGTTCTTCTACGGGCCGTATTGAAGCGGACTTCCCTTGGCGTTGTTGGATTCCTCAGTGGTGCTAACAACCATGGATGGTATGGATAAGCTGAGTGTCCTATATGAAAAAAATACAACTAGCCAAAACAAAAAAACAGTCTTTTAGATTATGCAATTTGAGATTAACCAAATAATATATTGATAGATTGTACTTACTAACAAGCCAGGCCCTCTCAGGTCCAAGTTGTGACATCTGCATGGGTATCCTGCTGTTCCATAGTACAAAGGAATCACGGGTTGATACTGAAAAATGCATACAAATGCTTGTGATGTACAAATCTGGTAAGCAGACAACTTGCACATTGATTAAATGGAAGTTTTTTCGATTTCAGTAGATTTGTTCTCTGGCATGTGTCGGCGCTAAGGCCATCAATTGCTCCAATCACATGTGCTAGCTGACCCAAACCAAAAAAATCTCCCTTTACATTGGCAAAACCCTCATTTGGTGGAAACTGTGGATGAAGCTGTTGATGTGTCCCATCATTGAAGAAAGAACTTCTTGTAGCACACCACTGAAAGTTGGTTGTGACATTCCACCAGATAGTGCCAAAGTAATGATCCTGTGGCCACAAAATTAGAACTGCCATGAATTTCACTATTGGTATTATTGCTGTGGGATTCCTATTGTGAAGCAGAATATCTGGCTCCAGCTGATGACATAAATCAAGGATGGTTTGCCTAATCAATCTGAATTTTTTAATAATATACTGTTCTTCCATGGTGGCAAGGGCTGGAAAATGTCTGAACATTTGAGGCTGCCGTCTCCCCACTCCCCCTGGGTTCATATGTCTGCATTTAAACAAAATGAAATGTACATTTTTGCAAACGTATTTTTAAATTTAAACAGACATTTTATCTAGTTTGCTAAATAAATACATTTTTATTATTACAGAATTATTCAGAATAATAATATTTATTTTTTATGTAAAATAAAAAATGGTATGTGTGTTATTTTTTTGCACGTGTAAAAGAAAAATATTAAATGTATTATTTACACTTTTGTTGTTTAATTTTTGCTATCAAAACTTCGGTCAAAGGAATTGTAAACAAAACCGTGCAACTAACGTATTTAACCACAGTAACACACTATATTATAGTTTTTGTTTAAAAAAATTAGCAACATTAGCATTTTGTATAAGTAAGTAAACTAACCACCATTTTGAATGGTCGTAACGCACTTAACATTGACAAAACACTATTTCTACTTCTAAAATGGTGGGCATCCCACCTCGCCGTCAGAATATGTGGAATTAAACGTCTGCGGTGGAAGTTGACCGGGTGTGAAACTCTTCAATGGACCGAGCCATAGGCTAACGTGTGTGAAAGCAACGTATGGCAGCCAAAGAATGTGTCCATTGTGAATCGCGTACGTCATGTACATATACGTGGCATTGCAAAACAAAACTCACTTGCCTCCTAACATTGCAGCCAACAACATCTCCTCCACTTTTGCTGCTGTTTCTGACCAATGGGAGCCATGGTGCCTGGAAAAGCAGGTGACAGGGCCCCAGCCTTCTTGCCCGAGGAGCTGGAGTTACTGGCTAAGGAGGTTCTGTCCCTGTACAACCAGCTATATGGCTCATCAGAGGAACAGGTACATGTTGAATATTAATATGCAATTCTGACTAACTTATTTTTTTTGTAAAAAGTACAGGCTAGAATGTCCTTTTTAGTTTCAGAGTAAAGTGAAGTTTCAGTTTATTTTTGTATTACATAGAACAATGCTAGTATGTATTTTTAAGCACATTATAATAAGACAACTGTTAGAAATTGGGGTCTCTAGTTGGCAGGTTGGTACCCTGTCCCAGTAGGGACCCTTCTTCCTAATCAGGATAAGGGGGATACACTACTGAAATAACCCCTGCTCACCCCCTTGGTAGCTTGGCACGAGCAGTGAGGCTTATCTCAGAGGCAGTGTGTAAAGCACTTGCACATAACATACAGTAATACAAAAATACTACAAAAGGACACCACACCAGTTTAGAAAAATATCCAATATTTATCTGTGTAAAACAAGATCAAAACAATAAAGATCCAACATACAATAATGAGAATATGCACTTTGCAAGAATAATCTTAAAAAGGCAGTTCCTTGAAGTTGGTAGATCCAGCCGGTGCTACAGAGGTGCTGAAAACAACCAAAACCAACAGTTTTGGTCGACTGCGTCGGTGCGGACCGGCGTCGGTATCAGAAGACTTGTAAACAGTACCTTTTGTTCCGGCTGACGTGGCAGTGTGGGCTGGCGGTGGCAGTCGTTGAGGTTGCAGTGTGAAACAAAGCTGTGTGGCGTGCGGTGCCCTCAGATCGCGGTGCAGGCAGCAGCTCGGTGGCAGACGTCCAGCGGCGTCGGTGAGACCACGAATGCTGTGCGAAGCGGGGCAGTGGTCATCGCGGTGCTGACAGTCATGGTGCAAGCTTCGGCAGCCACTGAAGTTTGGTGGTCGATGGGGGATGGCGTCAATGGGCTGCAGCTGCAGTGTAGGATGGGGCGGTGCTTAGTGCAGCTTACGAGTGGTGCCCCCAGACCACGGTGCAGACCACGGCAGCTGTGTCAGCTGGCAACGGCGGTGAGATGAGGGCGGCAGAGTGAAGCGAGGCGGTAGGGAGTGCGGTGCCCACAGGTCGCCGTACAAGCAGCAGCTCTGTGGCGGCGGCGATCGTCGTCGGTGAGACAAGGGTTGTGGTGTGAAGTGTGGCAGTGCCCTCTACAGTGCCTTCAGGTCACGGAACCAATGCGGCGGTCTTGGTGGTGGCATCGAGTTGTGGTTTCTCTCTCTGGCAACTGAGACATGCGGTCCTAGAGGCGGTACCCAGAGGAAAGAGAAGTCTTTGTGGTTCCTGAGACTTCTTGAACAGGGGGCACGCTCTACCTCAAGCCCTTGGAGAAATTCAAACAAATCAGAGCATGTCACACACACACCAGTGCATGTCCTAACTTCCACATACACTGCACCCTGCCCATAGGGGTACCATGGGCCTACCTTAGGGGTGACTTACATATAATAAAAGGGAAGGCTAGGGCTTGGCAAGTGGGTGCACTTGCCAAGTTGACAAGGCAGTAAAAACTGCTCGCAGACACTGCAGTGGCAGGTCTGATATTCCTTTACAGGGCTACTTATGTCGGCGGCACAATCAGTGCTCTCTAGTAGCATTTGATTTACAGGCCCTGGCACTCTCAGTGCACCTTACTAGAGACTTACCAGTAAATCAAACATGCCAATCATAGAAACACCAATCCATAACATAATTTACAGAAGGAGCACTTGCACTTTAACACTGAACAGCAGAGAGAAAGTGCGCTGAGACACTAAACCAGCAAAAACAGAGCCACGCAAATTCACCAAGTAGGTGACATTACTTTTGCGCTCCACCACCTCAAAAGGCCCAGTCTACTTGTACTGTAGAGCACAAGGCTCTACTGAAGCCATAACCCACACTTTCTGGCCACGCTGAAACTCTACCAGAGTGGCATTCTGGTCATACCAGCGTTCCATTTCTTCCTGGCTTGCTTCCAGGGTCGCCTGAGCGAGTTTCCTGAAGCAGGAAGTTTGGTTCCTGAAGGTCAGCATTTAGCTAAATACATCCTGGGGAGTTTTCCTGGGAGCTGTCTCCCAGCCTTCCTTCACCAAACTGAGAGGTCCTCTCACAGGAACCCATACAGAAACTCAAAGGGACTGAACCCTAAAGACTTCTGTGGTACCTCCCTGTATACAAAGAGAAGGCATGGTAAGAGGACATCTCACTTATGCCTCATGGGTTCTGTTAGACCTTGATCATGCCTTTTAGGGGTTGGTTGAACCTTTCTACCATCCCATTACCTTGGGGGTGGTAAGGAGTGTTGAACTTGTAAGTTACACCACACTCCTCTCACAGGGATGTCATATACTTCGATATGAAATTGGTACACCGGTCAGATACCACCTCTCTGGGGAACCCCACGCGGGAAAAGATCCCCATTAATGCCTGGCCCACCACTGGTGCCGTCGTTGTTCTGAGAGGGATAGCCTCCGGGTACCAGGTGGCATGGTCCATGAATGCCAGGATATACCTGTTGCCCATGGCTGTCTTGGGGTCCAATGGCCCTACAATGTCCATCCCAACCCTTTCAAAAGGGGTGCCAAAAACCGGAAAAGGTTGGAGAGGAGCCTTACACTTCCTCCCACTATTACCACTTGCCTGGCAAGTCTGGCAAGACCTGCAATGTGCATCTGACTGCCTTCGCAATTGGGGCCAAAAGAAGTGGGTGACAATCCTGTCAAAGGTCTTGTCCTGCCCCAAATGTCCTGCCAAAGGCACATCATGAGCCAGACCCAGCAGGAAGGTTCTGAAGTGCTGGGGTACCACCAGCACACGGGCTGACCAAGGCTCAGCGACCTTAGGCTCACTGTACAGGAGACCATTCTCCCAGTAGATCCAGTGTGATCCAGACCGATCACCAGATGCCTGGTTTGCAGCCTACTGCTGCAAGCCCTCTAGAGAAGGGCATTCCTTCTGCTCCTTGCAGAATCTTTCCCTGGTGGGACCACCTTCTTTCTGCCAATTGGTCAGCTCAGATAAGTCCCCCAGTTCAGCTACTTGCTCCCCTGTAGGTGCTGGGGCATCCCCATCAAGATCAGCATCCTCCCAGACCATGGGAACCTCAGGGGTGAGTTTCCTGCACCCCTTGCCCTTTCTCTTGGCAGGCAGCTGGGCTACTGTTTCAGGCTCCAGGTCCTTCTTATCACCCTTACCAGCTGCCATGGACCAAGTGGTCACGCATGCCCACTCTGGCAACCCAAGGATCTCCAAGTGAGACCTGAGCTCCACATCCTTCCACAAGGACTGCTCCAGGTCGTTACCTAGCAGACAATTTACAGGCATGGTAGGGCTCACAACTACCCTCAAGAGACCTGAGACCCCCCCCATTCAAAGGGAACCTGCGCCACCATACAATGTCTTATCTGTTTTTCACTTTGTTATTTGTATTCATGACTGCTGATGTCATTGCCATTGTCATTGCTGTGAAGAAGGAAAATGCATTTTTGATTTAGCTATTTTGACAAATGAATACAAAGGGGAAAGTTAATTAGTATCTTACTAAATAGCTACACTGAAACCTTATGTAAAATGTGTCTATATATGTGTTTTACACTTTGTTAAAAACACCCGGTATTCACAATCTGTCCTTGGCACTCATAGAATCATACAGGCACTGTATGTGCAATCATCAAGAACGTCCTTTCTCCATCACTTTGCAAACGCGCCTCCTGGCATAGTAGTAGTTGGGGGATGAAGTCTCCTTGGCTATTGAGGGTATTTGGGGGCCAAGTATCCCTCCTGTTACCTCCTGCAAGTTCCACACAGTCAGTTTGCTAAGAGGTCTTCATATGCCACACCCCCTTTATGCACCACTCTGCAAACATGTCTCCTGGCACACTACTGGTTGGGGAATAAAGTTGTCTTGGATACTAAAGAACCTTGGGGACCAAGAGGCCCTCCTGGTACTTTCTATAAGTCCTACTCAGCTGGATTTCTAAGAGCTGGTCAGAGGCCTGCCCCTTTCCACACCATTCTGCAAAGACCATTGCTACTTAAAAAAAACATGGAAATGCACTGAAAAAACCAAAGGTTACAGGTAAGTTATAGTTAGGAATTAGCATTTAAAGAACCTTAGAAATTCACTGAAAAAAACAAAGGTTACAGGGCCGTTATAGTTAGGCTGATAGTTCACTCGTACGCAACCAGAGAAATTCAGCAAGCTAACTATAACTCGTGCCCCGCAATGCACTACTTATGACCTCACATATTACATCACTCATGACATGGTCAGTGACATCACTTATGACATCACTGATGACATCTCAAATGACATCACTGATGACATCATCTACAGAATCTCTGACACAGGCACTCACACCCCATGTAACCTTTCATATACTCACTCCAACTTTCACACTACGATTCTTGAAACCATTGCCACACTCATACCAGTACTTACATACCCACTCACTGATTCATAGGTCTACACACACACATCCACTCTGTCACCAATACAGCCACTCGTATACCAACTCACTCACTAATAAAACCACTGATATATCTACTCATACAGCCACACAGCCGCTCACACACTCTGTCACCCATAGAGCTACTCACACACCTAGTCATTCACCCATAGAGTCAATCACACAGCCACTTACTCACCTATACAGTTATACACACACCAACTCACTTATTCATACAGATACTAGCACATACTTACTCCCCTATACAGTCACTGATACAAGCACATATTCACCCATACAGCCACTCTCACAATCACTCACTCACACATACAGTCACTTATATAATCCAACACTCACCTATACTGCCTTTCGCATATGCAGTTACTCACCCATATACCACTGACGCATCCATTCACTCACCGACACAGCGATACGCACACTCACTCACCCATACAGCCCCTCTCAGATGCACTCATGAACCATACAGCCAGTGATTCACCCACTAACTTATCCATGCAGGAAGTCAAACACCCCGTCACCCACACACACAGTTACTCATACACCCATGCAGGTACTCAGACAACCAATCAATAACCCATATAGCCACTCATGTACCTACTCACCAACCCATGCAGCCTCTTACACACCAACTGACAGACTGATACAGACATTCACACAAATTAGTCACTCACCCATACATTCACTGAGACACGTATAATCACTCACTTATATAGTCAGTCATGCACCCACTAAATGATCCATACAGGCACTCATATACCCACTGATTCATCAATACACCTTGGTGTATATATATTTAACACTCATAAACGTTTTAGAAACACTCACAGTCACTGGGATTTGCTCATTTTTATTGGCGATTTATAAATCACTTTTCTACTGTGGTGGCTCCAAAAACACATTTATTGAAGAACGAAGTAGTTTTTAATTGGTCCTGGGCAGCTGGACAGGCTTTTCAACAGTTGAAAAAGGCTTTTGTTAGTGCACCAATTCTGTAACACCTGGACACATCTCAACCATTTATAGTAGAGGCAGATGCATCTCAGGTAGCGGTAGGTGGGGTCCTATCACAAAGAAATAGGTAGAGTTAACTGACCTAGTAACACGGTTTTCTCTAACTGACACAAAGGAAGTGTTCTTGGGCGACTTCAATATTCACTGGAACAACTCAGAAGACACCACAGTCCGGAACCTCACAAACCTTCTTGAAATAAACAACCTTAAACAACTCTGTAATGAACCAACTCATATTAAAGGCTCCACTCTCGATGCGATTATCATAAAAAATGAGCATGTCTCACTTAGATCCATCTCACCCATTGACCACTCCATCATGCACTGAGGGATTACCCTTAGACCAGGACAATCCCCTTGTGTGTATATATTGCAACTTTAGGGGCTCCCTAGCCCCCTCTCAGGACAGGCATATACTCCTATCTAACAACAAAATTGAGCAGAAAGTCTACATGCAAAATAGCAAAGCTCGGCCCCAAACACTAGGGCCCCCCGCCTCAAGGCTGCACTGCCTTTACTTGAATGCTGGCTGCATCCCCAAACATGCAATGGAACTATGGGACCTTCTGGACACAGCAAGACCTGACCTATGTTTCATTGCGGAAACCTGGTTCCAACATGCAGCACTTTTATGTATCTCAATAGTATTCCTCCATGAATATAGTCTACTCAGACTTGATAGGCAGTCCAGAGTAGGTGGGGGTGTGGCAATTGCCTTTCGCAGCCCTGTAAAAGTGGAGCTACTGAAATCATGTAGTGCAGACTGGGCAGAGGTGCTCATATTTAAACTGGAGACTCTGTCAAAGTCTGCCTGGGTAGGGGCATTGGTCTATCCTCTGACAGGTACAAAGAAAGAATTCAGCACTAGGCTGACTGAATGGCTGGCTCCCCATGTCCTTGCATTAGAAAATTTCATGCTGGTTGGTGATTTAAACCGCCACGCTGAGCTGAGTTCAGATCCAGACACGATAGAACTACTTTTGGATCTCGACTCGCTGGGTCTTTCCCAAAATGTGGCAGACTCTACACACATTGCAGGACACATGCTAGACCTCATTTTCACTAACTCACCATTCCTACAGGCAGATTCCCCCATTCCGCAGATCTGGACTGACCATCATACTATCAATTTCTATCTGGACACTGTGAAATCTGAGGTCTTGAAAGTAAGAGCCCCTAGACTGGCAAGATCCTGGAGGAAGTTTGTACCCTTTCTCTTCACTGCAGCTTTCTCTCCCCCTACCTTGAGGAGCTATGATGATATCAATTTAGCCTTCAACAATTTCGAGGGAGCTCTCACCCAGACCTTAGACACCCTCGCTCTGCTCAAACTCAGTAGGAATAAGAAGAACATATTTTCTCCCTGCTACTCCTAATCCCTAAAAAGGGAGAAAACAGCCTGCAGGAAATTAGAACGCAAGTGGAGAACTAACAAAACCCCTGGAGACAAAACCAACTCCAGAACTGTGTTAGGAAAATAACATTCAAATATTAAAGAAGCCAGAGAATCTCATATAATAGACAGGATTAATAATGCAGGCAATTCACCAAGAGAACTCTACAGAATAGTGAAGGAATTCATTAATCCTATAAACTGCGCTTCACCAATTCCAGCCTCACAGGTTCTTTTGCGATAATCTTGCTAACTTGTCTGAGGAAAAATCTCCAAGCTCTACAAGTCCTTTCCTAATGATTCTAACCTGCAAAGATTAACTCTGACTAATCTTTCAGATACCACTGATCTTATTCTCTTTGATACCTTTAATCTGGTTACCCCATTACATATACTGATCTTGATGAAAAGAATTAAATAGGGGTCACCAGTCACCATATGACCCCGCTCTGCCACACATTATGACTGGTCTGGCCTCTGATCTCCTCCCCTTGGCCACCAATCTGCTCACCCTTTCCCAGAGTCTGGAATCTTTTCCAGCTAAGTGGGAAAGCGCCCATGTCAGACTAATTTTGAAAAAGATTACGGCTTACCCTCAAGAGCTGGCCAACTATAGACCTATATCATTGCTCCCCTTTCTGGGAAAAGGTTTGGAGACCTTAGTTAACAATAAATTATTACTTTTTTAGAAACTCATTCTTTGTTGGACCCTTCCCAGTCAGGATTCCAAGCATCTTACAGTACAAAGACAGAACTAATGGAGGCCCTGGATTATATCAAACTTGCTCTGGATAGGGGGGAGCTCTGCCATGCTGGTTTTAGTTGACCTGTCCGCAGCATTCGATACCATCTCCCATGAAACATTAGCTCAAAGAATGAGCGAGATTGGAATCGGGGGCAAGGCATTTAGTTGTTTAGAAAGTTTCATGAACCATCGAACCTAGTCGATACAGTTGGACTCGTTCAATTTCAGAACTATGGTTGGACAAGGGTGTGCCACAGGGCATTTATGTGTCTCCCTTAGCCACAGTGATAAGATTGTGTGGCTCTGGTGTCATCTTGTATGCAGATGACACCCAGTTTGTTATCACCATGGAGCCCAATCCTAAATCTACAAAATTAAGATTCAGGGAATGAATGACTAAGATTGCCGTATGGATGTCTGCTAATCAACTTCAAATGAACACCGACAAAACAGAAATACTGCTTTTCGGGAAAGCTCATTTGTTTTGGTCAAATGACTGGTGGCCTAGGGATCTGGGCATCACTCCCACTCCAAAACAAGTAGTAAAAAACTTATTGTTCTAATTGATGACAATCTGTCTATGAAAGAACACGTGAACTTTATTTCTGAAACCTGTTTTGGCCTAATGCATATGCTCAGAAAAACTTTTCAGTGGCTACCCTTGCAGACTAGGAAATCACTTATCCAGAAACTCATTGTGAGCTGCCTGGATTGGGAAATTTGTTAATGGTTGCAATGAATGAGGGTCTCTTTTCTAAGCTTCAGGTGATACAAAACACAGCAGCACGGTTGGTGTGTAACCTACCATCTCGTTCTCCTTCGGAACCCACTCTGAGATTTCTCCATTGGTTACCCGTAAGTAAGCATGCCCTCTTTAAACTTCTGTTTGGCCCATAGGTCTCTTCATGGAAAAGAGCCTCGCTACCTACAAAACAGGGTGCAACCATACATTCCTATTCGGAATTTGAGATCAAGGGATCAACTGCTACTACACAACCGGCACATCTGTACAGTCAGGTATGGGGGGGCGCACGTTCTCCTTCTTGGTTTATAGGCCTTTACCCAATTGTTAAGAAGATCACTGACATTGCCATGAAATTAGATTTACCTCCGCAAATTCAAATGCATCCATTATTTCATGTGTCATTCTTAAAACCTGTTGTTCTGGAAACTGTGTTTCCCTCTAAACCTCCAGCCAAAATTGTAGCTGATGAACCTGAATTTGAACTGGAAGCAATAATGGATTCTAAATGAATTTGTCATTGACTTTACTGTCTGATTCATTGGAAAGGATATGGTCCAGAGGATTGTACTTGGGAACCTGCATGTCATGTTCACGCGCCTCGTCTTCTACGCCTCTTTCATCGCTGTTATACTGTTAAACCCAAGGCATTTGGGAGGGCCATGGCGGGGTGGTGTGATGTTGGGCACGCTCCAGTCGCGGCATCCCTGCAGACGGCCTCTTCAATGGGTGGAGCACGCAGCCTTGTCGCAGGCTTTTCATTCCGGAACCCTGTTTCTTTCCTTACCTGTTAATGGCACCCTGTGTCTCGGCGTCCGCTCCTGCTATTTCCGACGCACAAGCAAACACACAAGCAACATACAGACACTATCAACACTACACCCACAACCATTACCACCACCACAACCTTCTCCACACTCACAACCACAACCACCATACCCAGCACAACCAACATCCCTCCACAACCACCAGCACACCCACCCCACCACATCCACTAGCATCCCCCGACCACCATCGCCCCCACAACCACCAGGACACCCACATACACCAGACCCACATGCAACTGCACAACAGACAGACACACACACATCACACACTCCAGCTCCCTCTACCTCCAAACCCCAGTCCTCTCCCACCCCTCCACCCTTTATCCTAGTTCTGCTTTTTTTCTGCTATGACCTTGACCCCTTCCGAACCCAAACCAGCCCCTCCCAAACACAAACCTAGCACTCCCACCCCTTTCAAATCCAAACCAAACCACACCACCCCTTCCACAACCAAACTCACCCCTCCCAAACCCAAACCCACCCCTCCCACCACTCCCAAACCCACCCTCTACCACCTCTCTCACACACACCTCCAGATCCTTGAGGTGCCTGATCTGTGCCCACTAGATGCTCCTTCCTGAGGAGGTTACCCTTTGGCAGTGTGTTTAGGAGGCAAATTCTGGGCAGCAATGACAGGCTGTTGCTGTGTATAGTGTTTGTCCCCCTTGTATTACTTTTTCCAGAATATATTTTGAGAGAAGTGTCTCATTTATGAATACAAATATTTTATTTTTGCAGAGTTTGTCCTGCTATTTTTATTCCTTTACAAGTCATTGATTATGAACAATGGTAATGATGAACACGTGTGATACATATTATTACTTACATTTATGACAGCAAAGACAAACTTTTTTTAAGGTACCCTTTTTGTACAGGGCAAACTTTAGTGATAAAAATATGTAATGGACATAGTAAATTTGGTGCAAGCATTTATCATGATAATGGACACTTACACCAATATAAGCCTTTTTTTGCTTTTGAGTGTTAATACAGGTGTGTTTATCTTAACTTGGCAAGTGAGTAAAATAAACACATATGCATTGCACCTTAAAAAAATTGTGACAATTGCAATTGAGTATAATACAGATAATATACTAGACAAGGGGAGCTGTTACATTAATAAATATTTAGTGATTTAAGTTTAGATCTAACATTGATTTTAAAGATTTTTAAACAAAGCGTTGCATTTTTTCTAGTACAATTTCTACATTATATTACATTTAAATTATCCCAATAATGTGTAATGCAAATGTTTATGATTTTGTAGTATAGGAATATTACTTAAACACACCTGTATGGTCACTTTTGTTTTTTTGATTAATGTCAATTTTTGTGTAAGTATCCATTACCAGGAAGGCAGCTTGCACTAACTTTGCAAATCTTATACAGGTGTACTTCTTTAAATTACTTAAACCACAACATTACACATTAGTTAAATATATGTCTTGTATGCAAGATTTCAAAATGCACGAGTCCAGAGCTACTGCAAACAGACAATTCAAACAGAAACAAGTAAAAAAGAAGCTTACCTTCAATTCAGGCGACGACGGGGATGATTAGATATGTGGCCGAGTAGCAGCAGCAATGGCAGGACTGGGACAATAGGGTTCATGTCAGCAACAGAGGTAGGAGTAAAAAGAAAATTAAGTTTCTAACTTATATACCTTCAACACTGCCAACTCAGGTGTGAAGGTTTACCCGCCAGAGTTACGTCCACGGGAAGGCACATTGTGATTGGTCCAGTAGACAAAGTGGCTGTTCTCCCTCCGACAGTTGCTTTTGCCTATGGCGCAGTTGAAGCGGGGGAACAAATCTGGAGGAGTCAGTGGCACTCTGACGGTCCTTCATCCATTGATCCACCTGCATCTAAAGAGAGCGGGCGGACCGCCTAGTAGGTGGGCGGGGAATCCGACAGAAAAAGAACGTCAGGGCAGATTCCGCCAAGATGTAAATCAAGCCCTTAGTCATAGGCACATCATCTAAAGATAGGTCATATTTTGAGAAATAATATTCCAGATGTTATTGATGATAAAACATATTTATAACTATACTACAAGATAATGCTTAGATACGGGGCAAATGATGGCAAGTAATAACCCCTACAGAAAAGGAAGGGAGATAAATACAAATATAACAGTTCTGAGCCCCCATAACCTTGGAATACTCATGCCACAATCTAAGCATTTTCAGAGAAGTTCCCTATGGAACCATCCTTGATTAATATCTTCATATTAAATTTATGTTGTTCATTTAAATCAGTGTGATCAGTTTTGGTGTCGATTGAAGCATTCAGAAGAGTTAAGACTCACAAGTAAGCCAATCGTTAGTACGAGTGTGGTACATAACACTACAATTGTTTGTATTCTACAACTTTTGGGTGTTCTTGGCACCACTGTTTCTCGCAAATCAGAGCAAAAAAAAGAAGAAAAATCAAAAATCTAATAGTTGATTCTACTTGTGCAAATCATCAAAACTTTAAGCTTGTTTTTAGTGTATGTTTGTTAGTTCCTTAGCTTTTGAATTTAGAACTTGCAATTTTCAACTGGGTATACTAAAGTGAAATTCTATACTTCTTCTGGATTACTATGTGAACCTAATATCTTTAGCAGATACTTAAAGTATGACACATGGAATTTTGATGTCTGGACATGTCAATTATCAAAAATATCAACCAATCTTTACTCTTGGTAGCACTATTAATGCGGGTGTTTCAAAAACACTTTGATGATTCTCAATTTCATGACCTCTCAGATCTGGTTCACTTTCAGCAAAATAGTTTCACTCAGGAGATGAGTATCTTCGATTTGGCACTCTTTGTTGCTTTGTTCTTCTGACTTCTGGTTGCTAACTATCACTAGCACTGTGTTCGATTGGCTCTATTTCTTCTCTGATCATTTCTGGGATGCGTTCTTCCGACACAACAGGTATCAGAATATCACCATTTCCGGCCACCTTTCTTTCCACAGCGACCTACCAGCCAGAGTGCTTGCACTTTCTTCCAGTTCTTGTTGCACCCTTTCGGTTTCAGTTGCTTGATTTACTGTGGATACTCTAGGCTCATTCACTACATGCTATGCACTTGTCACAACTTGACTCTGAATCCCTTGTGCGTAATCTTCACCTTTGAACGTTCATTCTGTGCTGGTGTTTTACTCTGTGAATCAGTGGTTGTTGTCACCACTTCTTCACTGACTTGTGTAACTCTCTTGGTGTGGGAAGTATGGCTCCAGTTCTGCAGACCTCCAGACTTGATAGCAGTGTTCGTCACCAGGATCACTAGGTAGGGCCCTTGACAGCAGTGCTTGAGACAAGATTCCCTGGTGTGTTTCTTCACTAGAAACCAATGTCCTGTACTTTAGCCATGAAACAGTTCTTGTCTTGGAAGCTCGGTCACCAAGTCAACCTGATGTGAGACAGAATGCACAACATCAGCCAATCCTTTGCAGTAATCAAGAATCATATCATCCTTTATATTTACAAGCATAGCTGCAGGTATGCTTGTAACAGGCCATTTCAAAGAGATAGACATGCAAACCTTGGCCATCCTAGATTTCAGAGTGCCCCTAATCTGCTTCACAACACCAGAAGCTTCTGGTCTGTAGCTGCAATGAAATCTTTGTTCAATCCCAAATGCTACACACAATACCTTCATCACTTTGTTCTTGAAGTGACTGCCTCTATCTGACTCCAGAGAAACTGGTAGGTTGAACCTTAGAATCAATTCCCTCAGTAATAATTTGGCCACAGTAAGGCTGTCACACCTTCTGGTCAATATGCATCACCCGAACGAGAGAAAAGACAGACAACCACCAAAATTTAGTGGAAACCATTGCAGAAGGGAAACTCTACAAAATGCATTTGATTAAAGGGAACATCTGACCTCCCTATGTGACTCATGTTTACAACTTTCCTCATGCCGTCATTTAACTTCTGTCAAGTAAAGCAACTGTGACATAAACTCTCAGCAATAATACAGAAATGAGAACCATACCAGTGCATTTTGAAGGTGCAGATCGTAGCGTCTCTTCCTATATGGGAGGAACCATGGAAATGCCTGGCCAAAGGTGAAAGCATAGAAACAGGTAAAACATTTCTCCCAAGCCTTGAATACTGAAGCTCATCCTGATCCTTTATACAGCTAGACCTCACCCACTTTTCCTTCTCTGTCTCTGGGGTATCATCTTGTAATACTTTTATTTGCTCCCAAGTATTACTTGTATTCAACAGTGTCATTGTCAGATATACATGGTTCCTCCTTATTAAATGCCAAGACTCAAGAGTGCAATACCTTTAGTTTCATCCTCATAGTGGTTTTCGGCAGTTACAAATTCCCAATCGCTCTTGTGTGCTGCACATTTTACAACAGATATTTCTCTAGGAAACTGCAATGCTTTTCACAAATCCATGACATATTTCCGGTTTTGTACTGGAGAACCAGAGGAAGTCAAGAAACCCCTGTGTGGCCACAGCTGTCCGAAATCTTGGACCATACCAAAACTATATTAACTGTCAGTATAAATGGTAACACTCAGGCTGTTGGAAACACACAATGGTCGGGTGAGGGCAATCAACTCAGCCACCTGTGTGGAAGTTACATTGTTCAAATAGAAGGCTTCCACAACACCTTCTAGAGTGCACACAGCCTAAACCACTCTCAGAATTCTTCATCCAGCTCTTAAACAAGAGTTGTCCCAAACAAGGTAAAATTTGGCTTTTGCAAGGGAACCTCTCGAAAGTCAGGTCTTGGCTTGGTGTACATTCAGTAACATCTAGACACGAATGGTTGATTCCATCATCATCAAAGTCACTGTCTGGAAGTGGCAAGGAAGTAGTAGGGTTTCGTACATTATATCTTCTGAAAGATACATTTTCTGCTACCAAAATCTCTTGTTCATATTTGGTAAGTCTGATGTTTGTCATGTGCTGTGTTTAAGTGTGGGTCAGTAAAATCTGAACTAAATATTGACCCATCACAATAAGCGAGTAGGCCATAACAATGTCTTCACACTGTTGGATACTAACACTCACTGCAGCTACTGCTTTTAGACTTCCAGGAAGCACTGCTGCCGCTGGATCAAGTGTGGCAGAGAAGTAAGCCACTGGCTGTTTTGCCTCCCTGTGTGTCTATGTTAAAACAGACAATGCTCACCTTTCATATTTGTGATAGTACAATACAAAGTTCTTATAATAATCAGGCATTCCAAGATCTGGTGTGCTGCAGAGGTTCTCTCTGAGCTCTAGGAAGGCACTTATGCATTTGTTGGCCCAGAATAGCTTGTAAGATTCATGATTATGTATAAGTCTCAGTAGAGACTTAGGCACTAGGCAGACGTTGGGAATCCATGGTTGAATGTATTCCATCATTCTCAGAAACATCTCTCTGTGTTGTAGGGTGGTTCATTCTCAGGATTTTAAAGATACATTATTGGGACACTTTCCTAGCTCCTTTCTCAATGTGAAGTCCCAGATAGAGAACCTCCCTCTGACAATATCAGCCAAGTAATTCAGCAATGCAATTGTGTTTTGCTTGCATGCCTCTTGCGTTACTGACACTGTCACAGGTAAGCAATGTATTAGACCGAAACCGAGTTGCATGGCAACTGTAGAGTCTCCAGATTCTTCTTCAGTATCTGATTGAAGATTGAGAGGCCCTCTGTATACCCCTGTGGGGATCAGCATGCCAGAGCTTTTCCTAAAAATTAGAAGGTGAAAAAGAACTGACTATCATCATGTAAGGGAATGTGAAAGAATGCTTGACATAGATCAATGACTGAGAACCACTCGGAATTGCATGGAATTTGGTGAAGAATCATAACAGGATTCGGGACCATGGGACAACATGGAAGAACAATTTGATACACCTTTGTCAGGTCCCTAATATTTCTTTCAAGATGCCTTGCTCTAGCATAGATTCAATCGTATGCATAATTCCCGCCACTGCCTCAAAACGTGAGGTTGTATAGGGGCATTTCTAGATACTTTGCATTAGGCTTTATTGTGATTCTCCTTTCCTGCACCAACAGTGGAAACAGAGATATAACATGAATCTGCCACATACAGACCATTCTGACATCCTCTCTGAGTCAATTTAGTCTACGCCAACATAAATTTCTCCTTAATCTTATTCTGCTTTGCTTCTAAATTATCACTGCAATATTTTGCATAATGGAGAATCGCGTCCAGGGACTTCGGCTGCAGGCAAATCACATTCTGCTGTATGTCAGGGCTAATTTCTGGATGCAAACCATGGACAAACTGAACCCATAAGAACCCACAAAGAATTTCCCTTTCAGAATTTTCAATGCAACTATGCCTTCTGAAAACTTGCATCAATCTCTCATAATAAGCATGCAGGAATTCTCTGGACTCTTGGGTAGTTCTGCTTATCGCAAGCCAATCGACCTCCTTTTGAAAGATTCATTTTTAAATGAGTAATCAACTGGTTATGCTTGTCCATAACAGTAGGGGGAGGCACATTTGTTCTAGCATCCTTCTGTGACTTTGCATTTGGCCAACCCACAACCACCTTACATTCTTACCACAAACCCTTAGGGACCAAAGAAGGTATTCATGGCTTCCCAAAGAATTTTCAAAATCTTCATGATCCTATCCACCACACTAGGTTCGAGTCTCAGCGTCACCTCAACATCCTGTGGTTCTGGGCTAATCATTTAATCTCCCTGTGCCTATGAACAGTGCCTAGAGACCCTCGTGGGTAATTAGCTACGCTATACAAATCCAATTTTTATTTTTATACCATTGGTCGGGATTGTCCCACAACTTTGGAATCTGATTTGTGGATGTAAAGAGAAAACCACAACTCCAAGGCACATAAGCATACCCACCTCTATGCACTTTTCTCAACGGATACTCTCCAGCCCCTGTTTTACCCGACCCCTTTACACTTCTTTTTTTTTTTCTCCCGTTTTGCCCATCGGTCCTTGCATTTATGTGTATCCCTCCCACTCTCTGATGCCTTCCACTAACCCCTTAATGTGCATTTTCAAACCTGGTAATCAAACTTTCTTTAGCCATGAACATTCTAAAATTATTTTATTCAAATCAACTCCAAATTCTGAAGTCAGCTTTTTTCAAGAGCCTCACAAGCATACCTTGAAACTTCCCTGCTCAAGAACTTAAGCTCTGTTTCTTTATACACATATATGAAATCAAGGTCAAGATTTCCCTTTGCCAGCTCCTCATTTCTGCTCTTGATTTTATGACATTAAGCTTCCTAAGAAGGGTCTCTTCTGTCTGAAGTTGTGATCCTAAAGCTACAACAGTAGCAACAACATATATACATCTAGGGGCAATCTCCCCTGCCTTAGGTCATGCTCCCAAATCGAGATTGGCAGCAACAGTAGAGGTACTAGTGGCTGTCATGACAACATACACACTAGCTGAGGTAATGCCACTAGGTGCAGTAACAGCACCTAAAGATCTGCTGTGGCCATGTGTAAACCTCCCTCTGGGAGATCCAGTTCAGCAAATGCGCTTGCACTGGCTCCAAGGTCTACTCCTTTCCGGTCACCACTTGGTTCAGAGAATGCACTACAGGACAGCATTGCAATGAGATGGTCAGAAATTTAGCAAATCATCCAAAAACTCATCATTCGTTTAACTGTCACTCTCATCCTTGCCTCCCTCTTGTCTTTCCCCCTCCCACTCTTGATTTCTTCCCTTCTATCATTTCCTTTGCCATCATAGGATAAATAAATATTTCCTCAATTACATTTTCTCCCCACCCCTGCTGTTTTGCATTCCATCTCGCTTCCATTCAACGACAGACTTTATTTCTCATTTGGGTTATGTACTTCTACTTCTCCGTCTCATGAGCAGCATTTTCTCGTGCATTCAACACTTCTAATAGTGCAGGTCTTGGCTGGAGATTCAGCTCATACAACACACGCCTCAAATATTCACTTTTCCTCACATTTAAGGTGCCATACCGGGGACAATGCATGTACCAAATTGTCTTTGAAATCTGATTCCATTCTTGATGAAAGACACAAGTCATTGTAGCATTAGTAGCCATATTGCATGCAGATGTGCCCTCTGAGCAGCCTCCTCCCTAGCATGGATAGGCATGATTACATCATTTCTAAACATAGATCCTATTTTCTTAAATAATTTCATCTTTTCAGCTAATTCAAAACAATACAGACATCAAATTGAAATGACCAGCAGTTCCCAACACATCACAGTGCAATACTTAGCGACTCAAACACCCAATCTTAGCATGACCCCACTGAAACAATTGATTGCAGCACAACACCCAATGATGTGATGACAAATCCCATTGCATCACTCAAGCAGAACAAGCAATCCCAGCGCAGCATGTAATGACGTAACTTGCCGCACCACACAGTGGCCCTCACTTCATTCCAATCAACTTTGCATCAGAAAAAAACTAAAAAAAAAAAAGAACTATTCTCTGTTTAAATAAAGAAATTAAAGTTGGCAATCACTCTAGGGGAAAGGAGGATAAAACACAATAAAGCAAGTTCTCGACCAGTAGGAATTCACCTTGACTAGTGTGGTTCACTCCATTGCACAAAGGGTCAACTCAGCCCCAATCTCAGTTAATACAATCTCACAATAGAAGTTTAATAAGTTCCTAACTTGGTGTGGTGCACCTCACAGTCCAAAACCTCAAACATTAACAGACATGTCAAATACCACTTAAATATATCTCTATCTATCCTGGGATCATGAATTACAAAGAATCCAATGTCCAAAGTTCAACTCTTCCCAGGAAGCACATTAATCTTCATAAGTATAAATGATCTACACGAAAAAGGCCCTTCAATTTTGAACTTCGACACAAGGCCCTTTTGGACCGAAGTTTGACACTGCAGCTCAAAGCATGATAAATCCTCAAAAACTGCAAACACCACAACTCTTGACAACTGAGAATCAAAACAGCATGACCCTACATATAACCACGCTCCTAAGATACTGCAATACCTTTCAGGAATGCTGCAACACCATCAATAATCCAAATGAAGCAATGGAAGCTCAGATGTGTAGGCTGATTGTCTGAGGCAAGGCAAATTTAGGATTCAGGGGTAAATTTTAAATCTTCCAGTCCTCCTTGTGCAAATTTTGTGGCCCATGAAGTACTATCTGATTAACTGAAATTTGAAACGGATGCTGTAGGAAGCTGGCTCTGTATATACTATAACAAAGTAAGGTATAGTGTGCACAGAGTCCAGTGTATACCCAAAGGCTTACAGACGAAAAAGTAGATAATACCTTACTCTGTATTTGTGGTAGTGTGGGCGAGCAGAAAGGCTTTATCTGAGGGTAGTGTTAAGCATTTATTGTACACACTCAGGCAAGAAATAATGTTACACACTCAAAGACTGAATTCTGAACAATTTGTTTTGTATAAAAATATTATTTTGTTGTATTTTATTTCTAGAACCAAGCCAGGCTTGGTGCAGGTAAGTGAAATAATACTTTGCAGGAATAATACAGTTGAATGCAGTTGTATGTAATTGGCTTGGATACAGGTAGGTCAATTATTCAGAAACAGTGAAATTACTTTTCAGTTACTTTGCAATTACTGTATGATTACTTTTTAGATTACTTTTCAGATGGCTTTTTCTACTCAGTGTGATATGCCTAGATATCACACTGGGACATTTCCTAAATAAAAGGTAAGTAAATCAGTTTTTGTAACCTCACAGTTTCCTAAGTTTTCATACAATTTACCAACTCCACACAAAACATTTTTCACAGAAAAGGAGGCAATGCAATCCTATGGGAGGACATTACGCTATCAGTTTACAGGTAAGTACTTGGTTTTGGGAGTTGGTTTTCTGGGGGGGGGGTGAACAAGGGTTCCCCCAGGGTCAAGGATGCACTCCAAGAGCAACCTTAGCGGCACTAGGGTGAACGGATGCAGAGTGCTGAGGCCCAATGTTATCCAATGGGGGATAGGTGGCCTCCGGTTGGTAGCTGCTCACGAGCAGGCCATTAGGTTGAGGGAGGAAAGCTCCTGGAGTTAAGCACAGGGCAAAGGGAGGTTCAAGTTAGCACCCAAGATGCACCCCAAGCAGCACTAGGGCGGCCGGTGCTGTTTCGGCGTCGGGTGCCCTGTTACTTTTAATGGTGATTCTCCAGTTTCAACAAACACTGAGGGTTGGGCACTAAGATCTTCTGGAGGCGACCACCGGTTGGAGAGGTAAATTGGGATGTTGTGGGATCCCGGGACACTGTCGGTTGGGTCATCGGGTGCAGGGGTGTCTTTTGGCGTCGGGTTTTTCTTACCGGCTATGGTCACTGTCGGGGGATCCTTCAGAAAGGGACTGCAGGTGTCATCGGGAGACTCAAGGCAGGTCAGGGGTCACCAGATCGCAGGTCAGGATCACTGGGGAGACCTCCTCATGGTGTTGGGCCACTCAAACTCAGGCCTTAGGCGTGGGGTGCAGAATGGTGCAGACTCACGGATTTGGCTGGAGCCAGAGTCTGTTGGTGAGCAAATCCGGTGCTCACAGGAGACAAAGTCTTTTCAGTGAAGGCAGGGCAGGTCCTCCGGGTCCTGGGGGGCTGCTGGCTGCAGGACTTGCCGGGATTCTGCTGGAGCAGATCGAGGTCGGGACAGGCCAGTAGGGCTGGGCCCAAGTCAGTTGGTGTCCTCCTCTTCTTCCTTCAGCACGGCTCTTCAGCCCTTCTTCTTCTTGTTTCTTCTTGTCTAAAGAGGCAAGGTTCAGGGTTGCCCCTAAATACTAGATTTGGGGGCAGTTCAGACAGGTACAGATTGAGATTAATGGGTCCCTTCCTTGGGATGGGTACACACCCTATTGTGCCACCCTCCAGTGGGAGGGGGGCATAAGTCTGACTATGATTGGCTAGGTCCTCCCATCTTCAAGATGGCGGGGACTGAGAATTGTGCTTCACCTCGTCTCCCCCACCTAAGGGGTGGGGTTGGCAAAGGTGGGCGCACCTCTCCTCCTATCTTGGTTTTCCAGCCAATTCTCTCACCCAAAGTAGGGGTCAGAACCGGTAGGGGCCAGTTGCTGGGAGCAGCAAATGGCTGGCGCAGCTCACAAAGGCGGCAAGCCTTTGAAGCTTTCCCTTCGTGGACCCTGCCCATCCGGGGGGAGGAGGCTTGGCACCTTTAACCAGGTTGTGCTTTGTTTCAGGACCCCGAGAGTGGGAGGCTCTCAACCCAGGGGTCCAGAAACATGTCTGGGGTGGCAGCTGGTGAGCAGCCAGTCAGCCAAGACACTAGAGTCAGGTCATTCTTCAGGGGGCATCTCTAAGATGCCCTCTGAGTGCATTTTTCATTAAATCCCACACTGATGCAAGTGTGGGATTTAATGAAAAATGCACTTTAATGTGCCGAGAAGTTTTATATCAAACTTCTCAGTTTTCTGTAAAGCCATTATGGTGCTGTGGAGTTTGTAATGACAAACTCCCAGACCATATACTCTTTATGGCTTTACTGCACTTACAATGTCTAAGAATGGACTTAAACACTGTAGGGGTACAGGGCTCATGCACCTGTACCCTCACCAGTGGCATAGTGCACCCAGATAGAGGGGTAGCTGACCAATGCCATAGTCAGTGGGTTGTAGGAATGGCACACAGGGATGTGTGCCATGTCGGCTCTTCACTTTGTTCTGCACCAAAACACGCACCCTGCCTATAAGGGTGGCACAATATGTGCTGCAGCCCTTTGAGGCCTTCCCTGGTCACAGTGCCCTTGGTACCCATGGTACCTTTTACAAGGGACTTATATGTGGCCAGAGAGTTGCCAATTTGGGTGTGCAACAGTACAGATTTAGGGAAAGAACATAGGCCCTGGGTACCAGGCTGGCAGGAACCCAGGGCACACTTAGTCAATGAGCATCAACATCAGGCAAAAAGTGGGGGGCAACCATGCAAAAAGGGACACTTTCCTACAGATGCTGCTCAACAATCAATTAAAACTTTATTTGGTGAAATATCCATAAAAGTATAATGCAAATACAGTTCATCAAATACATTTTGGAATGCACAGAAAGTGTGTGGGCACATGTAGCAGCAAATGTTATGGCAATAATCAATAGATATTAGCAAATACACGTTTTAATATACTTTATCAAATTTAACAATTAAACTAAAAACCTGCTCATCAGGATTAGATAAAAAAAATAAAAACGTATTAAGATAAAACAATGGTCACTCTGATTCACTTAATTGGTAAATCTATTTTCACATGGAGAGATAAGTAGAGACAAAAAAGCATTATTCCTATTGCGATCGAAAAAAACTATCAAGGTGTATTATAACCTCACAATTATGCAAATCTTAACACATGCTGCAATATATCTATTAATTTTGCAGCATATTAACTCAGTTTGCAGCAGTTGTAGGTGCATCAATGCTGACCTACACTAAATTAAAATGTAAAGTCCTTAGCAAAGGCCTAAGTATAGATTTCCTAGGCACGCTATAAAGATCACAAAATAAAAAAAGTGTAGTTATGATTGGGCCGTGTGCGAATTGCAAGGGGATACTGCCAGTTCACGATCATAATTTGCGGCTGATGGATATGAAACAAGGAGATGTGCCATGTTGAGACGGAGCCTTACCAAATATAAATGCTATACACTAGGAATAGTAAGTAGATAAGGTTCTATGTCGTTAGTCGCTACCAACATAGCCTACATCCCTACTGTCTTTTTTCCAACTCCCCCTCCTCTCTCTCTCTACGCATGTGGTTCAAAAGTGCTTTCTTGATAGGCGATTTCATCTGCCTTATAATATTCTGCCAGTAAGAAGACAGCTCCTGCTTGTTATAACTAGGTTCTTGGAATAAATTCCACAGATTCCAGAGATCATGCGCGTAAATCCATGATTTTATTTCTAACCAAGTGATTGGGACGTTGCAGGAAATGAACAGCCGGCACGTGTTTCGCCCATGTGGATATCCAGCCAAGGGCTTTCTCAAGGCTAATCAGTCCAAAATTATTCATTCATAATGAGAGTACATAGTGCATAGACGTATAAGAAAAATCAGTTTGATAAATGTAGGATGCAGAGAAAACCCCGGACAGGAGATGCAGATAGGATTTAGTGGGGAAAAGCCCAGAGAAAAAGACGAAACAGCAGGAAAAAAGGATGAAAGAGAATGAGAAAGAGGGATGGAAATAAAGAAGAAATATATAGGTTATAAGCATGTATTGATTACATTGCGCCACAAAGTCCCATCCTATGTATCTAACTCAAAATATCTATTATTCATTGCGTGGCATACATAATTACAAGCATAAAGGAAACAATTAGGTAAAGATAGGCATCCAATGTATACAGCGCAAAGCACCTGTGCTTCCCAAAAGTATCCTAGGGATGAGCTAGTATTTATATGATGTTATTCAGTTACAAATATATTCGATCATGTACATGATATTTTCTGTGGTATGCAATAATATAAGCATATAATGTCTGGGCTGCAAACCAGCGAGTTCTCCTTAATCTCACTAATGGGAACCTGCAACATTTCTACCACACCTAATGAGATTACTCATACAAACATCTGACAAGCAAAGAAAATTAACCCAAATACACACGGGTACTCTGAATTAACATTTTGGTGATACTTCCGCTTTACTCTGCACAAGGCAGGGTCATATCTAGCATTAGCTATGTACACAAACAGTTAATCATGTTTGTTTATAAAAGTAGAGTCTGAGACAGATTAGAATTTTGTGTAGCAATGATGTGTCTGTCTGGGGCCATGGAAGCCTCTGGAATCTTATCACTGCAGAATCTTCTGGGAAATCTGATGCAGCCATTGTTGTATCATGGTTTACTGTTCCAGAATGTGGCTTCTCTGGTCATTGCTTAGCTTGGAGACTGGAGGGTGGAGGCTGAAGTGTTCAAGCAGAATTCTTCTCATATTCTGTGTTTTACTGTCATTGAAATTGGAGACTTCTTTTGATAACCCCAACCCCCCCCATAGTAGATAGGGGCCACTGAATAACAAATCTGCTTCCCACCAGCTGACACTCTGCTCCATAAAAAGAGGAAAATAAGGTAAAGGAACTTCCAAAGCAGAAACAGAAAACTTATCAGTAATCAGTGGTGGTGCCTCCATACGAGCGGAGGAGCGCCGCCCCCCACACTGCTGCGTAGAAAGCTGGGAAAATAAAATGGTTATGAAAATGATTTTATTGCCATTTTACTTTTCCAGCTTTCTGCGGAACAGAGAGGGCAGGGTTGGGCCAGAGTGTCATTGCTGCTGATTGACAGCAATGACGATGGCCCATTCACTTTGAAGTGCAGTTTGGATGGCTGGCTACCTTGCTAGGGCCAAACCGACATGCGCAGATCAAACTCTCCATCCCAGCTGTCTTAGACAGCTGAGTTGTAGAGCAGGCACAGGGCTCCAGTGCCTTTCGGAGCACTGAGGCAGCCTGCTTCAGACAATCCAGACACTGCACTGAGCAGCATCTGAATTGGATAAGGTGTAGTTTGCTTTGCTTTCCAGCCTCACCTCGTGCTCAGAGGAGTCGGAGCCACGGACTGGAAAGCTTGAGGACATGCTGCAAGGTAAGTGAAACTTTTATGTTTTTTTGCCTTCCTGATTCACTGGGTGATTGATTGTGTGTGTTTGTGTGGCTGTGTTTATGATTCTATGTCAGGACCGGAGGCTTCGGATTATGCTATACTTTCTTTACTTCATTTTCAATAGCAGCCATTTTAACCAATACAAACAAGACCACATTTCCCTGAAGCCCAGGGAAATTGGTGAAAAAACAAACAAGGGACAAACGTATCCCCAAGTCCAATGTCCAATCATAATGCCGGGTCTGCCATATAGTCCCTCTTCAGACTCTAGCCCATCCTCTTTCTTTGCTGCTTGCAGCCATCAGATGAGTGTTTTTGCCTTTCTATTATAAATTTCTGAGAGAGTGTCTAATGTGTTATTAATCGCAGTCGCGGAGCCGCGTATTGGTCTCCCGCGATTGCGAGGTAATGTTTTCCTGCCTTTTGAGCTTATTAATGTAACCTTTGCCAGATTGTTTATTTATTGATTTTCTGTCAGTCGCATGACTGTGTACGGTCCTATACGACTTTCGCTTTGGTGCTGAGTGTTTGCGGCGCATTACCTGAGCTATTTTTAGTCCCAGGTCCGCTTGTCGGCCCTTTGCGATGTCTGCCTTCCATTCTCTGCGGCGGAGTGTGGTCTGGACCTCTGGCCGCTAGGTGGCGCTGTGGTGAGCGTGTTTTCTCGATGGTAATGGTGCGCAGAATTTGAATTCCTGTCTGTTCCAATTCCACCCGCCGTTGCCTGATCCTCCGTCAACCCCTGTAGAGATACGCCCTTGTGTACGAGGGTCTGTACAGGTGAAAGACTGCATTTTTTCAGATGCTCAGAGTGATATACTCTGAGTAGGTGTGTGTGATCATTGTGACGCCTGCAGGGTGTATTCTAAGTACATTGCAAGTGGCAGGCTCTAAGGCTGGCCTGCAGGTACATGCTCCCAGGGGAATCTTGGGCCTGTAAAGGAGCAATTTATATTTTGGCCAATTCCTTGAAGCAGGGTTGTGTCCCGGGGGCGCTGACCTCCCTGTTGTTAATTAGGACTGTGCCCTTTGAAAATATTAGCTGGTCCCCAGCATTCATAAGGCAGTCATCAGGACTGCAGAGGTAGCCAACTGCTACACCAGTATATAGGTACGGTTGGCAGAGTCCAGGGACCTGTTGTCCAATTTTGGTACTCTATTAAAGCATGTCAGGACATGCAGTGGGATGAAGATCCCTTAGCCCAGCTTCCTTGGGATGACGAATTTTACGACGCAGTTGATGTGTCGATTTACAGGGCGGTGGAGGAAGTCATGGTGCCCATGGAGGAGCGTTTAGCGCAGAAAATCACACGTGAATGTGCTAGATGGGCCCCACCTGTTTTGAATGCCCCTGGCAACTCACAGGGTGCGCAAGGGGGAGAACCAGCCCCAGCCAAGCGTCCCCAGGTGGACAGAGTGGATCAAGACACTTTTGAGCACTTGAGGGAAGCGTTCCTGGCTCAGAACCAGTCCTGGGCAACTCCCTCAGACCACACCCCTCCCCCATTCTGCCTACCCCTGCCAGTCCGTCGCAAGGGGTTGGGGATGATACCCAAGGGGACACAGATGAAGAGCCCGGGCCATCCAGACCATGGCGCCCGCCGGCGACCCCTGGGCCTACTGAGCCGCAGGGGGCAACTCAGACATGTTGGACCCCGAGTTGATTATTCACCCCCGGTCATCTGAGTGGACACCCTCCGTGAAGGTGGCAGGCTACGTAGCTAGTCATATTCGGACTCCCATGGGGAAAGAAGCCCGTAGCCACCTCCGGTCGGAGTGTCCGCGGCCCTCCCTTGACGGGAAAGTTGCTCAAACCCCAGAATTGGACCCTAGAATGGCTACCTTTTTGGCCAAGTTCATTAAGGACCCCAAGAAGGGTATAGACAGGTCCTGGAGGGTGTGCCAGGACAAACTTCTGGATGTCCTGGGCCCGATCACCATGTTCCTGGACATGGCCGAGGATGCCAAGGTCTCAGGAGCCCTTATATCCCCAGAAGCCCTTTCGGGTTGGGCGCAATAAGTGGTAGTGTTCCTGGGGAATGCCTAGTGTGCTCTCTCGACAGAGCGGTGGAGGTCTTTCCTCATCAAGGTGGACCCAAAGCTGGGGGATCTGGCCGACTCCGAGGCGGGGGCGGTGGCCCAGGGAGGTTTGTTTGGCAAGCCTTTTATTAAGGAGCTCGGCAAGTTTGTGAACACGTTCACGTCGCTTGATAAACCTCAGTCCTCAATCAAAAAGGTGTTCTCTTCCCGGGTTTTCCATGGGGCCGATCGAGGCAGGGGCCGCTTGACCGGCCTGGCCCTCCAGAACTCCAGGGGGCAAGGCTCCAGGCAAGGGCAATATCAAAATCAAGCCCACTATAATAACTTCTACCCCTCCCATGGACAAAGATCCAGAGGTCGAGGTTTCAGAGGTGGTGACAATGTCTCTAACACCGGTAAGTGTTTCTTCCGCGTCTCTGGTGCGAGTGGGTGGCCGGCTGGCCGAAATTGTGCATGTGTGGGAAACAATCACGAACAATGCTTGGGTGTTGCAAATGGTACAAGGGTTTCAATTAGAATTCTGCGGCAACCCCAGTCAGGCAGTCAAGCCCAGACCTATCCAATTCTCCTGTCAAGAGGCGGAGTTGATCGATGCGGAAGTGTCCGCCCTTATAGAAAAAGGGGCTGTTTGTCTCACCTCGATACACCCACAGGGTTTTCATAAGCAACATGTTCTTAGTGGACAAGACAGATGGGTGGCAACGCCCGGTCTTAAATCTGCGCAAATTCAACAAATGGCTTGTGTACCGCCATTTCAAAATGGAGGGAATTCACCTCTGAAGGGACGTTTTGCCCCCGGCGGATTTGATGGTCCGTTTGGATTTAAAAGATGCCTACTTGGCAATCCCTATTTTTCCACCGCACAGGAAGTTCCTTCAGTTTCTATGGTGCCAACGAGTGTACCAATTCACCACTCTTCCTTTCGGGCTCTCCTCCGCTCCTTGGTGCTTCACGAAGGTACTGAGACCAGTTGTGGAGTACCTCTGAGCGTGGGGAACTCGTCTCATTGTGTACTTAGACGACATGCTTCTGTTGGCACAGGATCCACAAGTGTTGCGGGATCAGTTGCAACAAGCAGTCTATCTCCTGGAAAGTCTGGGTTTCGTGATAAATACCAAAAAGTCACTGTTGGTCCCAGCTCAAAAGGTCACCTTTTTGGGTTTCATGATAAATTCTACTGAGGCAACTCTCAGCCTTTTTTCGCGGAAGATGTCCAAGATCCGCCACGAGTTGCGTCGAACTCTGACCAAGGAGAGGGTCCCGCTTCGACAGATCGCCCGCGTAGTGGGGCATCTGTCGGCCTCCATCCAGGCAATATTTCCAGGCCCCTTGCACTACCGGGCTTTGCAACATCTGAAAGCAAAGCATTTGCGGAAGGGGCTTCCTTATTCACATCCAGTTTTCCTGTCCGAGGAGGCACGGGAGGAAATTCGTTGGTGGCTCTCTCACATGAAAGCTTGGAATGGTCGAGCAATTTTCGGCTCGACCCCAGACCTGGTTATCGAGTCAGACGCCAGCAGGTCAGGTTGGGGCGCCAGGTGTGGAGATTTTTCCACAGGAGGGTCATGGTCTCCGCAGGAACAGGCTCTGCACATCAATTGCCTAGAGCTGTTGGCGGGGTCCTTCGCCGTGCGGTGCTGGACCAAGGACCGGGTTCAGTCGTGTGTCCTTTTAAAAATGGACAATATCTCGGCAGTCCGAATTATATACCACATGGGGGGCACCCGATCGAAGGTGCTTTCGGATCTCGTGACAAACCTATGGCAGTTTTGCCTAGATCATCAAATTTCGGTGACCGCAGAGTATCTTCCCGGTCGGGAGAACGAGGTGGCGGATTGGCACTCGCGTTACTTCAGAGATTCCAGTCTTTGGAAGTTACATCCGGATGTTTTTACAATGGTACAGGACCTTTGGGGACCTTTTTCAGTGGATATTTTTGCCTCCAGGCTGGACCACCAGGTTCCTCGATTTGTCAGCTGGAGGCCGGATCCGTTGGCAGTGGCCACGGATGCTTTCCTGCAAGATTGGATGCAGGAACAAGCTTATGCGTTCCCGCCTTTTGCGATGACCACTCGGGCGTCGGCCCAGATCAGGCGGCAGCAAGCTTAGGTGGTTCTCATCACCCCGATTTGGAGGTCGCAAGTTTGGTTTCCAGTTCTACTGGAACTTTCCTGGGATTTTCCAATCCGACTCCCCCACTTTCCAGAATTGCTTCTCAATCCGGATCAGGTTCCACATCAGATGGTGCTCAGCGGATCCCTGCATCTCATGGCGTGGAGGATTACAGGGGTAGATGGTCAGTTCCAGGCCTTTCGGCGTTTGCTGAGAACCTCCTGTCCAAGGCCTGGGCTGATAGTACAGTCAAGCGATATCGATCAGCCTGGCGGCGATGGTGTCGTTGGTGTGTGCGACTGGGTTGTGATCCCGTGGGCGCAGATGTAGTTCAGGTATTGAACTTCCTGGCGAGCTTAGCCCAACAGGGTTTAGCCTACCGATCGGTGAACACCTTTCGGTCCACCATTTCAGCGGGACATGTTCCGGTGCAAGGAGCGCCTGTCGGGAACACCCTTTTGTTTGTCGGCTTCTGAGGGGACTCAGGCTGTCACTGCCTCCTGAGCCGAGATACTCAGAGTTATGGGACGTCAATAGTTCTCAATTTGTTCTTGTCATGGCGATCCAATGAGTTCTTGTCAAGGAAGGAGCTGTCGTCTAAGCTGGCGATGCTCCTTTGTCTTATCTCCTGTAGGCGAGTTTCGGATGTGAGAGCCCTAGACATCACAGGCAGAGTTTTTTCTCCCTCAGGGGTGTCATTTACCATTCGGGGAAGGACCAAATGTCACACTCGAGTGATAGAATACCCAGAGTTTCCGGATTCCCCGAAACTGTGTGTGGTTCGATGCTTAAAAGCTTATGAAGAAATGTCTTTGGAGCTTAGACCTCCAGGGGAGAGACAGCTTTTGATCGCTCTCCGGAAGCCACATAAGGCAGTGTCATCTCCTACGATTGCACGTTGGGTGCGATGGGTCATGCAGGAGGCTGGTATTAGCCTGTGGCAATTCGGAGCTCATTCAGCGATGGGTGCGATGGCCTCCAAGGCTTTCACGCTTGGAGCAAGATTAGAGGACATAATGAATGCCGCGGACTGGTCCTCGGATTCAACCTTTAAAAGGTTCTATTTCAAGCCTATTATTGATATGGCACATTTGGTGGTAAGTACGCTTTAAACTAGCATAATCCAAAGCCTCCGGTCCTGACATAGAATGAAAAATGTCCTAGGTATCGTAACAGAAAGTTTCAATTCTATTAGGGACTCGTAGGCGAGAATGATCCCACCCGTGGAGATTTTCCGAAATGCCCGCCCGTTGAGAGTAAGTACAGTTTTTCTCCTGTTTTTTGCACTGGTTGACGTAATTGCATAAAATTGAAGTGGTTTTGTATCTCAATATGGATCAGTTGTTCTTGGGAATTTTTGTGATTCAGATTCCAGAGTTTTGCTGTCAAATAATGATTTGTTGGCTTGTATGCAAAAAATGTGTTTGCCGATATTGGATTTCTAGTCCTGATCTTGTGTTTTGGTTCCAGGAGTGGATTCTGGGAAGCAGGACGCATAGAATAAGATGGATGGCATGACTCGCGCAACAAAAAAGGATGGGCTAGAGTCTGAAGAGGGACTATATGGTGGACCCAGCAATATGATTGGTCATTGGACTTGGGGCTTTGTTTGGCTGCTATTGAAAATTAAGTAAAGAAAGTATAGCATAATCCTCGCCTCCGAGTCCTTAATAGAATTGAAACTTTCCGTTACGATAGCTAGGAAATTTTTGATTGCGACTGTATGTGTTTGTGAGCTTGACTGTGCGCCCCAACCGCCACTGGCAGTGATGTTGTTTTCTTGTGATTGCAAACTATAAGGTACCTTTATACTAAATTTCAACCCAAAATTAAAGAAACAGAGCATTTCAAAATATTTTACAGTGGACTCTAAGATGTAAACCTACACGGTATTGTGTCCTTGTGTAGCTGTTATGCCCAGATGAAAATCTGTGTATCAAAATGAATTTAAAACATACTGGAAGCAACACATATAACCTGATAGGACTTGGAGTTTTGAACAGTCTTGTCTCCTGAAGCCATGGCTCTCTTTACATTTGGATTTAGCCGAACATGACAGAATAGTACTATTGGCCTCAAAATGGCTGTATACAGCAAAGTGCCTAATTTTGTCCTTTATATTTGGCTTGATGTCTTCGAAGTTTTTGTCATAGAAGAGTTTTCTTTTATTGGACTCTCGTTGGTGGTAGTTTGATTATGCAATGTATATTATGCAAGTTCCCACTGACGTTTAGCCTTTACCACCTTGCGCCCCTGGGCAAAAAAGTTGACCCTTGATATATGCATCAGCATCTGGAATTGCTGTATCTTTTCATCAATTAGTTGACCTGGCTAAAGTTATCTTTACCTTAACAGAGAATATCAAATTAAAGACGTTTACCAATGATATTTCAGCTTGGCATAGAGGTGGTTGATCTTTGGCCTATCACTTTTCCAAACTTCCAGGGTTGTCAGTCTTTCTCTAGAGCTCTAAAATTGTTGAACAATTTTGAAAAATTCAATTTTTTAAGTTTGAATGGTTAAACAAATGAATATTTCACTTCTGCACATATCTGGGTTCCGATTACAGACCAGGTAGTCGGTCGACGTGTCCAGTAAATACACCTTTTAATAATTGCACCTGACACAGGCTGACACATGAATCATGACATCATGAATATGCTGCCCTGGGGCAGCACATTAAGCAAGAGATGGAGCCACTGCTTATAAGCCACTCAGTGTTTCACGGTGCAGGTGGCAGCCATCTGCACTTTAATGAGACGACAGATATCCTCCTGCAGGTGGGTGCTGTGAGCGACTGCAACCGCCTCGAGGGAAATGTCTGGGGGATCCATAGTACCCCTTTGCCCCTTCTAGAGGGCTGCCCTCAGGAAGCATACCGACAATGCGCCACCATTTTGTAGTGCGCTGTCAGTGTCTCTCCTAAAGACCTGTTTGCAATTGTGCCTGCCTTTGTAATATTCAGCAGGCGCAGAGGCAAAGTGGTTTACTTCTTTGCATGGGCAATGACCTCATACCAATTAGGGAACGTCCTCACAAGGTAGTGCTGATGCTACATGTGCATCAGCGCTATCAGTATTGCAGAAGCATCTACACGAGCATCGGTAACCATTCTGTAATACCCACAAATTGGATGCGTACTCCCATTGCGCCACATGGCACTATGTGTAATATGACCCAAGTTGTCAAAGTAATTTTAAGGCATGGGCAAAGTTGGCTATTGCCCAGCACCCTCATCTCCAAAGGGTTCCTTCGGTAAAGTGATCAGGTTAGTCAGAAACCATGCTGTAAATATTGTGTATAAAAAACAGGTTCCTTTTAAATTTGACAGCTCGGCACGCCAGCTTCCTGACGTTTAGTTTGCAAGCCGGGCGTGCCCAACCATAATCCATATGCTCTTTGCGGCAACTAAATAAAAAAATCTTTCTGCCTCATGTCCCTCTTCTTATGTCATACCTCTCTCTTTACATCTCTATGTACCTTCCCCCTCTATCGCACTATCTATACCTCATTTATGTCTTCTACTCCTCCCACTCAGTACACTTCTCTCTACCCCATCTCCCTCTAACTCTATCTCACAACCTTCATTCACACCACTACTCTGTGACCTCACATCTTTTCTCTTCTACTACTCTGCCTGCCTCAAAGCTATCTCTATCTCACACATCTCTTTACACTTCACTGTTGTATTTCCATCACACCCTCCTTTTAACTCTCTTGTATCCATTTAATCTTTCTCTCAACTTAATCTCTCTTTTTATCTCACCTCTCAATCTCTCTACCCCTCATCTTTCCACCTCTCTCAGCTCCCTATCTACCTCACTAGTCTCTATCTCACCTCCCTTTACCACACTTATCCCACATCTCTCTTCACCTCATCCTCACCTTTCTCTCACTCTCTCTCTGTCTCCTTTCTGTTTCCGTCACTATCTAACCTCTCATTTTACTTCACAGTTTGATCTCTGCCTCACCTCTCCAACTTCTCTCTATCTTTCTATCTTCCTTTCCTCTGCCTCATCTCTCATACTATCTTACTACTTTCTCGCTACCTCTTTTTCTCTACCTCTCTTTTCTTCCATTATCTGCGTCTGTCTCATTCTCATTTCTCTCTGCATCTCCTTCTCTATTTCAACTCACTCTCCGTACCATACCTCTCTATCGCTACCTCACTTTATATAACTCTCTATGTCACCTGTATCGCTCTCTTCTGCTAGGTCTCTCTGTAGTAACCACTTCTCTTTTTCTCTGCCAAACCCTGTCTCTCTACTGCCCATCATTTCTCTCTACACCTCATCACTCTTTCTCCCTTTTAACCCTCCCTCTCTAACTCCTAAACCACTTTGCCTGTCTACCTCTACCTTTCTTTGCCTCTAATTATTTCTTACTCTTTCTACCATACCTTTTTCTCGTCCTCACCACTCAGTGTACCCCACTACATACCCTGCTATAATTTTACTTCTATCTATTTGTTCCATCACCTTACTTCTCACCTTACCATACCTAATTCTCTGCTTCTTTTATTCTTCTACTACACCGCTCTTGCTTTACCATTCTCTTTACCTCTCTTCTTTCCTAGTGTATCACGCCTCCTATCATTTTTCTTACTTAAACAGAGTCAGAGATTTCCATCTAACCAGATAAGTGTACACATAAAAAGAAGAGAGGATGGAATAGGGAAAATAAAAAAGTTAAGGATCAAGTTGTCTGATTTCACCCGATGAAATGAAGTGCTTTGATTTTCACGTTTGCAGTCAGAATGGCAATTTTGAAGGAAATGTATTTGTGATTGCGAATATCTGGTACTGAAAGCCACAATTGAAAGTGCTTTTTGTATGTGTCTTATTTCATTATGCACTAGTTTATGCTGATGTTTGTGGTATCAGGACTAGCCAAAAACTGTCCAGATGTCATGGTAACTGTCACCTAGGACTAGGGGTGGGCAGCAAACTCTGCTACGCCGGTGGAGTTCATGAAGTTTTGCCACTCCACTCTCCACTTGGAGAGCAGCGTTCAACAAAAAAACCTCACCTACCACCCGCTGAGCAGAGTGGCTCGGCTCTCCCCGAAGCTGTCTGCGTCCCATACTAGAGAGTTACTCTCTCCTATGCTCTGGCACCCTTTAAAGATTGTTGCAGGGATTCTGCTCAGGAACAGAACTATGCTTGGGATCACAGACCATCGGCATGTAGGGACTGAGTCATCGTACCACCTCAGTATCTGTGAGCCCGAGTCTGACTAGCTATAGTGCCTCACTTGCTCGCCTAACCTTACCAGAGAAACAATTGAATTGGCACCCCAAAACACAATACTCTCGATCCTCTCAGGGATCGAGGTAACTGGACACACCCTTTCACTCTCTCACTCGGACTCATCCACAATAAAATAAACAAGAGGCACGAAAGAAGTTTAGAATATTTATTCAAACTATTGTGTCCTAAAATGCAGCTTCTTGCCACAATTAGAAAACAAATGCATACTGAAAATACTGTTAGCATGGCCAATAAGCCATATATCATAAAAAGCCCTGTCATGTTATAAGACAGAATATCCTAAACCCCCCTCCCTTCTACTGAAGCTAAACGATTATATATCAAAGATCTCTGGGATTAGTGGCAGACCCCGTACCTTGGCATTCATAGATGGACGTTCTGCATCTTAGCTGACGCAGCAGTCTTGTCTCAGAACCCTTAAAAGCAGGCGTGTTTACATAGTAACATGTGCACAAGAAAAGGCGGCCTACAACATGCACAATTTCACTAACATAGGGAAAACTACAATGGGTCATGCAGAGAACACATGACACCCTCCCTTTGGTAAGGATAATAGTACTAAAGAGAATACTAAGAGAAATAAATGTAATGAAAAGGTAAACACACTCAAAGCATAGTTTAGGAATGGGAGTTACTGAAAATGAATAGAAGAAAATGTCAATTTGGAAAAAAAATCAAATTATGGTGCTTTGGAGAAATCAATTGTGTCACTCGCCATCTCAAAGGCTTAAGGCTCCATAAAGGAGACTGATTCCGCACATGATGATTGGTCAACGCCTAAGTCACAAGCCCCAAAGATCAGACAAGATCTTCGTTCCCATCCGATGCTGAGACATCCAATTCAGAAGTATTCGCCAATGGTGGGTCTGTATGAACGGCATCTGTTGTAGAAAACGTAACAGTAGAAAAAGGTAGTGTGTCAGTGAAGGTGTCAGCATAGGACTCAGCCTCCCCCACCCCCGCAGCCGAGAAGAATCAGCATCCGCTGTGCTCACGGGCTGTAAATGAAAGTCTTGTGGAAGGGCATGCACACTTCATGGCATACTATCGAGAATCAGCCACATGGTGTAGTTTGACATGTTCAATGGAGACAGAGCATTTGTCTTTGTATACTGGAAGGGGTGGCAAAATCGCAGTTCGTGTACCTTGGATGTCAAGGACCAGAACAGGAGCACGGTACGTACGGCCAAATTTCTTTTTGATTGCCACCTTTTCTCGAACAAGGTCTCCAACTTTTGGAAGCCAGATGGAAACTGGAAGTGGATCTTCAGCACTTGAAGAGAGAGATGTAGGCAACTGTTTGTGAGATTGAGTGTCACAGAACTTTTGAAGGTCCTGTAAGACAGCACAATGGTTATATATGTCAACAAATGTGGCTGTCACCACAATATCTGGACAGTCAAGGTCTGGAACATATATGTTGATGCCTAAAAGCACTTTATATGGGGTTAACCCACCCAGAGATTTTTTGGGGAGGTTATTTAATGCTTGTTGAACGCCAAAGAGATGGTTCAACCAACAACGGGCTGTACCTAATACCCTTGACGTTAAGGGCTGCTTTAAGTCACAGTTCATTCTTTCCACAACAGAATTGCCCTCAAGCCTATGTTGTGAAGAATAATGCACTTGTACACTCATGGACTTCAGTGAATCATGGTACGCTTTAGAAGCAAAAGCCGGACCTTGGTCCGAATGGAACGTACAGCAGGTATAAGTACCAATGAAGACTTGCAAGTCTTTAATAACGGGGCGAGCGTCAGCCTAGTGCTATGGGCAAATTTGGAGTCATCTAGAGCAAGAATCAACTTCAACCAAAACAAATTTGAATGCAGTATCTGAAATCAGTGGATCACAATGAGCTAAGTAAATACAGTCAAAGGGCTTCTTGGAAACAAAGAGATGTGTCTGTAGGATTCGAGGCACAGTGGAACATTTTAATATACTGGCAGATGTCACAACAGAGAACATATTTTCTAGTTTGCTGGTGTAAACCCTGCCACTAATAACGGCGCTGTAAGAGTGATATAGTGGCAGCCACTCCCACGTAAGCGGAAGCTACACCTTCATGTACGGCTACAATCAGATCATGTCTGCGGCCCATGTTGGGAATCACACGATTGGCAACATCTAGAAAAGTGACGAAAGGAACATTCTGGTCATTTAAATGATAAGAATATTTAGAAGGAAAGCCTTTCAGTAAAGGGGTGCCGTTCTTGAAAGCATTCACAGCAGCCAAAATATCATTATTGATGTGAGTTTTAGAGCGGGTTACCATTGCGGTCCTAGCTGTGGCTACTGCAGATTTAGCTGCTTCATCAGCCAGATAATTCCCTACAGGGTGTGCTCCCCCCGTTGATGACTCAATGTATGTATAACATGAGTAAGTGGCAATCTATCCTTAAGATTTGCCACCTTAACCCAAAGCAGTTATGCTTATTGTGCTACCTTTAGAGTCTCGAAAGTCATTTTGTCACCAAAAATGTAAATCATCATTAAAAGACTCTACAGAATAAGACGAATCACACCCAATAAGCATGGGGAGTTCAGTATCGGATTTATATGCTATAGGTACTGCTTCACCTTTGTTAAAGGTGACATATGTAAATCCAATTGCACCCTGCAACACACGGATGACCAAGTTCATGGTATTGACACGTGTATGTGAGTGGCGTGTCACAAGCAAGTCAGATTGTAATGATCTGAGTGTTTCATTGTGTTCCGATGTCCAGCAGGAAGTGAAAAAATCAGGGCATATTTAAGCATAAAGGGATTTACTATGTTGTGCATAATCGGGTATATATGTTTTTCCAAAATTCAAAAATCCCAGCAGGTACTGCAATTTTTTGAGTGAACTTGGATGTGTAATTGTGCACACTTCTTCAAAAAAATGAGGGCAAGACTTTTCCCTCATTCGTAAGTTCATACCCTGAGAGAAGGACACTAAGAAATGCTATGTCTGATTTCTTTAACTTAAACTTGTAACCACGTTCAGTAAAACCCAATATTATGCGATCCACTCTCGCTAAATGAGTGTTTAATTAATCGTCGGTCAGATAGATATCATCTACAGAGGACATAGCATCAGGGTCAATTTCATGAAGAATCAACACAATTCGTGCTGCAAAAACTCCAGGGCTATACTTGTAGCCCATAGGAAGTCGTGCATAGTGCATTTGAAAGCCTAAGGTGCCAAAGGCGGACTAGCCATGGCTCTCAGGAGCCAAATTGTGACTGAAAAAACCATTGGAACTATCCAAAGTGGTTTTGTATTTTAGACGGACTATGCTATAAATAAGAGCGTGTACAACTATTTAAATGTCTATAGTCTAAGACTTTGCAATAGGAATTATCAGGCTTCAGAACAGGAAAAAGAGGATTATTCATTTGAGAAAATGCAGAGTTTAATTACTCCCTGGTACTCCAGTTGGGAAAGAATTTCCTTAACAGGTGTTTAGCATCTCGTTTACTAGGATACTGTGGTTGTACTTGAGGTGTGGACCTTATAGGAGTGATATGGTAAGGTGATCCTTTATCCCAACCAGTCTGGTTACAATAAAGTGCAGGGGCCAATGCAAGGGCCCATTCAGATGCTTAAGCTTGTTTGACTTCATCTGGGACTAGGTGCAAAAAAGAACAGAGAATTACACTCTCACCTGGGGGGACGCTAGAACAAAAGTTGGGGGCCAATTGACCTCCACCAAGAGAATGTCATAAGATGTAGTTAAATTATCAGAGAATATTGCTTTAATGGTGCATTTAACGTCACCTTCAATTTGAATAACTAAAAGATATAATCTGTAAGGAGGGGCTACACGGGTGCCCGCTGTTTCAACTGTAAAACATGTTTCAGTTGCTTTTTCTACCTGAAATTGGTGGAGATTCTGGCGTACAATGATGACTTCTGCTGTGCTGTCGAGGAGAGTCACCGCCCAACTCCTGTTCAGGAGGAGGGTTCTAACCGTCTGTGGTTTTGCGTACTCTTCTTGTCTGCGGTCAGATCGCCATCCTCTGTCGCACTGTTGGTCAGACGATTCCTGAAAGGAATGAGGAGAACGTTTATCAGATGCCTGATACCTGTCTGGATTCCAAATTTGAGTGCAATCTCGAAAATAGGCATCGTCTTTCAGAGGACTCCAGGGGTGGAGATCCTCCACGTTGTTTACCTTATTGTTGCTGTTTAGATTTATCACATGTTGTCGTGTAGTTCCTATAAAACCTATACAGGATCTGCACGTTTAGACAACATCCACTGTAGGATTGGTGCCAGACTTATTCTGAGCAACCCCACCGGGTATGTTAGCCTGTATACCAGCTAGCTCACAGTGCCACTAGAAACTCCTCTTACCAAGGAGAGAATAGTTCTTGGCAACCATTGAACATGACAACCCTGATCCCTCAGGACTGTGGAAACAGTGAACTACTTTTCACTCAGTCACTCGTGCTCACTTGGTCTCAGAGAGATACACAGATTAAACGATAGGGACGTTTTCATTAAGTATTTATTGAGCAGTCATTATTCTAGTGTAAAATAGATGTGCTGTAACAATCATCAGACAGTAACAGATATAAATGACTAGAAGCACTAAGAAAGTAAAAGGCTGGTAGATTTCTACCATTCTGCTATAATCATGAATACAGGCAAGTATATAAAATGCATGACAATAAAATGTGTACTCCTACAATGCTACCCTAACTAGATGTACCTAAGTGTACCTAGCATGTATGTAGGTGTTAAGCCAAGAATCCCTCTAGGATAAAGTCAATCCCCATTACCTGAAGTGAGAGACTGTGGGACCCCTTCCTGGTCTCACGGATGTCAGACCACTGCAAGCTGGAGTATCTGCATGCAGGGTGCTTCAGTGTCTCGCGTCAGTGTGTCAGCATTGAAGTCCTGATCTCTTTCTATCTCAGCAAGATGTGGTATTTATATACCCGAAGGTATCCCCGGGGGTTCTACTTTGCTGTGCCACTGTCGGACTTAGGATGACGTCGGGAATGAACCTTGTACATAGTTATTATGCAGGAGATGGTAGTCCTGCTGAGTTTCCAAGAATGCAAGGATCCCCATGCATAATGTATGAGGCTATTGTTTCAGGGAAAACCCCACGTTCTGTAAGCAATACTGAACTAGGTAAAGGGTCAGTCCTAACAGCCCGTTATGTATGTAATGTAGGGATGAATATAGGTGAAAGGTTGGGATGTTACCCGAGCCTATATGGAATAACACCCACTGCTCAACCGACTGGACGACATAATCTAATTCTAACGTACTACCTGTCTAGGTACTGGTACACAAACATATGTAGTAAAACCATAGTTCTGCTAAAAAATGTTAACATTTTTAAAAAACTCTAAAAAGTGCTAAACAGAAAAATTGTCATTCAAGCCATAGCTCTAATATGTCCGTATATATAGTTCGAACAACTACAAGCATCGGAAATCCATGCAGGTCATAAAAAGTGTCAATTTGTTTTGGAGTTCCAAATTTAGTTCTTGTTTTACAAAACCACATTTTTTTCCAGCACACAATGAGCCAAATGTTTATGTGTCCTGGCTGGTAGACGCAACATTGCTTTTGCCTGCCTCCGCAGACGACGGTCCCATTAACACCTCGCAGAGTACGTCAATCGAGCACAGATGATCTTCTGTACTGCCTGCAGCCGATGCTGGGGCAGCCTGTGCTCCATCCAAGGCCTTGTTGTCAGTGGAGGAGCCGGTATCCATTCCGACAGGAGCAGAAACTTCCTGTGGAGGCTCTAAGAATGCCGCCATCAACATTGGAATACGCTGTGTAGACTGCAGAACATGGGCCGTTATCGGGTCCAGTAGTGCATCAACGTCCGGTTGCGCAACTGATGGAAGTGTCAGACAGAGATCCAACACGCATTCTTCTCCACAGAACAGGCATTGGAGAACAGGTAAGATGCAGTCTATCCAGACTGGTCTAAATGACAGGAACCAAGATGCACTCAGTTCCCGTAGGCGAGGTGTGCCCAGATGTTGTACCTTGCGATCACGGTATTTGTGCTCCAGGAGTACTTTTTCCATCTGCTTGGTGACTGGGATATCCATTGCGTAGTTAAAAAATTACAATCAGGATACCTGCTGTTAGGAACTGGATCAGCGGAAGTCCTCCAAAAATGCTTCCGAATACGGAGTATATAAAGTTTGGTATAACTCCGAGAACCGTCTGAAAGGTGCTTAACAGTCCCGAACCTATGGTCTTAAATAGGTGGACTATACCCGTCGTATCAGACATGTTAATGATACGATTTACCATTTCTGCTAAATGGAAGGGGCAGTTCGTACGTATGAGTGCCTGTATCTCGGCCGAGGGCCTTGCTATTTGAAGATCAAAAGTCTCCTGGGCGGAGGTTAAGGGCACAGTTTTCTGTAGAAGCATGGCTTTCATTCTGCTCAGAGTATCAAACCGTATAAGAGAAACATTTAGCGAAGGCCATAGCGGCGCCTCCCTGACTGCATGTGTCGGTGGAAACAATACTTGCATACAGCAAGTAACCCTGGAGCTCACGGTTACTAGATATGCGATGCCCGGAAGCATGCCACAACAACCTTGATCGTTCAGAATCAAGTAACTCCCATTCGAAAGTAGCTTGAATACCAGAGTAATCACAGCTGCTGGGGTACCTCTCAGGTGGCAGGATAGATTTGCTACCGAACCATTGCAGGCCCTGTGTAACATAATATCCTGGCATATGAGAGAACCACTCAAAGCGCTCTCGCAGTTTGTACCGCTTAGAAACACTTCTCGATCCCCACTTCTGCATCGAAATCTGTACGGTAATTCCCAAGATTCCTTGATATATTCCCTCCTCATTTCTTCATATCTGCCTGCTGTTGTTCTGACCAGTACTGAAACTGGAAAGTCGTGACCGGTGTTGTTAAATGGCCATGGATCAACCACTCTGGGGGCGGTGATTCTGCCACAGTAAAGGCTAACCTATCCAGTTTTTCAATACGAAGCATTGTATATTTTGCTCCTCTTTGTGCCATTTTCATCTGTTTTACTGTTAGATTGTATGCAGAAAACAAGGACGTACTGTTGATAAAACGCCAAGGCACATAACCTGCGCGCAATGATTGCAGTGTCCAGCTTAATAACATAATAGAACGTAATTGTGATTGTCTGTGCTGTAGTATGGACAAATCTTGTTCTAGTATATCAATAGCAGAAGATACAATGTTGCCCAGTGAATAAATCCTGGATGTTAATGTAATCATACCATTGTCAACTACGGCTAACGCTTTTTCTAAATTGATCCTATCAATTTCTTGTAATCTCTCCGCTGCTTCTTGTTGGGAGATTTTCCATATTTCATTATAGACAGCATAATAGAAACGTTTCTGACGTGGTTTTCTGGGACCTAGTAAAAAATCCCTTAGGTCCACATCTACTGTGAGTAAGGATAAGTGTTGTTTCACCTGTGTTAGTGTTGAGGTTCTTAGCCAATCGAGGCATAACTTCCCAACACTGTATGATGTTACCACACCTGGATGTTCTCTTTGTACATAGCGTGGGTCTGGCCTATGGATACTGAACCCTTCGGTGGTACCCCTCAAGCTTTCCTGACACCTATTAGTGTCTGTGGGCCAAACCAACCATCCCTTCCAATTGGGGTCTGATCTATTGTATTGAAAAATCTCATCTAATGTAGCCCCTTTTAGTGATGTAAAATTTTCTTCGGCCTGTGATGGTGTTGGAATTCGAGGTGTGTTCAAATCAATCAATCAATGAATCAATCAGGGAATTGTAAGCGTGCTACTCACCCGTGAGGGTCTCAAGGCGCTGGGGGGGGGGGGGAGTCTGCAGTGCTGTTCAGCCGAAGAGCCAGGTCTTGAGTGCCTTCCTGAAGGTGTTCAGGGAGGGGGCGCATTTGATGTCAGTCGGGAGCTCGTTCCAGGTCTTGGCCGTAATGTAGGAGAAGGGTCTACCTCCTGCTTTGGCTCTGTGGATGCGAGGGGTTTCGGCTAGGGCGAGGTAGGCTGATCAGAGGTTTCTTTTGGGTACGTGGAAGGTGACTCTGTCGTTGAGGTATTTGGGTCCGGTGTTGTGTAGGCACTTGTAGGTGTGGGTGAGAATCTTGAAGGTGACTCTCTTCTCCACGGGGAGCCAGTGGAGCTTTCGTAGGTGTTGGCTGATGTGCTTGTGTCGAGGGATGCAGAGGACGAGTCTGGCGGCGGTGTTCTGTATCGTCTGAAGTCTGCGGAGTAGGGACTTGTTTATGCCAGCATAGATTGCATTTCCATAGTCCAACCTGCTGGTGATGAGTGCGTGGGTGACTGTCTTCCTTGACTCGGGGGGATCCATTTGAACGTCTTACGGAGGATGCAGAGGGTGTTGAAGCAGCAGGAGGCGACAGCATTGACCTGTCGGTTCATGAAGAGGGATGAGTCGAGTATGATGCTGAGGTTTCTGGCATGGTCCGTGGGGGCCGGTGGGCTGCCGAGGGTGTTGGGCCACCAGGTGTTGTCTCATGCTGAAGGGGTGGTTCCGAGGACGAGGACTTCTGTCTTCTCGGAGTTGAGCTTTAGGCAGCTGTTGGTCATCCAGGCTGCGACGTCCCGCATTCCTTTCTGGAAATTGAGTCTGGCGGTGGTGGGGTCCTTGGAGAGGGAGAAGAATCCTTGTTCTTGGCTATTCCAAGGCAGGAAGTCTGTTGCACAGTCTCACTTAGAAATATCATCTGCTGAGGAATGAGGCATGCTCTAAATAGCGCTTCTGTTCCCTGAATTTCCCAGTCTCTAGAACCCCAGACTGATTTAAGTCTATAGTGTCTTTCCATAAGTCGAAACCCTGTTCAGACAGTTGGGTAATAAAGGAAGCAGAGTAAATCTGTTTGGTGTTAGTCAACATATTTTTCTGTGCAGGTGTAGGTGCAACCTTATAGTAATATGAGGTCGGGTCTGAAATATTAAACCCTGAAAAATATGAACATTTTTGTGCAAGAGTTTTCGAACTACTTTTCGGCGGTGTTGGGTAATGCTCCCATTGGTGATATGTGAAAATATTTCTAGGGGTACTGGATTTGTGTAAAAAATGATGACCATAATGTTGGTAACAATTCATGGTGTTAAAGTCTGATGTGTCTTCTAGCATTTCATTGCTAGAAAATGCGGCAAATTGTTCTAAATCAGACAACATATTATGTACAGTTTCAGAATCCCAATCATTAGAAAATGTACTGGAGGTAATGACATAATTTAAGGAAATTTTAAACAAATGTGGTATTTATAAAAAGTTCTGTCGGTCCGAATATATCATAATCAACCTTGTCCCATACTATACCATCAGGTATAGGAACTGCTGTAATGTTCACTAATGACAAGTCTCTTTGTTCACGATGTGATGAAGCATGAGGTTTCAGGAGCAAGCTCACTTTTGATGCTGCAGAGCTCTGGCGAAGGTAAGTTCCATTAACAAGTAAGCACAAGAAAAATACATTTATTGAGCACATGGCTACCCGAGGGCATCCCAGCGCTGATTGCGGCAGGCAACAGAGCCATCCAATCTAGGGGAAGAGCCATGTTTTTAACGACTTTCGAAAGGCAAGGTGGTTGGGTTCCTTGCGCAAGTGAAGAGGGAGGGAGTTCCAGTATTTGGCTGCATTTTATGAGAACCGACGTCCACCGCTTCTAGTTTTCCGAATCCTAGGAGCTACAGCAAGATGTAGATCATCTGAGCGGAGGCGTCTGTTTGCACGGTAGGGCCGGACAATGGAATGATTGATAGGAGAGCCCTTTCCGGCTAAAGACTTCTGTGCAATGCACATAGCCTTGAAATGAACTCTCTCCCTAATGGGTAACCAGTGGAGAGATTTCAGTGCGGGTTTGGCCAATTGGCACTTCGGGATATCCAAAAGGATTCTGGCTGCCCAATTTTGAACCGTCTGAAGTATTGTGAGGGTGGAGCATGGGGCCACAGGATAAAAGGCATTCCCATAGTCCAGACGCGATAGAATGATTTGGACTGGTAACCTTCCGAGGAATCGTGGTCGATGTTCCTGGCCGCAGAGTACGAGCAACATGGCCGATGTCCGGTGGAGTTGCCCGACAGCTATAGAGGAGATCGGCTCCGGTTCACCGCCTCTGCCGTCACCTACCCAGCCGGACATCAGGCACAGTTCTCCTCGTCACTCCGCTGGTTTTCTCCTTTCTTCCCTCGCCGTCTGGTGAACACTGAGGATCTGCTGGCTTCTGGCCCTCTGCGTCCCTGCCGATGCCTGACTTTGCTGCCCTGGTGGCCCCTCCGATTAACGCCTGCCTCCCGGACCTTTGCTGCGGATTCCTGACATCCGGAGGCGCCTCTCCGACTGCAGCTGAGACGTGTGGGTCTTGCTTCCCAGTCGGAACTTCCTCGAGAGCTCCGTGATGCTGATGCCTTTTTCCTTTTTTTTCCCGAGCTTGTTTTCCCTTTTTTGTGCTTTCGCACCCTCCTGACCCCGCAGCTTCATTTCCCCTTCCGGAGCTGGTGCCTGTGCTGATTTCTTCCCTAACAATTGAAGACTCGCGAGGGATCGACGACATCCAGCCTTTCCTCCTTCCAGATCTGGTGACTTGCCCTCCCCATTCAGCCCTGCTCCTGGGGTAGGTGTTCTTTTCGATTTTCTGGATGGATTTGTTTGCCCGCAGTCCCGCCATTTTGTTGTGAGGTAACTGGAGCCCATGACCTGGACCCTCCATCTTGCGGTTGCGATTGACTTCCAGACCTATCCTCACCGCTGGTCAGCGCCTTTTACCGCCATATGGACCTTTGCCCTCAGCCTAATCCCCTTTTTTGTGCATTTCCCACCCCGCTCTCATTGTATTAACTCGGTGAGGCACCCTTTTTCGCCCCCTCCCTCGGCCCCCTGAATCTCCTGTTAACTCTCATGGTGCCCTTACAACCCAGCTCGCCCTGAGGTCTGCTACGGTCCCGTTCCATCTCTATTCGTTGACCCGACACTGTGAGGGAGTCCGGCTTTGACGTGTGTGTTCACGGATACACCACCGGTTTGCTTAACTCTGACTGTTTTTGGTGTCCCCTGCCTGTACCTTACTCCATGGCCTTTCCGCTGAGACTCGATCTGCATTCTTACCCCTTTACTTTTTTCCCCCTTTTTCCCTCTTTGCTCCATTGGTCTTGTTTTTTTTATGTTTCTTAATGCTCTAGTCAACTGTAAACTGAAGTAACGTTGTAACACTGTACAACCTCTTGTAAAGCACCCCTTTACTTTTCCCCCGTTTCCCTATTTACTCCATTGGTCCTGTTTTTTGTTATTCTAATTGCACTAGTAACTGATGTAACTGTAACTGATGTAACGCTGTAACTGTAAATGAAACTGTTTAATCTCATGTAAAGCGCTCTGATGCCTCCGGGTCTGGCCAGCGCGATATAAAACTCTTCAAATAAATAAATAAATAAATAATGAGTGCCTGAACCATGATCTTCCTTGCCTGGACGGGGAGGAGTGGGAGTACTTTGCGGAGCATGTTTAGGATGCCATAGCATGAGGCCGCCCCATTACGTGCCTGAACCTTGAAAGTCAAATCACGGTCCAGCCAGACACCCAGGCTTTTTATTTGACTCTTGGGGGCAGGAGCAGGGCCCAGTTCAGCTGGCCACATTAAAGGGCAGATTTACAAGCCCCTTGCACCACTTTTGCGTCATTTTTAACATGGGAAAAGTGATGTAAAAGTGGCGCAAGGGCCTTGTAAATAAGCCCCTAAGTTGGGATCAAATAGAGACGGATTCCCCAAAATCATCATCTCAGTTTTTTCTCCATTTAATTTCAAAGAGGAGGCATTCATCCATTTGGCTACCTCTTTCAAGCAGGGAGAGAGGCTGGGGGAGGAATTGTCTGCCTGGTTGAGTCCCACCACAAGTTGTGTATTGTCTGCATATGTCACTATGTGTACCCCAAAAGGCAGTACGATCTCCGCTAAAGGACTCAGGTAAGTGTTGAATAAGGTGGGACTCAGGGAAGATCCCTGAGGCACTCCGCAGCGAAGAGGCATCTGTTTTGAGGTCACATCAGCTTCGAAAACCTGGAAGAATCTATCATCCAGGAAGGACTGCAGCCATGTCAGCGCGACTCCGGTCACCCCCAGTCTTGTGAGTCTGTGGGCCAGGATTTGATGGTTAACTGTGTCGAAGGCGGCACTGAGGTCTAAAAGGATGATGACTGTAGTACCTCCAGCGTCCAGGATTTGCCTAGACTGTTCGACAATAGATAGTAGGGCCGTTTCAGTACCTTGAAGAGGTCGGAAGCCAGTCTGTGACGGATGGAGGAGGTTGTGGGACTCTAAGAAGGCAGACAGCACAGAATTAACGTATTTTTCAGCTATTTTACTGATCCCTGGGAGAAGAGAGATGGGGCGGTAGTTTCCCAGGGAGTCAGGGTCGAGGTTAGGCTTTTTTAAGAGTGCCTTCACTATCGCTTTCTTCCAAGGAGGGAGAACCACTCCAGTGGCAAGTGAGACATTGATCAGTTCTAATATGGTGGGGGCGATGGTTGTGGCAGCTTGTTTCAGGATGTGGAGAGGTGCTGGGTCTCTGGGCGAGCCACTCTTTACCTTTGAAGAGATGCTTTCAAGCGCCTCAAGGTTCATCAGGGGAATTGCCTCCAGAGGCGAATCTAAACTGTGGGAGCTGGGGTCCCTTGTTTGGCCATCCATCAATGAAAAAGACGTGTAAATGTCTTGTATTTTAAGGTGGAAAAAGTCTGCTAATTTATCACAGCGTGGGCCTGGGATATCCGAGGTCACAGGTGGCGGGGGGACTCTGAGCAGGGTTTTTGCTATGCGAAAAATCTCGCGTGGGGAGTTCCCAGCCGAGCATATTTTTTCTTCGTAATATGCCGATTGAGCAGCTTTAATTTCTGTCTTATACACTTTGATGGCTTCCCTGTATTCTAATTTCTTATCAGGGGAGAAGTCCCTCCTCCAGGTTCTTTCAAGTTTTTTACATGTTTGCTTCAAAGCCCGGAGCTCTGGAGAATACCAAGCCCTTCTATTGACTCCAGTTTTCAACTGGGTAGATTTTATAGGGAGGACTAGGTCTAAGGAACCTTCTATCCACCTAATAAACTTTTCGTTGGCAGTTATTACATCCGGATCAGGAGCTATCTTAGTTTTTTCTAATTCTGAAATCCAAAGGTCTATCGGGAGTTTGGACCAGGGACGAGACCTTTTTATGACCGGCTTGATAGGAGGCGTGGGAAGATTGGGGGACCAGATGAAAGGAATGAGAAGGTGGTCAGACCATGGTAACGAGATGGGTATCCCTCCTACTAAGTACTCCAGGTTTGAGAAAATGGGATCTAATAGGTGTCCTTTCGTGTGTGTTCGAAGGGCAACTTTTTGAAGAAGCTGATAGCCTTCAAGGTAATTTTTTATCTCTGCTGGGGACTGCTGAGAAGGGTTGTCAAAATGAGGATTAAAATCTCCCAATAGTGTAAAGTTAGCGGGAGTACTAGCCAAGTTGGCAGCTATATCAGGTGTAGCTTTACAGAATTGACCCACGGGCCCAGGGGGCCGATAGATTAAGAGCCCCAACAGGGTGAGCGTAGGTGAAAACCCAATGGCGAAAGCAAGGTTTTCACAATCTGGTAAGGGACTTCCAGCTGTACGACAGGTCAAATGATTTTTAAAGATAATGGCAATCCCGCCACCCAGTTACTAAGCCTAACCAGAAGAAAAAGAAAAGTATCCAGGTGATTATTCACAGTTCTATCCAAGGGACACCAGGTAAGTCTTTTTAAGAAAAATGTAGAAGTCTTTGATTTGTTGTTTACAAGATATTGGGGCTGGCGTTGTTTGAGGTTCACTTTTATCCAATGAAAAGGTATCAAAGTCGATGAAATAGCCAGATGCAGTTCGATCTATTTTAGGTAGCTCAGCAGGATTTGTTGAACTTGTAGAAGGTGCTTGTTGAGGCATATTTATGTAGACATCAGTGTTAGGTCGATTTGAAATTTGTCTTTCATTTTGAATTTGTATTCCTTGTTCAAGGGGAATGAGTTCCTTGGCATTGTTGCTGCATTCCGTATAGGAGGCTCTTCGAACGTGATGAGCCTTTCCATCTGGACTTCCTGTATAGGAGCGAGAGGAGGGCGTCGGCTACTTAGGAGTCCATGAGGCCTACTATTCAATATCGGCCACATAGTGTGGTTTGATCAGGTCAATGGAGACAAATATTTTCTCCTTTTTACCGGCAAGAGGCGGCAGAAGTACAGTTCTTGTTCCTTCGACGACCAGGACAGGTACAGGCTTTCAGTATGATGGCCCAAATTCCTTTTTGTCCACTATCTTTTCTCTGAGCAGATCCCCATCTTTAGGAATCCAGACAGGTCTTGCAGTGACTGACTTGACTTCCCCAGTGGCGGTCCTCTTTACCTGCACATTGCTTTGCAGGGCTCTGGATTCGTTCAGGTCCTGTAAGACAGCCAAACGTTTATTGATGTCAAAAGGTTTTTCATCCACCACTGTGCCTTCACAATCTAGATCAGGTACCCACATTCTTGCCCCAAATAGGACATCATAAGGAGTGACACCCACTAGAGAACTTCTTGGCATGTTGTTCAAGGCCCTCTGTACCCCATATAAATGATTGACCTAACTACCACCCGCGCCTAATACTCTCGCTGTTAAAGATTGCTTTAAGTCCCGTGTTTTCCTCTCCACAACCGAATTTCCCTCGGGATGGCACAGAGAGGAGTACCGCATTGCTACAACCAGACTTCCCATGGCTTCCTTGTAAGCCCTAGAGCTAAACGCGGGGCCACGGTCAGAATGTAATGTGCCTACTGCGTATGTCCCTATAAAGACTCGCAAATCTTTGATAACAGTTCAAGCGTCAGCAGAGCGCTGAGGCCATACCCATAGGAAACTGGAGCATGAATCCACTGCCAACAAGATATGCTTGTAGGCCCCATCAGATTGTGAGGGGCCGCAGTGGTCCAAATAGACACATGCAAGTGGTCTGTCTGATATTAGCAATGGTGTCTGCGCTGGACGTGTTATGGTGGAGCCCTTCATCTGTTGACAGATGTCGCACTTTAAGACATAATCTTTGGTCTGCTTCGTTAACCCTGGCCACCAATAGTGTTGTTTCAGTAAAGAAACTGTTGCTGTAACTCCTGCATGTGCAGAACCCAGACCCTCGTGTGCTGCTAGTATTAAGCCTAATCTGTGATCCATGTTTGGTATTACTCTATCGCCCACTCCAGGAATTTGAGCAAATGGAATGTCGTTTGCATCTAACTTGTAGGAGTACTTGAGTGGAAAACCTTTCGGAAGTGCCTAATTGTCTTTGCGCGAAGCAATGACAGCTACCATTATCTGTCCGTCTATTTTCGTTTTTGAACGAGTGATTGCAGCTACGGACGTAGTTCGTACTGCCCCCTTTGCGGCTTCATCAGCCAATGAATTCCTTTCAACGTGAACGCCATCACGTTGATGACTCAACGTGTGTATCATGTGAGCTCTTGGTAGCTCATTTTTCAACTGAGCTACCTGTTCCCATAGCATTTTGTGCTTTATTGTACCACCTTTTGAGTCTTTAAACCCCTTTTGTCCCCAATAATGTAGATATTCATTGTATGACTGGACACAGTAAAAGGAATCGCACATAATTAGTGTGGGGAATTGTCGATCCGTATTTATCAGTGCCAGTAACAGAGCTTTAATTCTACCAGCTGAGCCGTGCAGTCACCTAGAGACTGTGTTTATGTACAGCTTGGATGGAACTTACCACCCTGCATACAACCTTTTACAATTGCGCATGCGGCGCTGTATTGCTGTTTACTTCCAATGGCCAGCTGAGCAGATCCGTCAGTGTAAATTACGTATTCATACTGATCTAGAGACATTATTTCGTTTGGTAGAGGATATTCTTGTTCATATTGCAGGAATGCTTGTGTTTTCAGACTTGGGTCGTATCTGTATTCTACGTCTGATGCAGCGGGAGAATTAGCCCATTGTATCCATCTCGGATGTAAAGCTTTAGCGTTAGGAGCGCTTGCCTTTGTAGCAGCCTCTAAGGCTGGTTCCGGAGTCACGACTATTATTCGTTTCCCCTGAGCCAATGCTCTTTCTCTCACTACAGCAGTCTGTACAGCTGTCAGAATTTTTTCTGTGGATGCGAAACCCATCTCAGTGTTTGTGTACAAGTGTGATTTGTGCGCAATGGGTACTGTTTCTCCTTCATTATATGTGAGGTATGTGTACCCAGATTGACCCGCAACTATACGGATCACCAGGTTGGGGACATTTACTCGTGTCTGTAAGTGTTTAGACACTATCATGTCAGCCTGGAGGGAACGAAGTGATTCTGTGTGTTCTTGTGTCCATTGCCTAACTGAAAAATCAGGTCTTATGAGGTCGTAGAAAGGTTTAACCCTTTCTGCGTAATCCAAAATGTATGTTCTACCGAAATTCAGGAATCCCTGTATGGACTGTCAATTTTTCAATGATTTTGGAGGTTGGAGCAGCGCACACTTTTTAAAAAGTTGGCTGCCAAACTTTTCCCTTCACTTGAAAGCTCATATCCCAAAAATAGGACACTGAGGTGGGCTATTTTTGATTTTTTGAAGTTGAATTTGTAGCCCTTGGAGGCGAATCCCAAAATTATTGTGTTCACCCTGGTCAAGTGTTCCTCCAGGTCATCATCCGTTAGATAAGTATCATCTACATTGGACAATGCCTCTTTATCCAGATTCTGAAGTAACTCAGTTACCCTGGCCGAAAACAACCCCGGGCTGTTTTAATATACCTGGGCTAGTCGACAAAATTGATGCTAGGACCCTAGCGCTGAGAATGCTGTCAAATATCTGCTCTCAGGCGCTATATTCTGGCAGAAAAATCCATTTGAGATATCTGGTGTTGTTTTGTATTTGTTCCACACAATGTTATTAATCAATACGGCACTGTGTGCGTTTTGTACTGCAAATATTTTTGTGCATGAATTTAAATGTCTGTAATCTAAAACTAGACGATATGTATTGTCAGGTTTCATTACGGGAAACAAAGGGTTATTCATTGAAGAGGTGCATGTTTCAATCACCCCCTGGTATTCAAGTTGATCTAAGATCTCCCTGACCTGTTTTTTTGCTTCTTGCTTTATGGGATACTGTCTCTGTGGAGTTGGAGTAGATTTTAGCGGTATCACATGGTGGGTTGACTCTTCATCCCATCCAACAAGGTTGCGATATAGCGAAGGGGCAAGGGCTACTGCCCACTCCCGTGCATATGTATGTTTTAAGTATTGGGGAACGTGGTCAGAAAAAGCTGGCATAATTACCATTTCTCCTTTTAAGCAATCCATAACAATAGCAGGTGGCCAATCTTTTTCGGCTAATAGAATGTCATAGCCAAAAGTTAGGTTCTCCCAAAAGAGACCTTCAATTTTTCTGGGCTTGTCCCCCTCCATCCAGAGTGTTATTTCATGTAACCTATGTGGGATGCTTACCCTAGTATCGGGCGTTTCCACTGTGATATGTTCACTCAACTCCGCTGTCACCAGAAATTCCATCAGGTTCTGGCGAGCTATTGTTACCTCTGCTGCACTGTCTAGCATCGTCATATCCCATTCCCCATTCAGTAGTTGAGTCCTCAGAATTCTGGGCATGTCTGATCTTACTACCTGCTACTTTCTTCTTTTTGAATTGAGGTTTAAGTTTTTGTTTTTCTTCTTTTTTAGGTGCGTAGTCTGCAGCGCGTTGTGTGTCTCTGGACTTTATAGCTCTTCCTGTCTGTGTTCCGACCGTCCTTCTCTCTTCGAGTTTTTCGATGTACCCTGAAAGGAACGAGAGGAACGTGTATCAGTGTCCTGATACCTGTCAGGTTTTCTAATGTTATCCCTATTCCTAAGGTTATATCTCCTTTCAGATGGCTCCTGTTGAGGAGATCTACGTCTGGATTGAGATCTATTTTCTTTATTCTTTTGTTGTTTGTTATTGTCCCATTTCTTCTTTGAAGAAGCAGGTGCTTGCTTAAAGGTATCCTTTTCAGGACCCCCCCATCAGTTGAGGTTTTACTGGTCTAGCTCCCAAACTATCTCTACCTAATTCTGCATATGCGGTTTCAATAATTTTAGGTAATTCTATCTCCTGTGGTAAAGGAGTGAAATACCTCATGCGCTGGCGTATTGCCACTGCTGCTGCGTCCCCTTTAATATTTGCTAATATTATAGTTGATACCTGGGCAAAGCTGCCTAGTAACTTTATCCTTAAGTTCAGAGCAGGTTCTGCCCCGTACTCATTCTATATTTGTCTTAGTATGTCTGGTATTACAGCTAATGAAGGGATACCAGAAAACCATGAGTCCTGGTATATATGGCAGCGAATACTGTACCCCAAGAGGTACAATCCTCTATCGGGGAGGCTATCCCCATGGGTAAGCAAATTGTTAGCATCCTATGCTTTTCTTGTGGATCCGTGTGTGGGAATACTACCTCTAGCTGGGTTATTTTTTGAGCTATCCAGAAAGGCATTTGCTCACGTTTAGTGGGCATTTTACCCATCACTGCGTGTAACGTTTGTGGTGTAATTTTAGTTGTAGAAGTTTAGACTGGTCCTGTTGGTATAGCCGGTGTTGGCTGTAGTGTGAGAGTTCTCATCACAAATTGTGTCATGTTTCAGTAAAGTCTTATTAGTTCTTTATGAAGTGTAAGTAAGTCTCCTGCTGGCATTGTATCAATGTCAGGATGTGGTGTGTAGGCTGCTAATACTGGCCATGTTACTCCGTCTCTTCCAAGCGGACCGAGTCTTACTCTGTTTCTTGTATGGGTGAGGGCACTTTTAAACCAGTATAAATGCTCCTGGTAAGTGAACGGAATTTCAATGTCCTCGTATGGACAATATTCCATTGGTATGTCATCTTCTAAGTAGTAATGAAATGTTTTTGATCGTGCATTTGCCTGTGGGAATCTAATCCATGAATAGAATACCTCTGTTCTACATGATTTGTGTGCCTCAATCACGAAGGTCACTTGCTCACCCCTAGGGGCATATTCTCAAGACCATGTGATAACCACTGCAAGATTAGCTTAGCTCAACTTTGCATATCGCAGTCGATCGCGGGAAAACAACGCCGTGTTAACGTAGTATTCCCAACCTGGCGGCACCATGCGATAGTCCAATGATAACGTGTCAAATGACTGCGTTAAAATCAACGTGACGCCGCAAAAATGCGAAACGCGAATAAAGTTGCGATGAGGCCAACCGCGATACAAAAATCAGCGATAACCAGCGACAGGCCTGCAATTCCCACGCGTCATGCGGGAAAATGCACCATAAAAGCCGAACAAGGAAAACACACCAAAAACAAAATAAACTGCGTAGAAATATGGATGCACCCGGAACGATTGCCCAGGTCAACGCGAACCCCACAAGCCACACAGACCACCAGCAAGGAACCTCGGGGTCCGGGAAGGCCAAGGAGAAGAGGAAGAGGAAGACGTGGTACAGTCCGCATGACAACCGGATCGTCGTCACGGAGGTGGCAGAGCACTAACAACAACCGTCCGTCACCTCCACCGTGTCATTGGCAACAAAGACGGAAAAATGGCATTCCATCGTGAATGCAGCCGGAGTGTCGAGGAGGCCAAGATGCGCTGGCACGATGTGAAAAGCCAAACCAAGCAGAAACCCGCTGCCAACAGGAAGGCAGCAATGGCGAATGGAGGTGGGAGTCCTGCGCCATAGGAGGAGCTGGAGCAAATGGTGGCCACAGTCATCAGTGTGGAGACGGTGAAGGAGTCGGGAGTCCGGACACTGCTCGACATGACCTGACACAACATCAACAGGGTGAGTAATGAACAGGGAATGTGGGGATGGGGGGACGGGCACAATGGCACACATGCACAACGACATGTAGCACACCGCACACCCACAATGACCCTGGGTCATGTCCCTGATCCCCGTGGCACACTGCAGCACACATACAAACATCAAGTAGGCCCCCGTCCACCATGTGCCCAAAGGTCCCACCACACACATCACCAATTACAAAACACACACATGCACCCGTGCGAAACACAGCAAAGATGCGTATGTGAGAGCCACACTGACAATGCAAGTGACACCACATGACGAGCAGCATGGCTGGAGTACAATCACCATGACATTGTGCACGCCACGAGACTGAGGTGGCTGAGTGTGGACCACATCCGGAAAGGAGCAGGTCACACTCTGACACAACCACGTGCACAAACAACCACTGACGTCAACAATACATCTGCAGATAAACAATGCACAAGAGTACAAAAACCGTCCAAGAGCACAAATGACCCAAGTCGCCAACATCACAGCACCTTAAAAGCACAAAAGCCAAAGGCACACCGCCTCCAAGGGATAAGTGGCAGCAAAATCACAGCTGCAGGTGCGACTCTCACACAATGCAGCACACACACATAGCAATGACAGGCCATCCACATGGACGACAATGTGGTACACAGTGCAACACTTACACTGCAGAACAGAGGACACAACTGGGCCCGCCTGTGCGTAGAAAATGGCCAATCAGATCTGACATAGCAGGAAACTGTGAGATGCAAATGTACGTGTACAACCTCACCTACCTTATGTAGTCCAAATGTCCACTGTCCCGCATCAAATAGTCCGCCCCTCCCAAACAGTCACAATGTGCATTGTCATGCAGTCTGTATGTAAACTTGAACAATGCGGCAACATACATGCCAACACAATGTCAACAAGCATCTCCCCTTCACATTGCAGAGGGACACACAACACCTCCAGCAGGGCAGACCAGACAACTCTACAGTGATGCTGAAGAGGACCTCCACACTTCCGACACCGACGCCCTACAACAGTCCATGGACATCTTAGGCAATTGACCTCCAGGAGCAGGGCAGCACCGCTGCATCGAGGATACCCCACCCCCTGCACAGACAACACAGCTGGACGCACCCACCACCCCGGCTGGCTCCCAGCAGCCCACCGAAGCACAAATCGCATTCCAAGGCCAGGTGTCAGACTGCCAGAAGGGGGTGGCCGAACATGTGCGGGTGGGGTACCACCTCATGGAATCCGAACTAGATCACATACGTGGGTGTCTAAGTCCCATCAGGGACCACCAACACTCCCCAATGGAGACCCACACTGCGACAGAGACACATGCCTTTGCACATTTCCAGTACTGAACCACACCCAGAGCCACAGGATAATCATCCACACCCCCACGCTGGACTGGCGTACGCCGGCCCAGGTCACTCCTCTTACGTATTGAGTGGGGGCCGACAAAGCTACATGTGCAATGTCTCACCTGCTGCCTGCGGTGAAATGGCTGCGTCCTCTGTACATGGCACAATGTAATGTTGTAGGGCCCGTGGCCCTAATGCATACATCATGAGCACACGGACACACTCAGATAGTTCGTTGAAATGGCTACGGGCACGTGCGCTCGACACCTTTATTGGCATGGTCACATGTACAGTGACGCATGTGCTGGATGTGTGTGGGGTGAGTGTAAGCCAGCCCTCATGGAGTCGTTGGTGCATGCAACAACTTGAACAGTGATCACAATAAAAGCGGAAACAGGAAAAACCAGCATAACAGAAACAACTGTGAAGCATCATGGTGGTAGCCGGAGAAAGTACAGTGTGCACCCAACATGCAAGCAGAATGGTCCATGATTTGTGGTGCATTGTGTCAGTGGCACCTGAAGAGCTGAGCAGGGTATCAAGCTGATGATGGCACCCACGACAGGTGTGAGCAACTATGATAGGCTGGCAGTAAGACACTTCCGACTCTGGCACCTGTTGTTTGGAATTGGTCCTGGCGGTGGTGGCGTGTGCATCCTGCGGTGATACGACGTCCGGGCAGGTCAGGACTCGATTTGATGTGTGAGCCCAGGTGGACCGCAGTTGACGCCAGAGGCAGCGGACAGCGCAGGGCCACAGACACATGGCCTTGATGACCCCCAGTCCATCGACCCAGAGGCCATCCAATATGCTATCAGACAGGGGCCATGACTTGAGCTGCACAGAGTTAGTGGCCCCGGATGCACTGTGGCCGGCACAGGCACACCGCCACGGGATGGTGACTTGCGGTGCAGTGAGATAGGGCCACGCGAGGTGAGCGGGTCCTCGTCGATGTCGAAGGTGAATGTAGCGGAGGTTTGCGGGGGACAGTGGAAGGTGTCCTCCAGGGCATGATGCAGAGGGCAGAAGCCGGCCGGAAGCGGCAAATGGAGGAGTGGAATGCTAAAGCCTCGTTTTTGCCACAAAGTCAGTATCACCGGCATGATGATGAAGACAACCCCCAGTCCATAGACTCAGTCGCCACCAAAGTTCAACCAGAAAGTGTCCATGGATGTCAGGGAACAGACTTAGTGGCACTGGAGCTGAAAGGGGATGCAGTCTGCGATGAGGCCAGTACAATGATATCAAGTCTGCCATCAATGAATCATGGCTGAATTCCCAATGTGTGACCTACTCGACCGCAGTGTAGGCCGAAGACGTAGTCATCAAGGGCCCACAGACACGTGTGGTTGGGATGCCATGCACATACTTCGTGTCACCACATCGAAGGGAGTATAGTGATTTAAACTCTGCATTGATATGTGTACTCGGCCATTGTGTAATCAAGACTCAGTTCCAAATGTGTGACCTACTCGACCGCAGTGTAGGCCGAAGGCAGTAGTCAGCAAGGGACCACAGACAGGTGTAGTTCGAATGCTATGCACAGAGTTGGTGGCACCACATCGAAGGGAGTACAGTGATATAAACTCAGCCATAAAGTGTGTACTCTGCCATTGCATAATCAAGACTCAGTTCCAAATGTGTGACCTACTTGACCGTAGTGTAGACCGGAGGCAGCGGTGGAGTACGTCAACGAAAAAGGAGTAAAGCGGGCCTGTGTCGCGGAGGACATGATGGTCTAAGGAGGCTGCCAAAGTCGCAGGCTTCGGGCTTGGAGCTTGCGCCGGCACGTGGTGGGCCCTCTTTGACACACGCCGGTGTCGGCAGGTGAGCAGTGTGGCCTGGCTGTGCAGGGGCGGGCATGACGGATTCGGGGACCAGCGGCCCGGGGTGCAGCAGGCACACAGGATCGCAGGCCACACCGCTCACGGTGACGGCGTTGGCCTCGTGGCGGGGTGGGAGGCGCCGCCCTGGCAGACACGTTGGGCATTATGGAAGAGAACCACCCCCAGAGCTACATGCTTTTTATTCACACCCCTACGCTGGCCTGGCGTCCTCCGGGCCAGCCCACTCCGCACACGTTTACAGGGGGGGACGTCACAAGCTACATTTCAGCGATCTTCCCCACTGGCTGGGGTGACATGGTTGCGTCCACTGTCCACTACACTCCAAACACCAGCAGTGCATGTAGACATGGATATGTCTGTGGTCTGCATACTGCAGTCTGTCCAGCACTTCCACACCACACTTGGCATTGTGTACATTCTCATTCATAGGTCACTTGCCTCTTTCGCACATGCCTAGTTCCCACCTCTCCCCACATTCCGCTATTGTGTGGCTGAGGTGCCATGCTGTTGATGACTCATGTACATGTCTAACCAAGGTTGCCACAGTAAGTTGTGCTGTCGTGTCTGGTGGGTGGGCATGTTGTTTGGCATGTTGTATGTGATTTTGTGACGTGTGCAGTGCCAGAGTTGTGAGTTGCATGATTGTGGAGTTGAGGTGTGTGGTGTGTTCATTTGGTACCTGCCAGCGAGCAGTGCATTCCCATAGGTGCCATCCTGGAAGTGCTGGTTGATGTTGGACTGTCGGAAGATGAGGGGATCATGGACACTGCCTGGGTAGTTGGCTACGACATTCGTGAAGAGTCCCCTGTGGTCCACTATTGCCTGCACGTTGATGGAATGCATGTGCTTTCTGTTGCGGTAATTGTGTGCAGTGTCGGCAGGGGGCACAAGTAGGACATGTGTGCAGTCGATTGTCCCCAACACGTGCGGGAATCCAGCTATGGCGTATAGTCCTTGCTTGGTCTCCAGCTGTTCCTGCGCATTGTGGGGGACAGATAGGTACTGGGGTACCTGGCTGATGATGGCATCCAGGACAGGTGTGAGGAACTTGGATGGGGCTGGCTGTGAGACTCCTCCGACTCTGGCGGTTGTTGGTTGGGAGGTACCAGAGGCCAACAGGTGCAGCACAGCCAGCAGCTTTGTCTGCGGAGGGATGTTGGTTGGTACCGTCAGCCTGTGGGCAATGATGTTCAGGATGCGGAGGAGGGTTGTCCTTTTGAGCCTGTAGTGGGCATTGACATTGTCTGGTGTTAGGTCTGTGAGGCTGGTGCATTTCCTGAAGGTCCGCTGTCTTTGTCTGCGCTGCCTCCTGGGGGTGGTGGCGGTGGGTGTTGTTGCCCTCTCGGGGCTCCGGGATGCATGGTGAGTGGCTCCATGGCATCTGTTGTTCTTCATGTGTGGCTCTGGGCTGGGCTCCCTTTGATGGTGCAGGTTGTCATCCGACTTTACACCAGGTCAGAGCAGGTGTTAATTTCCTGCTGCTGACGTGCCTTATCCCCTGTTTTGTGGTCTTATCGCCGATGTGGCTGGTCGTTGAGAATGTTGAGGTGTGGTGTTGTCGCGGCTTTTTGCTCGGGAATGCCTACTCTGCATCTCATTAGCGATAGTTGCCGGGGTCATCTGTGGCGATGTTTTTTGCGGATACTTTCGCAAGTAAACTGGTGGTATCGGCTGTTAGCACCAGCTTGTGAATGGGGCGATAAAATTATCGCGACTTTGGCTGCGATAAAGTGCCGATAACTCGGCGATAGCTCCTTGAGAATATGCCCCCAAGATGTTAAACTGTATGCGGCTAATTTTTGGGTGATGGCATTTCTAACATTCTCTGAGAATTGTATTGCATCTGCATGTTCTTCTTCTTCTGTGAAGTTTAATGCAACCACAGTATCTTCCTGTTCAGTCATTGTTTTTAGTAAGAAGAGCTTTGCAAGGGAACTGAGATAAGGTGTTATGCACAAATAGGAACAATGTGTCCTTCAAGCTTGATTAACCAACAGCCAATAAATAGTATTTTGCCTACTCAGCTGTGACAGAATTTTGTACCCTCCCACTCCAGACGTCTCTGGTGAAATGTGAGTAGGGGGTCTCTGAGAATAGCACAACTGAACTACTCAGATTTGACTGTTAAATAAGTACCCAACCAACGATGGGTGCCATGTCGTGTAGATCCTATAAAACCTATACAGGATCTGCACGTTTAGACTAACATCCACTGTAGGATTGATGCCAGACTTATTCTGAGCACCCCCACCAGGTATGTTAGCCTGTATACCAGCTAGCTCACAGTGCCACTAGAAACTCCTCTTACCAAGGAGAGAATAGTTCTTGGCAACCATCGAACATGACAACCCTGATCCCTCAGGACCATGGAAACAGTGTACTACTTTTCGCTCAGTCACTCGTGCTCACTTGGTCTCAGAGAGATACACAGAATAAACGATAGGGACGTTTTCAATAAGTATTTATTGAACAGTCGTTATTCTAGTGTAAAATAGATGTGCTGTAACAATCATCAGACAGTAACAGATATAAATGACTAGAAGCACTAAGAAAGTAAAAGGATGGTAGATATCTACCATTCTGCTATAATCATGAATACAGGCAAGTATATAAAATGCATGACAATAAAATGTGTACTCCTACGATGCTACCCTAACTAGATGTACCTAAGTGTACCTAGCATGTATGTAGGTGTTAAGCCAATAATCCCTCTAGGATAAAGTCAATTCCCAGTACTTGAAGTGAGAGACTGTGGGACCCCGTCCTGGTCTCGGGTTGGACACCCCGCAAGGGATGTCAGACCACTGCGAGCTGGAGTATCTGCATGCAGGGTGCTTAAGCGTCTTGCGTCAGTGTGTCAGCATGGAAGTCCTGATCTCCTCTTTCTATCTCAGCAAGATGTGATGTTTATATACCCGAAGGTATCCCCGGGGGTTCTACCTTGCTGTGCCACTGTCGGACTTAGGATGACGTCGGGAATGAACCTTGTACATAGTTATTATGCAGGAGATGATAGTCCTGCTGAGCTTCCAAGAATCCAAGGATCCTCATGCACAATGTATGAGACTATTGTTTCAGGGAAAACCCCACGTTCTGTAAGCAATACTGTAACTAGGTAAAGGGTCAGTCCTAACAGCCCATTATGTATGTAATGTAGGGATGAATTTAGGTGAAAGGTTGGGATGTTACCCGAGCCTATATTGGGGTACCTATATGGAATATAACAATGTTTTGGGGGGAAAATCACGGGCTGGTATGGCATCTTTGTCAGAGTAAGGCTTGCCAAGAGATGGTACTGAAGGCCTGGTTCCCAAATTATTACGTCCTAGCGAGTATACATGAGCAATAATGACAGGCAACTCACATTCACTGTCAGCCACTGCCACCACAGCATGTAGCTGGCGTATAGTCAATGATGCTGCTTTACCTTTAACATTAGAAAGAATAATTTTGGAGACAATAGGATAATTACCCACAAGTTTCATCCCAAAATCAAGGGCAGGACCTTCCCCATATTCATTCTGTATTTATTTGAGAACATTTGGTAGAGTGGCCATCGATGGAGTGCCATGACAAAGAGTGTAAACTATGGAAAATAGTCCTCCAGGTGTTGCAGTCAGCCAGAGTGGGAACCAGTCCAGTGGGTAAGCACATGGTGAGAATTCTGTGCTTATCTTGTGGTCCCAGAAGGGAAATAACAGCTTCAAGTTATTTGATTTTTGGGCTATCCAAAAGGTATTTCCTCACGATTAGTGGGCCATTTGCGCATAACTAAATGAACAATTACAGGACTACTGACAGTCCCTGCAGGCTGTTGGGCCTGCGCTTGCAGGCCAATACTAGCTGGACCAGTTAGGAAAGCAAGTGAGATATATTGTGTAACACGTCTATATAGGACAACAAGAATATTGTATAAAGCGTGTGACTGCACTAGATTTATATTACCCAAATCTGGATATGGGTTATAGCCTGCTAGTGCCGGCCATGTGGCCCCTTCAATACTTAAGGGGCCCATGCGAACAGTGCCAAGCACATAGGGAAGGGTACCATTAAACCAAGTCTGATGTTCCCAGATAGTAGGAGGAATTTCAAGAAGGGCATAGAGACGATATGTATTAGGAGCCGGGGGCATGGTGTATTCATGAAATGTATTATTATTAGCGTCTACAGCCGGAAATGTGACCCAGGAATAAAAATCTTTAAAGCTGAACACTGCATCAACTTCGACTACAAAAATCACCCCAGCTCCTGCATTAGGAACTCTGTGTTGCATTAAATGCTGAGTTACTGCTGGACAGCAAATAACTGCAATAGCAATGGGTTGCGCCATAGTTCGTTTGCAACGGTTCAAAGCATAGCACAAAAAGGGTGTAAAACCGTTTAATATTTAAGCTTGAAAAACCAACAGAACCAGGTGTTCCCTAACAACTGTGGAGGACCAATCCCTAACACTACGGACGTCTCCGGTAAAAGGTGCAAGGGTATTGTGAACAAAAACAAGCACTACTCAGGCGTCCCTCAAATAAGTACCTGACCAAAACGTTGGTGGTGCCATGTTGCAGAGATTTTGGCTCAAGAACAGAACTATGCTTTGGATCATAGACCATCGGCATGGAGGGACTGAGTCATCATACCACCTCAGTATCTATGACCCCGTGTCCGACTAGCTCTCCTAACCTTACCAGGAGAAGCAAATGAATTAGCACCCCAGAACGCAACACTCTCGACCGTCTTATGGATCGTGATAACAGGACACACCCTTTTGTTTTCTCACTCGTACTCATCCAAAATAAAATTAAAAAAAGATCTCAGCTGACGCAGCAGTCTAACCTCAGAACCCTCAGTCAGTGTGTCTACTTAAACTTTTGTGCTTGGCTATATGACAAGACATGTGTGCTCATAAACAGCAGCTGCATTCTCATGTTATGTCTAGGTTCTAGTGCCTGACCAGAGAAAATAACAAGGGGTGTTGTTGTTTGACCTTGTCTGTGCTGTTCAGACTAAATGGCAGGAAAAGAACAGAACGCGAAAACATATGCAGGTTCCGTGTGAAAGCACAATGTGGCACAAAAGCAAGTGTGTTTACATAATACCGTTTGCACATGAAAAGGCAGCCTACAATGTGCACAATTAGGCTAGCATAGGGAAAACTACAATGGGCCATGCAGGGAACACATGACAGGATGAAGAACATCATTGCGAGGGACGCTGAATGGATACAACCTTTAAAGGGAACTAAACGCTAACTGCTGGGTTGGCCAATACTGGAGCTGAGACAGAAGATGATGCGTTTGTGATGTATGTAAAGCTCCAGTGGCTCTCGGCGATGGATGGCGCCATGGGAGCAGCAGCTGAGTTGAGTCCTGTATCGTTCAGAGCAAGTCAACTGACAGGAGGTAGATACTGATAGGGACTTGTAACAATCAAACTTTTGCCGGGAACATTATTTGCTCTACAGAACAACATAGGAGGCATTCCTCGAGCCAATCCCAAGCCTTGAAACAGTCTCGGAAGTCCAACAACCAATGAACTAACAGAGCTCCCTTAGCATAAATGCTAAAGTTATCGCAAACAGCCAATTTGTAGGAAGATTTCACCTAGGGACTACAACTGTGGGGCGATGTCGGGTTCATTGTGCTGGGACTTGGAGCCCGCCCCTCTCAGAGGCTCATTGACCACTTCCAGGCTGCTTGAGACATAGGGGCCTCCTTTTGGAACCTGTCCACACTTCCAGTGCAAGTTTGGGGCTGTAATGTGGGCACGCAGACTGCAGGGGACAACCCAGGGTTCAGCGGAGACAGCGTGAGGGCTCTGCCATGTTGCTGTGGGCGCGCAGACCGCAGGTGACCACCGGGGTTCCGCAGAGACAGTGTGAGAGCTCTGCCGCGTGTGTGGATTGGCTGCCTGAAGCAATCATGAATGTGTTGTAGTATCTTAATATCTACTTATTTACAATAATCCAGTGTGAGCCGCATCACTTGCAGATGATAACAAAGACACTGCAACCCCCCACAGGTATTTCACAGCAGCTGCTGCAGTCTGTGCCATGCTCTGTGGGCATCTCGCTGTTATTACACGCGCTTCATGCTGGCCACGCTGCTAAATTTGTGAGAGGTGCCAGACGCAGCAGTGCCATGTATGTGGCATCCCTTTTCATCTGTTCCTGCTGACTTGAGCAATAATCTGCCCACCCGTGGAACTCTGCGGAATTTCTTGGAGTTTTCTGTGACTCAGCGGAATTCTTCAGAGTGAAACTCTACGAGCTCCGCCCAGGCCTACCGAGGATATAAAGGTTATGGAATGTGAGGGACTGGGAGTTGGAGCGATACCTGGTGCGAAGTAGACATTGCTGCCTGCTCTCCTTCAATAAATACTAACAACTTACCTAAGTCTCCTGTTGTTGTTGGAGGGAACAATACAGATTTGGCGATAAATTATTCCATGGTGCTTCAGCCCTCAGCAACTTGGGAGTAAAGTGTCCTGACTTCTACTGCACATTGAAGTTCATCACGTATTGAACCTGGGTCTGGGTTCACATTTTTGGCCACTGTCGGTACCGAGTGCTATGCTGGGAAAGCAGGCGGCGCAGGTCAGTGCGGTAACATTTTGCTTTAAATTGGGGGATTTCTGTGAAAAGTATAGTTTGAGGCCGCGCTCAAGCTTTCCCTTGTGCCTCCTTCTCCTCTAGAGCGGCTTCATCATTGAAATACTTGTGTATGCGCAACTCTGCATGCATCGTCTCCACTGTTGGGGGCATTGTCTTGACCGCTAACCTGTGACGGCCATATTTGAAGTAGGCATCACGAGTGTGTGCGGTAAAATTTGCCTGTGCTTATTTTTAGGTCGAGCCTAGAGGCAGCGGGCATGTGCTGCTCTGCGAGGCACGTAGTATTCGGTACGTAGAGATGAAACACACCCATAACACGCCCACCGCATTTTATAGGTTGCTTGGTCAGCTTCACCAATTTCAAAGTGTTGGTTGGTGTATAGTACACATTTGTCCTGCCTTGTTGGTGTTTCGTTCCCTCCCTGGGGTTCGCCCCTGCGACAGGGATCCTCTCGATATGGGCCATATGTTTTCTGCAAGTGCACTACTTTTTCTAACCGCCCTCTCCTCCCCGCTGACTGGCATACGGTGTGGCTTGTTCTAATGGGTGCCCATTCTAAATGCTCACACCCTGCAGCAGCTCAAGAAGCTCGCCTTCTACAGGTCGGAGCACTATATATTTTTTTTAAAAAGGCACGAGCTTCACTGAGTGCTTTAATGGGAGCAGGGAAATTCAGGGCCAGACTAGTAGGCAGACAGTTCCTGCACCTCTGTTGCTGCCTCTCGGGCTCTGTGGCACGGCCATTGGAGGAGGAGGAGGCAGGGGTGGAGCCGGGGTTGCTTGTATCTCCTTTGCAGCTCCCTTCTGCTAATCCCTTCATTAACTTTCCAGAGGCAGACCGGCTGGCTGAGACACTCTTTGTTACTCAGCGAGTCCGTTTCGCTTTGCAACATTTCTTCTGTCAGCCTGTTAATTCATAAATGCATTTAAGAATTAACAGGCTGACAAAAGAAATGTTGCAAAATGAAACGGACTCGCTGAGTAATCAAGAGTGTCTCAGCCAGCCGGTCTGCCTCTGGAACGTTTTTAAGGCAGCTCTGATCACAGTGCCTCCGGAAGAGCCCGGAACTCGCTAACTAATTATCTGCTGAGTGCAGGAAGCATGAGTCATCCACAAAGCACTGTCAGGGAAGCCGTAAACAGCAGTTAACAAAAAGAAACATTTGGGACTAAAAGTAACAACATACCATCTCACCTCACATGCAGGCTTTAATCAAATCTGTTAGAAATCCACCGCACACTGTATTTTCTTAACCTCTTTAGAGGTTCCTTTCCACACTGATCAGTTTGCCTCCCTTTTTTCTACCGATTGCATCTTAACACTATCATACTAGTGGTAAATGTAAACTTTTATATCTTCAGTTTTATTTTTATTTACTTAGAAGGTCCCAAAGGCGAGACCTATTATGTATGCCAATGCTTGTTACTCCTGTGCTGCAGTGATGCAGACACCTTGTGTTAAGGCGCATTACCATTAACCTGTATCGCTGTGTCTTGCTGGGCTTGTGTGCACATCCAACCTTCACGGTGATACACACACCTAACGTTAAGTGGTGTACAGAACATTTCGGCACCCTTCAGCATGCGCAGCCCGCATTTTGATTTTAAAATGTCATGGAAGCCCACCTAACCAAGATTTTGATAGGCCACAAGTGAGTAGCGGGATCACTTGGGAAGGAACATCGTTCTTCACATAGCAGACCGGTAGCTCCAGCCCTTCAGGTCTACAATGCAAAAGCAGTCAGCACTGCACTGTATGGAGCAGAGCTGTGGGAGTTCGATAAGGCCCACGACCTCTGCAGATCTGAGTATAAATTCTCAAGGGATTTAGTGATGCTACCTCAAAACATTCCCCTCACTCCCCTCATGCTCGATATGAGCAGGCGATCCACTGGTGATATAGCAAGGCTTCGCCTGCTGCTCTTATGGGCTCGTATCAGGCAGACCTCAGAGCACCTACCCTATGCGGAAGCCCTATCTGAGGTTATCCGGTTAGACACAAGCAGTAAAGTAGGCTGGATCTCCAACGTTAGGAAAATGATGTCAGCATTAGGGCTCCAAGCACATTGGGACAAGCAGGAACCATCCCGGAAAAAAGAGCTTAAACGTCTCTATTGGGAATGGGTGGAACAACAAGAATCCAGCAAACCAAACTTGGGGAGACTAACCGTAGAATTTTATCTTCACAAACAGACCAGACACTTGGAGGCCTTTTTAGACATAATTCATGTCCCTCAGGACAGGATGTTATACATCCATTTTAGGTTTGGCACACTCCCTGTCTGTGAGATAACAGCTAATTGGTATCCATGCAACCCAACACCAAAGGACTGCCCATGTTGCAGGGCCCCGGTAGAAAGTGTTGCCCATGTCATGTTTGCTTGCCAGGCACACACCACGCCGAGGATGAGATGGATTAAACCGATCTGCCAGCAGCTGGGTACACGGGACTATCGGGCTGCCCTGCGTATCCTCAGGTCAGAACCTAGACCACTCTTTGCCTGCAGCGTGGCCAAATTCCTAAGCCATACATGGCTTATCAGATGTAAGACACAGACAGGAATGCTGCAGTGCTCAGCAGCATGAAGATTAGAAGCTGGTGGGCTCTTAGGCTGGCAATCCATGTTTTATATACATGTTATGCACATGCACTTTATTGTTTTTTAGTCTCTCCATGACGTTGCCCCGAAGAGGGTTGGAAATTTTAATAAGGGTTGCTGGGGATCACAAACTGGGCCCAACAGAAGTGGCACCACACTAGGAAGTATTGTAACACTCCTTCCTCTTCATTCGTAATGTGTCCAATTTATGTTTTAATTGTACTATGTTGTATTAATTGCTTTATCGCTGATCTGTTGAACTGCATATTGCACTCTGGTTGCAGTCGTGTATTAGGATGAATTGCTTATATATATTTACCTGCAAATATGCTGCTGTATGAATTGTTCACTTTTATATTTTTTTTATTCAAAACTGTGTTTTTCTAGCCTTTATGAGATGAACTGTCGAAATAAAGCTTATACAACAACAGCATTTTGATGTTGCAGTGATGCGCTTACCTCAGCCAATTCAAAAGAAGTTTCACGAGCCTGTGTGCATTCTGCTATTACGGTGATGCGCACACCAGTTCTATTTCAGGAGAGTTTACAAGTTTTTGCCCTGAACTAACTGGTGATCTATTCTACACCTGCACATTTACGATGATGTGCACACCTTAATCTTAATTATTATTCCGCTTTTACTAATCATTTTGTGATTAGTTCTATTGGAAGTAGACACATATATATATATGTGAACAAGGCCGCATGTCTGGCGGCCGAAACGCGTCTTTGGACAATGATGGTTAATTAATAAACACCTTGCCACTTCAACTGCTGTGGAGTCTGTGTCCTTGTGTAGTGCCGGTGTGACTGGACACTCTTGGATTTTCATGTGGACATATATATATATATGTATATATATATATATATATATATATATATATATATATATATATTCACTGAAAAAACCATAGGTTTTAGGGACAGTTATAGTTAGTTGGACATTTCACTCGTACAAAACCCGTGAAATTCCCCCGTTATAGTTAGTTCAGCTAACTATAACTCGCGCCCCCACAATGCACTGCTGATGACGTCACATATTACATCACTCATGACATGGTCAGTGACATCACTGATGACATCACTGATGACATCTCAAATGACATCACTGATGACATCATGCAGTGACTGTGTTTCTGTAAAGTTTAAATATTTTTAATATATATAGGAAAAGACGTATTGAAGAATGAGTGGTTGTATAAGTGTCTGTATGGATGATTTAGTAGGTGCGTGACTGACTCTATAAGTGAGTGATTTAACGTATCTTACTGAATGCATGGGTTAGTGACTAAACTGGGTGAATGTCTGTATCCGTCTGTCTGTTGCTGTGTAAGTGGCTGCATGTGTTTGTGAATAGCTACATGAGTGTCTATATGAGTTATTGAATGCTTGTCTGAGTATCTGTATGGGTGCCTGAGTGTTTGTGTGGGAGGGGTGTGTGCGACTCTGTGCATAGATGTGTGAGTGGGTGATTCACTGGGTGGATGGTTTCAAGAGTGCATCTGTGATAGACTGTATGGGTGGGTAAGTGTGTGTAAGAGTGTGTTAGTGAGTGAATGTATGTCCCAGTGGTACATGTGTGAGTAACTACATATGTGAAAGGCAGTATATATGTGTGTTGGAGTATATAAATAGCTATAAGCGAGAGTGAGTGATTGTGATAGTGGCTGTATGGATGAGTGTGTGCTTGTATCAGTGATTGTATAAGAGCGTAACAATGTGCTAGTATTTGTATGATTAAGTGAGCTGGTGTGTGTATAACTGTATAGGTGAGTAAATGGCAGTGTGTTTAATTATTTGCATGACTGACTAGGTGTGTGAGTACCTCTATGGATGAGTGGCGGTGTTTGAGTGTCTATATAGGAGTAAGAGTGCATATGATAGTCCTATACTGAGTGACCATAAGTATGAGTGACTGTACGGGTGAGTGAGTGGATGTGTGTGTGTAGACCTAAGAATCAGTGAGTGGGTATGTAGTTATTGGTGTTGGAGTGTCTATGGTTTTGCGAATGGCAGTCTGTAATTTAGATTGGGTGTATCAAAGGTTATATTAGGGTGTGAGGAGGTGCATCAGATTATCACGTGGATGATGTCATCAGTGATGTCATCAGTGATGTCATTTGAGATGTCATCAGTGATGTCATCAGTGATGTCACTGACCATGTTATGAGTGATGTAATATGTGACGTCATCAGCAGTGCATTGCGGGGGCGCGAGTTATAGTTAGCTGAACTAACTATAACAGGGGAATTTCACGGGTTTTGTACGAGTGAAATGTCCAACTAACTATAACTGTCCCTAAAACCTATGGTTTTTTCAGTGAATTTCAAAGGTTTTTTAAATGCTAATTACTAACTATAACGTGTCTGAAACCTATGGTTTTTTCAGTGAATTTCAAAGGTTTTTTAAATGCTAATTTCTAACTATAACGTGCCTGAAACCTATGTTTTTTTCAGTGAATTTCAAAGGTTTTTAAATGCTAATTTCTAACTATAACACCCCTAAAACCTATGGTTTTTTCAGTGAATTTCAAAGGTTTTGAAAATGACAATTTTTAAATGTATTAATTGTTATATTTTTTTTTTTTGATACTGATTTACTACATTTTTTAAAACTATTTATTTTTTGATATTTTATTTATTAAATTACATTGTAATTACATTATACATTACATTACAAAATATACTTTCTCAGAATGAATTACTTTAGTTTAAATAGTTTGCAAATAGGCAATAGAGTTTTAAGTACAGTAGTTACAGTTGTTGCAATGGGCAACACAATTTCAAACACAATGCAACATTCAGCTCAATGTGAATTTCTAGTTAAATGCAATTAGTTACTTTATGGATTACTTTTCTAACCACAGGACTGGATCCTAGATTTAGTCCTGGGACATCTCCTGTAAACAGTTGAGTAAAAGCTTTTTGGTTACAGTAGTGATTTTTAAGGAATATTATTGTATTTTAAAAGTTGACACTTAGAAACTTTTTCACATAGAATCACCAATGTTATCCTATGGGAGGAAATTCACTTAGCAGGTAAAAAGTGTTATCGTTACTTTTTCTTACTCAGTGTTGGATCCTGGATCCAGCACTGGTGCATCTCCTGTAAACAGTTGAAAGAATGCGTTTAAGTCATACAGGCGATTTTTAAGGAATATTTGTAGTTTGTGAAAATCGACACTGAAACTTTTCTGCTGAAAACCAGACAATGGATTCCTATGGAAGGAAATATAAGTTACTGGTAAGTACGGTTAGAATTACTTTTCAGGGTCAGTGCTGGGCTAAAAGATGCAGCACTGGGTTCTCTCCCTGATAACAGGTGAGTAAATTGGAATTCGTACTTCTGTTGATTTTAGAGGAATATTATAAAGTTCCAAAACTCCACACTTAGAAGAATTTCCAAGTGAAACCAGTCAATGTTAGCCTATGGAAGGAAATTCAAGTTACTGGTAAGTACGGTTAAAATTACTTTTCAGGACCAGTACTGGGCTGAAAGATGCAGCACTGAGGTCTCTCCTGATAACAGGTGAGTAAATCGGAATTCGTATTTCGGCTGATTTTAGAGGAATATTTGTATGTTTCAAAAATCAACACATAGAAACTTTTTCAGCAAAAAGCAGGCAATGATATCCTATGGAAGGAAATTCAAGTTACTGGTAAGTACGGTTAAAATTACTTTTCAGGATCAGTACTGGGCTGAAAGATGCAGCACTGAGGTCTCTCCTGATAACAGGTGAGTAAATCAGAATTCGTATTTCGGCTGATTTTAGAGGAATATTATAGAGTTCCAAAACTCCACACTTTGACTGGTTTCACTTGGAAATTCTTCTATGTTAGCCTATGGAAGGAAATTCAAGTTACTGGTAAGTACGGTTAAAATTACTTTTCAGGACCAGTACTGGGCTGAAAGATGCAGCACTGAGGTCTCTCCAGATAACAGGTGAGTAAATCGGAATTCGTATTTCGGCAGATTTTAGAGGAATATTTGCACAATGGTGAAGGGAGGGGGCGGGGCCTGAGGTGACATCTGTGCAAACGCGCCCCGTGGCGCGTTTTAAGTTGGGGATTAAGTCCCCTTGAATCATGAGGGTCCCTGGGGCCAACTAGCCCACCAGGAACCTCCAGTATGCGCCAGGGGCTGCGTTGCAGAGACGTGTACAGAGGCCACACCCCTTTTACACCTCTCTGCAACGCAGCTCTGTGGCGCTTTCTGGACGTACCTGTTGGGCTAGTTGGCCCCCAGGGACCCTCAGGATTGAAGGGGATTTAATTCCCATCTTAAAACACGCCACGGGCCTGTTTGCACACATGTCACCTGAAGCCCCGCCCCTCCTTCACCACTGTGCAAACGCGCCCCGTGGCGTGTTTTAAGTTGGGGGATTAAGTCCCCTTGAATCCTGAGGGTCCCTGGAGTCCAACTAGCCCACCATGTACTTCCAAAAGCGCCACAGAGCTGCGTTGCAGAGAGGTGTAAAAAGGGGCATGGCCTCTGTACACCTCTCTGCAACGCAGCCCCTGGTGCATACTGGAGGTTCCTGGTGGGCTAGTTTGCCCCCAGGGACCCCCAGTATTCAAGGGGAATTACTTCCCCTTCTCAAAACGCGCCAGGGGGCGCGTTTGCAGACTGCTGCAGGGAGGGGGGCGGGGCCTCCGGCACGATGCCGGTCTTTTTGATTGGTCCCCCCTTCCCTCAGCCACTTTTTGCCCCGGGGACCCCCTCCTCAGGCCATTTAAGGACCCGGGGACCCCAGCCCCCAGGGCCGGCCTTTAAATATTTTTTTAAAAAATTTTTTTAGGGGAGGGGGGGCTGCGTGGCCCCCCTTTCTGGCCACTTATGGCCCCGGGGACCCCATCCCCCGGGGCCTGGCCTCTTGTTGGGGACTGTGTGGGGTCCCCAAACCCCCCACAGTCCCGCCGGCTCCCCGTGTCCTACGAGAGCCGGCATTGCTTTTCCACATGGGGAGCAGCTAAGATGCTGCTCCCCATGTGGAAAAGCAATTTGCTTGGATATTGGAAGCGAGAGCAGGTTTCCTGCTCTCGCTTCCAATATCCAAAGCAAGTTTGCAATGACAGGACAGGAGCCGCGAGGCTCCCGTCCTGTCATTGCAAACAGCAGTGCAGCTCGTGATCGGGACGGTGCGCGCAGGGTGCACTCAGGGTGCGCGAATCCGACACGGCCATAGATATATATGTGATTTTCATTTTGATTTTCACAAGAACTACTGAACGGATTTACACCATTTAACAAAAGGGTTCTTTCTGAACCAAGAACTACCTCTTTGCCAAATTTGGTGTAATTCCGTTCAGCAGTTCGGGCTGTAGCCGTGTCTAAAGTGTCCAATGGGAAAATGAATGGGGAAAACACATTTTGGGACCCCCTTTCTCGGCCCCGCTGACGAATCACCCTGAGACTTTCAGGGTAGGAGCGGACCGGAGCGGGCCATAAAGTTTGAAAATTTCGCGAAGATTCGTCAACCGACGCAAGAGTTATTTCAAATAGAATGTCGCGGATTTCCTATGGAAAATAGGTCCTAACTATAACTATCTACTGGCGACCGCCAGTAGGTTATATATATATATATATATATATATATATATATATATATATATATATATATATATATATTATCTACTGGCGGTCGCCAGTAGATAGTTATAGTTAGGACCTATTTTCCATAGGAAATCCGCACCATTCTATTTGAAATAACTCTGGCGACCGGTTGACGAATCTTCGCGAAATTTTCCAACTTGTTGGGCGCTCCGGTCCGCTCCTATCCTGAAAGTCTCGGGATGATTCGGCAAGCGGGGCCGAGAAAAAGGGGGTCCCAAACGTGTTTTCCCCATGCAATTTTCCATAGGAACCTTTAGTCGCAGCTACAGCCCGAACTGCTGAGCGGAATTACACCAAATTTGCCAAAAGGTAGCCCTTGGTTCAGGGTCGTGCCTTTTGCTTAAATGGTGTAAATCCGTTCAGTAGTTCCTGAAAATTTGAAAAAGAAAACACATATATATCTGGGCGGAGCCTAACCACACATGTCATCGTGAGATCTGATTGGCTGTCAGCACTTCATCCTGGAATTGCTGGCAGCCATCTTGGGACCAATATAAATGATAGTACCCCATTGAAATGCATTGTAGTGAATCGAAGATTTTGAGGGTTACCAAAAGGAGAACTATAAAGGGTGATAACAGACTTTAGTTACATTAGAATTCATTTGTTGATGGTACCATACTAATTTCAGGAATTGTAGTGTGTTCTAAGGTGATTTTACCCTGTGAAAAACCTTCTGCTCGGATATCATGAATCATGTTTGAGAGAAAACTATTTTCACATGCTTGTCCCATACAGTTTTGGAAGGTGCTCCAGAAGCTAAAAATGAGAGCATATTTTCTGTAAATTCACATTATCTTTCTCAGTCATGTGAGAATGAAGTCTGACATTCTCAGTAAAACATGTACATCCAACAAGGGCAGAGACTGTCAGTTGATTCCTTTGTGTTCTACTGCAGCTTCCCAGAGTGTTCTAAAGAACAACTAGAGTGCTAACAGCCTTACTTATGACAAAAGTATGGCACACCTGAAGCCATCTTGATTGGAATAAACTGGGAACACTTAAAACATTTAATTTAAAAAGGAACAAAATGATGGGGTTCATTTTGTCATAGAAATTATGGTTAGTGCTGTAGAAAGAAAAATTAGGACATGATCCAAGTGTGATCTCAAATATCTTCCTGTTATATTTCAACAGGAGCAGCATGTCAGTTGATGCCTTTGTGTTCTACTGCAGCTTCCCAGAGTGTTCTAAAGAACAACTAGAGCGCTAACAGTCTTACTTATGACAAAATTAAGGCACACCTGAAGCCATCTTAATTGGAATAAAATGGTAACACTTAAAACATTTAATTTAAAAAGGAACAAAATGAGGGGGTTCATTTTGCCATAGAAATTATGGTTAGTGCTGTAGAAAGAAAAATTAGGACATGTTTTAAGTGAGATCTCAAATATCTTCCTGTTATATTTCAACAGGAGCAGCCTGTCAGTTGATGCCTTTGTGTTCTACTGCAGCTTCCCAGAGTGTTCTAAAGAACAACTAGAGTGCTAACAGCCTTACTTATGACAAAATTATGGCACACCTGAAGCCATCTTCATTGGAATAAACTGGTAACACTTAAAACATTTAATTTAAAAAGGAACAAAATGATGGGGTTAATTTTGTCATAGAAATTATGGTTAGTGCTGTAGAAAGAAAAATTAGGACATGTTTCAAGTGTGATCTCAAATATCTTCCTGTTATATTTCAACAGGAGCAGCCTGTCAGTTGATGCCTTTGTGTTCTACTGAAGCTTCCCAGAGTGTTCTAAAGAACAACTAGAGCGCTAACAGTCTTACTTATGACAAAATTATGGCACACCTGAAGCCATCTTGATTGGAATAAACTGGTAACTCTTAAAACATTTAATTTAAAAAGGAACAAAATGAGGGGGTTCATTTTGTCATAGAAATTATGGTTAGTGCAGTAGAAAGAAAAATTAGGAAATGTTTTAAGTGAGATCTCAAATATCTTCCTGTTATATTTCAACAGGAGCAGCCTGTCAGTTGATGCCTTTGTGTTCTACTGCAGCTTCCCAGAGTGTTCTAAAGAACAACTAGAGCGCTAACAGTCTTACTTATGACAAAAGTATGGCACACCTGAAGCCATCTTGATTGGAATAAACTGGTAACACTTAAAACATTTAATTTAAAAGGAACAAAATGAGGGGTTCATTTTGCCATAGAAATTATGGTTAGTGCTGTAGAAAGAAAAATAAGTGCTAAAACACTACCCCCAGCACGACACCCTACACTACCCAAACATAACTGCACTACCCTAAACCCTAAAACACTACCACCAGCACGACTCCCTACACTACCCAAACACCACTGCACAACACTAAACCCTAAATATACCCCCAGCATGACCACCCACACTACACAAACACCACTGCACTACCCTATACCCTAAAACACGACCTCTACACTACACAAACACGACTGCACTACCCTAAACCCTAAAACACTAACCACAGCATGACCCCTTCACTACACAAACACCACTGCCCTGCCCTAAACCCTAAAACACTACCCCAGCACTACCCCCTACACTACCCAAACACCACTGCACTAACATAAACCCTAAAACACTACCCCAGCACAACCCCTACACTACACAAACACCACTGCACTACCTAAACCCTAAAACACTACCCCCAGCATGACTCCCTACACTACCCAAACACCACTGCACTACCCTAAACCCTAAATCTACCCCCAGCACAACCCCTACACTACCCAAACACCACTGCACTACCCTAAACCATAAAACACTACCCCCAGCATGACCCCCTACACTACACAAGCACCACTGCACTACCCTAAACCCTAAAACACTACCACCAGCATGACCCCCTACACTACTCAAACACCAATGCACTACCCTAAACCCTAAAAACACTACCCCAGCACGACCCCCTACACTACCCATACACCACTGCACTACCCTAAACCCTAAAACACTACCACCAGCACGACCCCCTACACTACTGCACTACCCTAAACCCTAAAACACTACCCCCAGCACGACCCCTACACCACCCAAACACCACTGCACTACCCTAAACCCTAGAAAAGAAACCCCCACCCCATGCCCAATCCCCCTTACCTCTCACTCCTCATGGTTCCTCTCTCCTCGTGGTTCCTGGTTCACGTCATCTCTGAGGGGCGGTGCACGTAGTTGTGAGGAAACAGAACAGCCTCTGTTTCCTTACAACAACATGGATCGTCTACATGTTTTTAGAACGCATGGTCATTTACCATACATACCTTTACAACAAAATTCGTTGTAAAGGCATGCGTGGTAAATGACCATGCGACTAAAAATGCGTAGTAATGACTTTGTGATGTACAACGCATGCGTGGTAATGCATGCGTTGTAATGGTATCACAAAGTAAAAGAGTCGTTGTAACAGCTGTTTACCAATCGAAGCTGGCCCTGTTCTTCAGTGAGACGTTTATTTGATTAATTAGGAGGAAGGAATGTGAGTTTTTTACCGAAAAGTGCATTCCCGGCTGTTGTATTGTGAAAGTGTCCGCGTGGCCTGGTTTCACTTCCGGTGAAACTAAAGGAGTTCTGTTGTTGGACGGGGCCGGCGCGACATGTCATCAGAAAACATAGCTAATGGAAAGCGTCCTCCCTGAAGTGTGGAGCAGTGCCATGAGAGGTCAACGAGTGTGCGTCCCACCGCAGTATGACCGTACCGCGTGACCCATGTGCCGCCTCCAGGGTACGGGAGGCAGAAGCGGCATCGCAGGTCCTCTTAAGACCGTTGTAGCACTAATTCTACATTTTGTTACTAGGGTATTTTAACTTCGTTGTTCCTGCCAGATACAAAGAGAAGATCCTGTGTTATTCAGTGCCCTCGTTACCTTTTTTGTGGGTTGTGGTGCTTATCACTTCGCTGCCCCGCCGGTGCACACGACTGGGCACCCCACCTCGTGTGCCATCTGCAGGGCCTCTGCCCTCGGATCACTGGTTTCGGTTTCTGGAGTGGCAACATAAACAGTTGCTCCCAAAGGACTAGCCTGAACACTTAGGTGAATATCCCTGCACCAGCATTCCACGGAAATTCTTTCCTAGCTCTCCCACGTCCAACGAGCACGGCTCGCTCGCGACACCGTATGACGTCATCGGAACCATAAGAGGACCTCGTCGGCGTGCTGACGTCAGTTCCACCCATTTTTTCCGTGCCACCGAGGCAAACAGGGGACCGAGACATTTTCACATGTATACATAGTATAATAAATATATATATATTCACTGAAAAAACCATAGGTTTCAGGCACGTTATAGGTAGAAATTAGCATTTAAAAAACCTTAGAAATTCACTGAAAAAACCATAGGTTTCAGGCACGTTATAGTTAGAAATTAGCATTTAAAAAACCTTAGAAATTCACTGAAAAAACCATAGGTTTCAGGGGCGTTATAGTTAGTTGGACATTTCACTCGTACAAAAACCATAGAAATTCCCCTGTTATAGTTAGTTCAGCTAACTATAACTCGCGCGCCCGCAATGCACTGCTGATGACGTCACATATTACATCACTCATGACATGGTCAGTGACATCACTCATGACATCACTGATGACATCATCCAGTGAATGTGTGTTTTTCTGAAAATTAAATATGTTTTATATATGTATATCTCAAGGTCGATGGAAGAATAAATGGGTATATAAGTGTCTAAATGGATGATTTATTTTTGTAAAATTGATTGTATAACTGACTAAGGGGCCGATTCCGATTCGGGCCGGAAATCTCTCCGACCGAGCCGGACTCTGAGAGATTTCCGACCGAATCGGACCCTAGCAGTCCGACCGAACGAGTACGATGCGCACGTATGCTATCGGACTCGATTGGTCGGACTCCCATTGAAGTCAATCGGGAGCCAGTGGTCACGACGCGTACACGGGCTCCCATTGACTCAATGGGCACGGCGCGAACAAGGGCGCCCCCTACAGCGTGTTCGCGTCGATGCGGGTCGCACCGTACACGCACGTGTAGGGGGACCCATGGCTCCCCCTGTGTGCGACTCGCGTGCCTACGCTTCCAGGGGGTCCGACACGGACCCCCAAAGTGCGGCTCCGACAGCTCCTTGGAGCCGGACTGCGCGAGTCGGTCGGAGCAGTCGCGATGCGCATCGTACCACCCGGCCGGGGAACGTCTCCATTGCGCGGTGCGAGTCGTCCCGTGCAGAGTCGGTCGGAGCGTTCGGGTCCTGCGAACGAGTCGGTCGGAGATTTCGCGGACGCACGCATCGTACTCGCTCGCCCGGACGCACGTACTGATTCGGTCAGGAAATAGGGCTCCGAATCGGATCCGGTAAAGCCGAATCCGATTCGGAGCCCTACCGCCGAGATCGGAATCGGCCCCTAAGTGTATCTTAGTGAATACATGGGTTAGTGAGTAATGTTTAAATATGAAAATATCTGTATCAGTCTCTCACTTTGTGTATAAGTGGCTGCATGGGTTGGTGAGTAGCTACATGAGTGTCTATATGGGATATTAGTTGGTTTTTGAGTATCAGTATGAGTGTCTGAGTGTCTGTATGGTTCGGTGGGGGTATTACTTAGTGCATAGATGCATGAATGAGTGACTCACTGTTTGTATGTGTTGAAGACAGCATGTGTGCAGGACTGTATAGGTGGATGAGTATGTGTATGGGTGTGTTAGTGAGTGAATGACTGTCTCAATAGTGTCTTTATGAGTAACTACATATGTTTTAAACTAGTATATGTGAGTATTGGTGTATATAAGTGAGTATATGTGAGAGTGAGAGATTGGAAGAGTTCCTGTACAAATAAGTAGGTGTTTCTATAAGTGATTGTTTAAGAGAGTAAGTATGTGTAAGTTTCTGTAGAAGTAAGTGTGGTAGTGTGTGTATAACTGTATATGCAAGTAAATGGATGTTTGATACTTTGTTTGCATGTGTGACTATGTGTGTGAGTAACTCTATGGATGAGTGGCGGTGTGTAACAGGATGTATAGGTGTATGAGTACATATGATGAGTGAGTACATGTATGAGTGACTGTATAGGGACTGTTGGTGAATGAGTGGATGTGTGTGTAGATCTTGGAATTAATGAATAGGTGTGTTGTAACTGGTATTGGTATGTCCATTGTTTTGAAAATGTTAGTTTGTATTTTTGAGTGTGTGTATCAAAGGTTATATTAGGGTGAGGGAGTTCTGCCACTCTATCACAAGGATGATGTCATCAGTGATGTCATCAGTGATGTCATTTGAGATGTCATCAGTGATGTCATGAGTGATGTCACTGACCATGTCATGAGTGATGTAATATGTGACGTCATCAGCAGTGCATTGCGGGCGCGCGAGTTATAGTTAGCTGAACTAACTATAACGGGGGAATTTCTATGGTTTTTGTATGAGTGAAATGTCCAACTAACTATAACGCCCCTGAAACCTATGGTTTTTTCAGTGAATATATATATATATATATATATATATAAAACATATTTAAACTTTACAGAAACACACATTCACTGGATGATGTCATGCATTGTGTTTGAAAATGTGTTGCCCATTGCAACAACTGTAACTACTGTACTTAAAAGTCTATTGCCTATGTGCAAAGTATTTAAACTAAAGTAATTCATTCTGAGAAAGTATTTTTTGTAATGTATAATGTAATTACAATGTAATTTAAAAAATAAAATATGTAAAAAAAATTGTTTCTAAAAATGTAGTAAATCAGTATTAAAAAAATAAATATAACAATTAATACATTTAAAAATTGTCATTTACAAAACCTTTGAAATTCACTGAAAAAACCATAGGTTTCAGACACGTTATAGTTAGAAATTAGCATTTAAAAAACCTTTGAAATTCACTGAAAAAACCGTAGGTTTCAGGCACGTTATAGTTACAAATTAGCATTTTAAAAACCTTTGAAATTCACTGAAAAAACCATAGGTTTCAGACACGTTATAGTTAGAAATTAGCATTTAAAAAACCTTTGAAATTCACTGAAAAAACCATAGGTTTTAGGGACAGTTATAGTTAGTTGGACATTGCACTCGTACAAAACCCGTGAAATTCCCCCGTTATAGTTAGTTCAGCTAACTATAACTCGCGCCCGCAATGCACTGCTGATGACGTCACATATTACATCACTCATGACATGGTCAGTGACATCACTGATGACATCACTGATGACATCTCAAATGACATCACTGATGACATCATCCAGTGACTGTGTGTTTCTGTAAAGTTTAAATATGTTTAATATATATAGGGAAAGGCGTATTGAAGAATGAGTGGGTGTATAAGTGTCTGAATGGATGATTTAGTACGTGCGTGACTGACTCTACAAGTGAGTGATTAAACGTATCTTACTGAATGCATGGGTTAGTGACTAAACTGTGTGAATGTCTGTATCCGTCTGTTGGTGTGTAAGTGGATGCATGGATTTGCGAATAGCTACATGAGTGTCTATATGGGTTATTGATTGGTTCTATGAGTATCTGTATGGGTGCCTGAGTGTTTGTGTGGATGGGGTGTGTGCGACTGTGCATAGATGTGTGAGTGGGTGATTCACTGGGTGGATGGTTTCAAGAGTGCATCTGTGATAGACTGTATGGGTGGGTAAGTGTGTGTAAGAGTGTGTTAGTGAGTGAATGTATGTCCCAGTGGTACATGTGTGAGTAACTACATATGTGAAAGGCAGTATATATGTGTATTGGAGTATATAAATAGCTATAAGCGAGAGTGAGTGATTGTGATAGTGGCTGTATGGATGAGTGTGTGCTTGTATCAGTGATTGCATAAGAGCATAACAATGTGCTAGTATTTGTATGATTAAGTGAGCTGGTGTGTGTATAACTGTATAGGTGAGTAAATGGCAGTGTGTTTAATTATTTGCATGACTGACTAGGTGTGTGAGTACCTCTATGGATGAGTGGCGGTGTTTGAGTGTCTATATAGGAGTAAGAGTGCATATGATAGTCCTGTACTGAGTGACCATAAGTATGAGTGACTGTACGGGTGAGTGAGTGGATGTGTGTGTGTAGACCTAAGAATCAGTGAGTGGGTATGTAGTTATTGGTGTTGGAGTGTCTATGGTTTTGCGAATGGCACTCTGTAATTTAGATTGGGTGTATCAAAGGTTATATTAGGGTGTGAGGAGCTGCATCAGATTATCACGTGGATGATGTCATCAGTGATGTCATTTGAGATGTCATCAGTGATGTCATCAGTGATGTCACTGACCATGTCATGAGTGATGTAATATGTGACGTCATCAGCAGTGCATTGCTAGGGCGCGAGTTATAGTTAGCTGAACTAACTATAACGGGGGAATTTCACGGGTTTTTACGAGTGCAATGTCCAACTAACTATAACTGTCCCTAAAACCTATGGTTTTTTCAGTGAATTTCAAAGGTTTTTTAAATGCTAATTTCTAACTATAACGTGTCTGAAACCTATGGTTTTTTCAGTGAATTTCAAAGGTTTTTAAAATGCTAATTTGTAACTATAACGTGCCTGAAACCTACGGTTTTTCAGTGAATTTCAAAGGTTTTTTAAATGACAATTTTTAAATGTATTAATTTTTATATTAATTTTTTTCATACTGATTTACTACATTTTTAGAAACAATTTCTTTTACATATTTTATTTTTAAATTACATTGTAATTACATTATACATTACATTACAAAAAATACTTTCTCAGAATGAATTACTTTAGTTTAAATACTTTGCACATAGGCAATAGACTTTTAAGTACAGTAGTTACAGTTGTTGCAATGGGCAACACATTTTCAAACACAATGCAACATTCAGCTCAATGTGAATTTCTAGTTAAATGCAATTAGTTACTTTATGGATTACTTTTCTAACCACAGGACTGGATCCTAGATTCAGTCCTGGTACATCTCCTGTAAACAGTTGAGTAAAAGCGTTTTGGTTACAGTCGTGATTTTTAAGGAATATTATTGTATTTTAAAAGTTGACACTTAGAAACTTTTTCTCATAGAATCACCAATGTTATCCTATGGAAGGAAATTCACTTAGCAGGTAAAAACTGTTATCGTTACTTTTTCTTACTCAGTGTTGGATCCTGGATCCAGCACTGGTACAACTCCTGTAAACAGTTGAAAGAATGCGTTTAAGTCATACAGGCGATTTTTAAGGAATATTTGTAGTTTGTGAAAATCGACACTTTGAAACTTTTCTGCTGAAAACCAGACAATGGATTCCTATGGAAGAAAATATAAGTTACTGGTAAGTACGGTTAAAATTACTTTTCAGGACCAGTACTGGGCTGAAAGATACAGCACTGAGGTCTCTCCTTATAACAGGTGAGTAAATCGGAATTCGTATTTTGGCTGATTTTAGAGGAATATTTGTATGTTTCAAAAATCAACACTTAGAAACTTTTTCAGCAAAAAGCAGGCAATGATATCCTATGGAAGGAAATTCAAGTTACTGGTAAGTACGGTTAAAATTACTTTTGAGGATCAGTACTGGGCTGAAAGATGCAGCACTGAGGTCTCTCCTGATAACAGATGAGTAAATCCGAATTCGTATTTTGGCTGATTTTAGATGAATATTTTAAAGTTCCAAAACTCCACACTTAGAAGAATTTCCAAGTGAAACCAGTCAATGTTAGCCTATGGAAGGCAATTCAAGTTACCGGTAAGTACGGTTAAAATTACTTTTCAGGACCAGTACTGGGCTGAAAGATACAGCACTGAGGTCTCTCCTGATAACAGGTGAGTAAATCGGAATTCGTATTTCGGCTGATTTTAGATGAATATTTTAAAGTTCCAAAACTCCACACTTAGAAGAATTTCCAAGTGAAACCAGTCTATGTTAGCCTATGGAAGGAAATTCAAGTTACCGGTAAGTACGGTTAAAATTACTTTTCAGGACCAGTACTGGGCTGAAAGATACAGCACTGAGGTCTCTCCTGATAACAGGTGAGTAAATCGGAATTCGTATTTCGGCTGATTTTAGAGGAATATTTTAAAGTTCCAAAACTCCACACTTAAAAGAATTTCCAAGTGAAACCAGTCAATCTTAGCCTATGAAGGAAATTCAAGTTACCGGTAAGTACGGTTAAAATTACTTTTGAGGATCAGTACTGGGCTGAAAGATGCAGCACTGAGGTCTCTCCTGATAACAGGTGAGTAAATCGGAATTCGTATTTCGGCTGATTTTAAAGGAATATTTTAAAGTTCCAAAACTCCACACTTAGAAGAATTTCCAAGTGAAACCAGTCAATGTTAGCCTATGGAAGGAAATTCAAGTTACTGGTAAGTACGGTTAAAATTACTTTTCAGGACCAGTACTGGGCTGAAAGATGCAGCACTGAGGTCTCTCCTGATAACAGGTGAGTAAATCAGAATTCGGATTTCGGCTGATTTTAGAGGAATATTTGTATGTTTCAAAATCAACACTTCGAAACTTTTTCAGCAAAAAGCAGGCAATGATATCCTATGGAAGGAAATTCAAGTTACTGGTAAGTACGGTTAAAATTACTTTTGAGGATCAGTACTGGGCTGAAAGATGCAGCACTGAGGTATCTCCTGATAACAGGTGAGTAAATCGGAATTCGTATTTCGGCTGATTTTAGAGGAATATTTTAAAGTTCCAAAACTCCACACTTAGAAGAATATCCAAGTGAAACCAGTCAATGTTAGCCTATGGAAGGAAATTCAAGTTACTGGTAAGTACGGTTAAAATTACTTTTCAGGACCAGTACTGGGCTGAAAGATACAGCACTGAGGTCTCTCCTGATAACAGGTGAGTAAATCGGAATTCGTATTTCGGCTGATGTTAGAGGAATATTTTAAAGTTCCAAAACTCCACACTTAGAAGAATTTCCAAGTGAAACCAGTCAATGTTAGCCTATGGAAGGAAATTCAAGTTACTGGTAAGTACGGTTAAAATTACTTTTCAGGATTAGTACTGGGCTGAAAGATGCAGCACTGAGGTCTCTCCTGATAACAGGTGAGTAAATCAGAATTCGTATTTCGGCTGATTTTAGAGGAATATTTGCACAATGGTGAAGGGAGGGGGCGGGGCCTGAGGTGACATCTGTGCAAACGCGCCCCGTGGCGCGTTTTAAGTTGGGGGATTAAGTCCCCTTGAATCATGAGGGTCCCTACGGGCCAACTAGCCCACCAGGAACCTCCAGTATGCGCCAGGGGCTGCGTTGCAGAGACATGTACAGAGGCCACACCCCTTTTACACCTCTCTGCAACGCAGCTCTGTGGCGCTTTCTGGACGTACCTGTTGGGCTAGTTGGCCTCAGGGACCCTCAGGATTGAAGAGGATTTAATTCCCCATCTTAAAATGTGCCACGGGGCCTGTTTGCACACATGTCACCTGAAGCCCCGCCCCTCCCTTCACCACTGTGCAAACGCGCCCCGTGGCGCGTTTTAAGTCGGGGATTAACTCCCCTTGAATCCTGAGGGTCCCTGGGGTGCAACTAGCCCACCATATACCTCCAAAAGCGCCATAGAGCTGCGTTGCAGAGAGGTGTAAAAAGGGGCGTGGCCTCTGTACACCTCTCTGCAAGGCAGCTCCCTGGCGCATACTGGAGGATCCTGGTGGGCTAGTTGGCCCCAGGGACCCCAGTATTCAAGGGGAATTCGTTCCCCTCTCTGCAAACGCGCCAGGGGCGCGTTTGCAGAGTGGTGAAGGAAGGGGCGGGGCCTACGGGCCCGATCGTTTTTTTTTTGTTTGTTTTTTTCCCTGAAGGGGGGCTGTGTGGCCCCCTTCCTTTTTCCTATTTTTAGGCCCTGGGGACCCCATCCTCCAGGGCCTTACCCCTTTTTTTAAATTAAAATTAAAAAAAAACGGGGAAGGGGGCCGCGTGGCCCCCATTCCCTGGGCCTGTATTGGCCCCGGGGACCCCATCCCCGGGGCATGGCCTCTTTTTTTTATTTGGAGGGGGGCTGCGTGGCCCCCTCCTCAGGCCATTTAAGGCCCCGGGGACCCCATCCCCGGGCCGGCCTTGCACTTTTTTTTTTATTTTTTTTACTTTGGGGAGGGGGGCTGCGTGGCCCCCTCCGTGGCCACCTATGGCCCCGGGGACCCCATCCCCGGGGCCTGGCCTCTCGTTGGGGACTGTGGGGGGTCCCCAAGCCCCCCACAGTCCCGCCGGCTCCCCGTGTCCTACGGGAGCCGGCATTGCTTACACATGGGGAGCTGCTAAGATGCAGCTCCCCATGTGGAAAGCAATCGGCTTTGGATATTGGAAGAGAGAGCAGGTTTCCTGCTCTCTCTTCCAATATCCAAAGCAAGTTTGCAATGACAGGACGGGAGCCGCGAGGCTCCGTCCTGTCATTGCAAACAGCAGTGTCCCGGGGTAGGCACCCGGGACACTGCAGGAGCCGGCCCTGGGGGTGGCGGTCCCCAGGGCCACCACAGGCTCCAGGAGGGGGCCGCGCGGCCCCCTCCCTACATTTGAAAGCCCCGGGGAGGTGGTGGTCCCCGGGGCTTGGGAGTCAAAACGGACCCCCATTTTAATTTTCTTAGTGCCCCGGGAGGTGGTGGTCCCGGGGCGTGTGGGGGCTGGAGCCCCCCACACAGGTTTTTAATTTTAAAAAAAGAAGCCCCGGGGAGGTGGTGGTCCCCGGGGCTGCGGGAGGGCTCAGAGCCCTCCCGCACCATTATACATAAAGCCCCGGGGGGTGGTGGTCCCCGGGGCTTGGGGGCCCTTAGAGGCCCCCACACATAAATTAACCCCCCCCAGCATGCCCCCGGGACTTGGCCCACCCGGAGGCAATTAGCATGGAAGCGCGGGAGACCGCGCTTCGATTTTTTTTTTTGGCAGGATTCGCATCCTGCCGATTTTTTATTTTTTTTAAATTATTTTTTTTGCCCAGGGGGTCCTTGTGGGACCCCCTGAGCACACCTAAGGGGTCAGGGTGTTTCTACCCTGCCCCCTTTGTGCGCTTTGCGCACTTGTTTCTGTCCCTCGGTTCTACCGAGGGACAAAATGGCTGCCAACACTTCCTGATTTGGAGTGTTGACAGCCAATTAACATAAAGCTTGTGCTCGGGAGGATCCGCGGCCCTAGATATATCTATCTTTTTACTTTTGATTTTCTCAGCAACTACTGAACGGATTTACACCATTTAACAAAAAGGGTTCTTTCTGAACCAAGAACTACCTCTTTGCCAAATTTGGTGTAATTCCGTTCAGCAGTTCGAGGCTGTAGCCGTGTCTAAAGTTTCCTATGGAAAATTGCATGGGGAAAACGCGTTTTGGGACCCCCTTTTTTCTCGGCCCCCGCTTGACGAATCCCCCGAGACTTTCAGGGTAGGAGCGGACCGGAGCGCCCCACAAAGTTTGAAAATTTTGCGAAGATACGTCAACCGGCAAGAGAGTTATTTCAAATAGAATGTCGCGGATTTCCTATGGATAATAGGTTGTAACTATAACTATCTACTGGCGACCGCCAGTAAGATAATATATATATATATATATATATATATATATATATATATATATATATATATATATATATATATATATATATTATTTAAAGGGTAATTTTTGATAGTAGTGAACTATTAGTGCCTGATTTTTGTGGATAATACATGGAACATTTAGTGTTGCACTTGTATATCAAAAGTACCTCTTATACAGCAAATAATTTATTAGTAGTGAGAAATAATTATTTTAAATTGAATTGAACTTGCATTTTATAATCCTTGTTCTAGTTATTGTTGTATAGTATAACTTAACTATGTGTGCCCAAACATTCTAGCTCACTCCACCAGTGCCATTTTTACCTCTACCGGGGGAACCCCAAATGAAATGGCCAGAGTGAAAAGAGTATTTTATTAACTATATGTCAGTAATAGAGGAGGAAGGTTCAGAAGAATTTTCTGCTTCAAGAAGGAAGAAAATACTACTTCAAACTTTAAGACAGGAGGGTCTAAAAGTATATGGTCAGATGGAAAAGAAAGTTAAATCTACAGGTGATGGGGTAGTTTTTAGGCATGCACTAGAAGATTTAGATAATTACTATCAGCCAGCAGTATGCATTGCTATTGACTGGTTCCATTTTTTTCCAAAGGAAGCAGGGAAAGCTTAAGCCTATTGAAGACTATGGGCCTAATTAAGGATCTAGCGGTCCTGGAGCCCGCCGTTGCTTTTTAGCAGTCTGACGGCCCGCATACCTGGTGGTCTGACTGTCGAAGTACGATGCAGGCAGTGAGACCGCTGTAAACTGCCGCAAGACCGCCGCCAATGCCAGGATCTTGGGTCCTGTGATGATGGACAAAGCGGTGGTGTCTGGAGGCGGTACCAGCATCGGCACAGCCATGGGGATTACGATCTTCCTTCCCATCTACCTTTTCATGGCGGTGACCCCGCCATGAAAAGGTTGGCAGTAAGAAAGGTGAGGAGCCCCAAACAGGGCCCCAGGGTCATTCAGCTCAGTGAGTTTAGAGGCTGGGGGCACATGTTATGCCTCCCCTATGATTCCACTGTTGTGCACACACCGTGCGCAAGGCACGACATGGTGCATGACAACAGTGCGCTCACGACAGTAGAGGCACTGCAGTGTGGCGGCATTACCTTCCGACTCTGTAGACGAGCCGATGCATGCGGCCGCCGGAAGACCACCACAGGCAACACTGCCAGCCCGGCGGTGGTCATAATCCGGAAGTTGGGATGCCGCCTGCTTGTCAGAGTTTTCCTCACCTACCTAGGCTGGTGGTGTGCCCACCAACTCCTAAATCAGGCCTTATGTTTCTGCACTAAAAATAGGGCAGTGTCTTGCAAGTCTGGTACACTTCATAATGAACTGATACGTGACCAAATAATTATGCACACCAATGATAACAACTTCCAAGAAAGATTGTGGGTTAGCGGGGACTCTTCTTTAAAAGAGGTGGTGGCTATTCTAAAGAAAGAGGAGATATCAAAAAGGTGTGCAATTGCTGCCACTTCTTCTACTAGTAGTAAGGATAAGGATGTTGTTTGTAAAGTCACTTCGGGAAAAGAGAAGAAAAAGAATAAGGATATGAGCAAAGTAAAGGGTGCTGCAAAATTTGAAGACAAAGATAAGGTAACATGCTTGCTTCCACTGTGGGAGTAAGGAATATTTAGCAAGGGATACAACTTGTCCTGCAATTAAAATCAAATGTTCTTTTTGTGGAGTAATTGGCCACTTTGCCAAAGTTTGCAGGAGGGAGAACAAGAAACCCAATCAAGTTGTAAAATGTGTTTCTGAAAAAACAGAATCAAATCATTCAGATAACAGTAAGTGACAATGAAGGTGTGTAATGTGTTGAATACCCTGTTGTGAATTTTGACAATGTATCAAGGACAAACCCAGTGTGACATGTTGACTGGTGGTGAAGGAATATCTATATTGGCGGACTCTGGTTCTTCATTTACTATAGATATCAAAGATGTGTGGAGTGATACAATTGTGACTATATTGGATAATGATTTGGTTGAGTCAAACATCCAACCAGTGACATTTACTGCTCAAACAATTCCTATGATAAGATACAAAGTTTATGAATTTGAGCTCAGGAAGCGAACCATATAGGGAAAGTTATATGTGTCTGAAGCCAAACACTCAGTATTGGGTTGGAAGGACCAAAAAGCATTGGGAATAATTTTAGCTCCCAATAGCAGGGATCAAGATGTATTACTTGAAACACAGGAACAGGATGAAAACGAGACCTGGAGAAAGGAACTTCCAGAAGTATTTTAAAGAGATATTGGGAAACTTAAGGGGTTCGAGCATCAAATTGTGTTCAAAGAAGGTGCCAATTCAGTTTGCCACTAAGTAAGGAACATTCCCTTGAGAGTAAAGAATGAAGTAGCTAGTGAACTTAACCAATTGGAACAAAAAGGTATAATTGAGCAAATTGAATGTGCAGAATAGCTGTTTCCATTGGTTGTTGCAAGGAAGGCCAATGGATCTATAAGATTATGACTTACATGACCTAAAGAAAAATATTGTTGCAGAGAAGTTCCCTCTACCAAAAATTTATGAATTATTGGCTGAGACAAAAGGTTTAAGATAGTTTTCTATCATTGATTTGTCCTCAGCCTACCATCAAGTTGCTCTTTACCATGCTAGTAGGAAAGTTACAACTTTTATCACACCCTTTGGTTGCTACAGGTTTTTGCATATGCTGTTTGGGCTGGACTCAGAGGCTGCAGCTTTTCAGAAGTTGATGCATTGGCTGTTTAGGAAACAAAGAGGTGTTACGTATTTTTAGGATGACACATTAGTAATGGGAAAGAGTAAAGAGGGGCATGATGGTAAGCTGAGGAATGTTTTGGAAATTTTAATGGAGAACGGCTTAACTGTGGAATGGAATAAATGTAAGTTCTGCATGAAGTCTGTGACTTACCTGGGTCATGTAGTCAGTGAAGAGGAAATTTTTCAGAAGAAAGAAATTAGAGATGCCATTAGTAATACACCTGCGCCAACCTGCAGAGAGGAAGATTGGTTCTTTTTAGGCCTGTCTGAATTTTATTCTAAATTTGTGAATAACTTTGGAGAAAAGACTTTTAGATTGAGGCAACTGCTTATGGAACATAAGGCCTTTGAATGGAATTGAGGAAGTGAATAACAAATTTCTTAGCATAAAGAAGGACATATGTACTGCGCTTCCATTGCAGGGGTTCAATCTTAATGCAAGTACCATCCTCACCATTGATGCTAGTGGTAATGGTTTAGGGGCAGAATTGACCCAGGTGTCAATCAAAGATGGTAAGAAGAACGAGAAAATGGTTGCATTTGCTTCACGTTCTCTATCTCCTAGGGAGGTAAAATACTCTATCATTGAAAAGGAAATGCTGACGTGTCTGGGCAATAGGGAAGTTTAGATAGTATTTGTGGGCTTCCGACTTCATTGTGCGTACGGACCACAAACCCTTGGTGAAGGTAGTGACAAGGGAAGGGTCTGCAGGTGCCACTCCCCGCTTGGCAAGGATGACTCTCAAGTTACTGGACTACATTTATAAAGTGGAGTACATTCAAGGTCAGGAAAAAAAAGCAGCATATTTTTTTAGCAGGTCGCCTGTGTGTAGCCAGGTTCCATTGGAGGATGAGTGGGACGAGCACAGTGTGGCTGTTATTGGTGAATAAGGTAAGGTCATCCTGGAGAATGGGTGGATGGAAAAGTACAAAGAGGATAAGGCCATGGGGGATATTAAGCAGTCTCAATGAGGAAACTAAGAAATGTTGGGAACTTAGAGAGGAGCTGTCCGTTTAAAATAAGGGATTTTTATTGAGAGTGCATAAAGTGATTCCTCCCAGTGATTTGAGGTAAAGGATTCTGGAATTAATGCATCAAGGGCATTTGGGGCTTGTCAATCTAAAAAAAGAGTCAAGAATTCCTACTTGTTGCTGGGGTTTGGAAAGATTTCTACGACAATGTAGTAGTTGTGCTAATGCTGACATGCCCCAGAAGACATTGAGATCTCCCTTGGGTAGGATAGAATTGCCAGAAGGTCCCTGGCAGGCTTTAGCAGTGAGTATTTTAGACCACATTCTAGACAAAGAAGGGGTGCCGAAGTATGCAATTGCTCTCATAGATTTGTATTCCAAATGGCCAAAATTTGGTATCTATTCCAAAGCGGATGCTGAAGTGGTGGTATTACTACAAAAGTTAAATTACTATACTCTGTGTACTACCAATTAGTGATACCGTTTCTAACATATATTATGTGAGTGGCTGTGTAACTGTGTGTGAGTGGATGTCTGAGTGACTGAATAGGTGTATGAGTGGGTGTGTGAGTGGCAGCATGGGGGATTAAGTGGGTGTGTGATTATCTGTATTGTTGAATAAGTGTGTGCGTGAGTAATTGTATTGGTGTGGGAGTGGCTGTGTGACTGGCTGCACTGGTGAGTGAGTGGATGTGTGAGTAACTGTATGCATGAGTGAGTAGCTGTGTCAGTGGCTGTATGGATGAGTGAGTGGATGTGTGAGTGGCTCTATGGATGAGTGAGTGGATATGTGATTGTCTGTATTGGTGAGTGAGTGGGTGTATGATTCACTGTATGGGCGAGTAAGTAGCTGTGTGAGTGGCTGCATGGGTCTGTGAGTGGATATGTTAGTGGCTGTATGGGTGACTAAATGGCTGTGTGAGTGGCTGTATAGGTGAGTGACTGTGCGTGTAAGTGGCTGTATAGTTGACTGAGTGGGTATTTGGTTAATTTATTGGTTGTATGAATGGCTGTATTGAGAGTGAGGGTCTATGTGAGTATCTGTATGGGTGAGTGAGTACGCATGTGAGTGCTTGTATGGGTGTGTGAGTGGGTGTGTGGGTGACTGTATGGATGGGTGAGTTGGTGTGTGAGTGACTGCAATGTTGAGTGAGTGAGTGTCTGAATGGCTGTATGAGTGAGTGACTGGGTGTGTAAGTGGCTGTATGGGTGAGTGAGTGGCTGAATGAGTAGGTGTTTTGTTAAGTGAGTTGGTGTATGAGTGGCTATATTGGAGAGTGAGTGTCTGTGTGAATGGCTGTATGGATGAGTGAGCAGATGTGTTAGTGCTTGTATAGATGGATGAATGGGTATGTATCTGATTGTGTGGGTGTGTGAGTGGTTGTATGGGTGAGTGAGTGGCTGTGTTGAGAGGCTATATGGGTGAGTGAGTGGGTGTGAGACTGGCTGTATAGGTGAATAAGTAGGTATGTGAGTAGCTGTATGGGTGAGTGTGTGGCTGTTTGAGTGAGTGTTTGGTTAATTTATTGGTTGTGTGAATGGCTGTATTGGAGAGTGAGGGTCTATGTGAGTGGCTGTATGGGTGAGTGAGTACACGTGTGAGTGCTTGTATGGGTGTGTGAGTGGGTGTGTGGGTGGCTGTATGGAGGGGTGAGTTGGTGTGTGAGTGGCTGCAATGTTGAGTGAGTGGGTGTCTGAATGGCTGCATTTGTGAGTGACTATTTGTATGAGTAGCTGTATCAGTGAGTGATTGCTTGTGTGAGTGCCTGTATGAGTGAGTGAGTGGGTGTGTAAGTGGCTCTATGGATGAGTGTGTGGTTGTGTGAGTACTTGTTGGGGTATGTGAATGGGTATGTGAAAGGTTGTATGGGTGTGTGAGTGGGTGTATGGGAGTTGTTCTGTGGATGACATATTCAGTGATGTCATTTGAGATGTCATGAGTGATGTCACTGACCATGTCATGAGTGATGTAATATGTGAGGTCATAAGCAGTGCATTGCGGGGGTGCAAGTTATAGTTAGCTCAGGTAACTATAGCTGCTGAATTTCACTGGTTTTCTACAAGTGAAATCAGAGCCTAACTATAACGTCCCCGCAACCTTTGGTTTTTTCCAGTGAATGAATATATATGTATGTATATATATATGTGTATATATAAATGTATACATATATGTGTGTGTATATTATCTACTGGCGGTCGCCAGTAGATAGTTATAGTTAGGACCTATTTTCCATAGGAAATCCGCGACATTCTATTTGAAATAACTCTTGCGTCGGTTGACGAATCTTCGCGAAATTTTCAAACTTTATGGCCCGCTCCGGTCCGCTCCTACCCTGAAAGTCTCAGGGTGATTCGTCAAGCGGAGTCCGAGAAAAAAGGGGGTCCCAAAACGTGTTTTCCCTATTCATTTTCCCATAGGAAACTTTAGACACGGCTACAGCCTGAACTGCTGAACGGAATTACACCAAATTTGGCAAAGAGGTAGTTCTTGGTTCAGAAAGAACCCTTTTTGTTAAATGGTGTAAATCCGTTCAGTAGTTGCGGAGAAATTAAAAAAATAAGAGTCAAAAAATCAATTTCCCATAGGAAACTTTATGCAAGGCTACAGCCCGAACTGCTGAACGGAATTACACCAAATTTGGCAAAGAGGTAGTTCTTGGTTCAAAAGAACCCTTTTGTTAAATGGTGTAAATCCGTTCAGTAGTTGCTGAGAAAATCAAAAGTAAAAACACATATATATCTGGGCGGAGCCTAACCACACATGTCATCGTGAGATCTGATTGGCTGTCAGCACTTCATCCTGGAATTGCTGGCAGCCATCTTGGGACCAATATAAATGATAGTACCCCATTGAAATGCATTGTAGTGAATCGAAGATTTTGAGGGTTACCAAAAGGAGAACTATAAAGGGTGATAACAGACTTTAGTTACATTAGAATTCATTTGTTGATGGTACCATACTAATTTCAGGAATTGTGGTGTGTTCTAAGGTGATTTTACCCTGTGAAAAACCTTCTGCTGGGATATCATGAATCATGTTTGAGAGAAAACTATTTTCACATGCTTGTCCCATACAGTTTTGGAAGGTGCCCCAGAAGCTAAAATGAGAGCATATTTTCTGTAAATTCACATTATCTTTCTCAGTCATGTGAGAATGAAGTCTGACATTCTCAGTAAAACATGTACATCCAACAAGGGCAGAGACTGTCAGTTGATTCCTTTGTGTTCTACTGCAGCTTCCCAGAGTGTTCTAAAGAACAACTAGAGTGCTAACAGCCTTACTTATGACAAAAGTATGGCACACCTGAAGCCATCTTGATTGGAATAAACTGTTAACACTTAAAACATTTAATTTAAAAAGGAACAAAATGATGGGGTTCATCTTGTCATAGAAATTATGGTTAGTGCTCTGGAAAGAAAAATTAGGACATGTTTCAAGTGTGATCTCAAATATCTTCCTGTTATATTTCAACAGGAGCAGCCTGTCAGTTGATGCCTTTGTGTTCTACTGCAGCTTCCCAGAGTGTTCTAAAGAACAACTAGAGCGCTAACAGTCTTACTTATGACAAAAGTATGGCACACATGAAGCCATCTTGATTGGAATAAACTGGTAACACTTAAAACATTTAATTTAAAAAGGAACAAAATGATGGGGTTCATTTTGTCATAGAAATTATGGTTAGTGCTGTAGAAAGAAAAATTTGGACATGTTTCAAGTGTGATCTCAAATATCTTCCTGTTATATTTCAACATGAGCAGCCTGTCAGTTGATGCCTTTGTGTTCTACTGCAGCTTCCCAGAGTGTTCTAAAGAACAACTAGAGCGCTAACAGTCTTACTTATGACAAAAGTATGGCACACCTGAAGCCATCTTGATTGGAATAAACTGGTAACACTTAAAACATTTAATTTAAAAAGGAACAAAATGAGGGGGTTCATTTTGCCATAGAAATTATGGTTAGTGCTGTAGAAAGAAAAATTAGGACATGTTTTAAGTGAGATCTCAAATATCTTCCTGTTATATTTCAACAGGAGCAGCCTGTCAGTTGATGCCTTTGTGTTCTACTGCAGCTTCCCAGAGTGTTCTAAAGAACAACTAGAGTGCTAACAGCCTTACTTATGACAAAAGTATGGCACACCTGAAGCCATCTTGATTGGAATAAACTGGTAACACTTAAAACATTTAATTTAAAAAGGAACAAAATGAGGGGGTTCATTTTGCCATAGAAATTATGGTTAGTGCTGCAAAAGAAAATTTAGTGCATGTTTTAAGTGAGATCTCAAATCCTCTTCTATTTCATTAGAAAATTCTGACATGCAGACTGAAACAATCACTTTCAATACCAGCAGTAGACTTCCAGTTAACTCCTTGGTGAGCAGTAGCTTTACTACAGTGATCTAATGAACAACTAGAGTAATAACATTCTGAATTTATGGCAAATGTGTGACACATCTGAATGCCTTCTTGATGGAATCAAAGTAAAAAACTGAAAGCATTTCCTACTGAGGAGACTGCAGTAAATGAGGAAATTAGGAAACTTCATAACAAAGAAGTCTTCCAAGATGGCCACCAGTGAAAAAAGAGCCCAAATGTAGCACAAATATTACCCAGATGTAGCCCACATATAACCCAATGACAAAAGTGTGCAAAACACTTTTTATTTTTAGTTTTTTTGCAGTTTTATGTAGTGCAGACTGGTCAGGTATTGGAGCGTTGCATCTTAAAACATGACCCCCTACACTACAAAAACACCACTGCACTACCCTAAACCCTAAAACACTACCCCAGCACGACCCCCTACACTACACAAGCACCACTGCACTATCCTAAACCCTAAAACACTACCCCCAGCATGACCCCCTACACTACACAAACACCACTGCACTACCCTAAACCCTAAAACACTACCCCAACACCACTGCACTAACCTAAATCCTAAAACACTACCCCCAGCACGACCCCCTACACTACCCAAACACCACTGCACTACCCTAAAACATGACCCCCTACACTACACAAACACCACTGCACTACCCTAAACCCTAAAACACTACCCCCAGCACGACCACCTACACTACACAAGCACCACTGCACTACCCTAAACCCTAAAACACTGCCCCCAGCACAACTCCCTACACTACACAAACACCACTGCACTACCTTAAACCCTAAAACACTACCCCCAGCACGACCCCCTACACTGCCCGAACACCACTGCACTGCCCTAAACCCTGAAACACATACCCTAGCACGACCCCCTACACTGCCCGAACACCACTGCACTGCCCTAAACCCTGAAACACCACTCCTTCACGACCCCCTACACTGCCCGAACACCACTGCACTGCCCTAAACCCTAAAACACCACCCCCAGCATGACCCCCTACACTGCCCGAACACCACTGCACTGCCCTAAACCCTGAAACACTACCCCAGCAAGACCTCCTACACTGCCCGAACACCACTGCACTGCCCTAAACCCTGAAACATCACCCCCAGCAAGACCCCTACACTGCCCGAACACCACTGCCCTAAACCCTGAAACACCACGCCCAGCACGACCCCCTACACTGCCTGAACACCACTGCACTGCCCTAAACCCTGAAACACCACCCCCAGCACGACCCCCTACACTGCCCGAACACCACTGCACTGCCCTAAACCCTGAAACACCACCCCCTGCATGACCCCCTACACTGCCCGAACACTACTGCACTGCCCTAAACCCTGAAACACCATCCCCAGCACGACCCCCTACACTGCCCGAACACCACTGCACTGCCCTAAACCCTGAAACACCAGCCCCAGCACGACCCCTACACTGCCCAAACACCACTGCACTGCCCTAAACCCTGAAACACCACCCCCTGCACGACCCCCTACACTGCCCGAACACCACTGCACTGCCCTAAACCCTGAAACACCACCCCCAGCACGACCCCCTACACTGCCCGAACACCACTGCACTGCCCTAAACCCTGAAACACCACCCCCTGCACGATCCCCTACACTGCCCGAACACTACTGCACTGCCCTAAACCCTGAAACACCACCCCCAGCACGACCCCCTACACTGCACGAACACCACTGCACTGCCCTAAACCCCGAAACACTACCCCCAGCAAGACCCCCTACACTGCCCGAACACCACTGCCCTAAACCCTGAAACACCACCCCCAGCAAGACCCCCTACACTGCCCGTACACCACTGCACTGCCCTAAACCCTCAAACACCACCCCCAGCATGACCCCCTACACTGCCCGAACACCACTGCACTGCCCTAAACCCTGAAACACCACCCCCAGCACGACCCCCTACACTGCCCGAACACCACTGCACTGCCCTAAACCATGAAACACCAGCCCCAGCACGACCCCCTACACTGCCCGAACACCACTGCACTGCCCTAAACCCTGAAACACCACCCCCAGCACGACCCCCTACACTGCCCGAACACCACTGCACTGCCCTAAACCCTGAAACACCAGCCCCAGCACAACCCCGTACACTGCCCGAACACCACTGCACTGCCCTAAACCCTGAAACACCAGCCCCAGCACGACCGCCTACACTGCCCGAAAACCACTGCACTGCCCTAAACCCTGAAACACCAGCCCCAGCAAGACCCCCTACACTGCCCGAACACCACTGCACTGCCCTAAACCCTGAAACACCACCCCCAGCAAGACCCCCTACACTGCCCGAACACCACTGCACTAAAGCCTGAAACACCACCCCCAGCAAGACCACCTACACTGGCCGAACACCACTGCACTGCCCTAAACCCTGAAACACCACCCCCTGCACGACCCCCTACACTGCCCAAACACCACTGCACTGCCCTAAACCCTGAAACACCACCCCCTGCATGACCCCCTACACTGCCCGAACACCACTGCACTGCCCTAAACCCTGAAACACCACCCCTCAGCACGACACCCTACACTGCCCGAACACCACTGCACTGCCCTAAACCCTGAAACACCACCCCCAGCACGACCCCCTACACTGCCCGAACACCACTGCACTGCCCTAAACCCTGAAACACCACCCCTGCACGACCTCCTACACTGCCGGAACACCACTGCACTGCCCTAAACCCTGAAACACCACCCCCAGCCACGACCCCCTACACTGCCCGAACACCACTGCACTGCCCTAAACCCTGAAACATCAACCCCAGCAAGACCCCCTACACTGCCTGAACACCACTGCCCTAAACCCTGAAACACCACCCCTACACTGCACAAACACCACTGCACTGCCCTAAACCCTGAAACACCACCTCCAGCAAAACCCCTACACTGCCTGAACACCATTGCTCTGCCCTAAATCCTGAAACACTAGCCCCAGCATGACCCCCTACACTGCCCAAACACCACTGCACTGCCCTAAACCCTGAAACACCACCCCCAGCACGACCCCCTACACTGCCCGAACACCACTGCACTGCCCTAAACCCTGAAACACCAGCCCCAGCAAGACCCCCTACACTGCCCGAACACCACTGCACTGCCCTAGACTCTGAAACACCAGCCCCAGCAAGACCCCCTACACTGCCCGAACACCACTGCACTGCCCTAAACCCTGAAACACCAGCCCCAGCATGACCCCCTACACTGCCCGAACACCACTGCACTGCCCTAAACCCTGAAACACCAGCCCCAGCACGACCACCTACACTGCCCGAACACCACTGCACTACCCTAAACCCTGAAACACCAGCCACAGCACAACCCCCTACACTGCCCGAACACCACTGCACTGCCCTAAACCCTGAAACACCAGCCCCAGCACGACCCCCTACACTGCCCGAACACCACTGTACTGCCCTAAACCCTGAAACACCAGCCCCAGCACGACCCCCTACACTGCCCGAACACCACTGCACTGCCCTAAACCCTGAAACACCACCCCCTGCACGACCCCCTACACTGCCCGAACACCACTGCACTGCCCTAAACCCTGAAACACCACCCCCTGCACCGCCCCTACACTGCCCGAACACCACTGCACTGCCCTAAACCCTGAAACACCACCCCCAGCATGACCCCTTTACTGCCCGAACACCACTGCACTGCCCCAAACCCTGAAACACCACCCCCAGCACGACCCCCTACACTGCCCGAACACCACTGCCCTAAACCCTGAAACACCACCCCCTGCACGACCCCCTACACTGCCCGAACACCACTGCACTGCCCTAAACCCTGAAACACCACCCCCTACACTGCCCGAACACCACTGCACTGCCCTAAACCCTGAAACACCACCCCCAGCACGACCCCCTACACTGCCCGAACACCACTGCACTGCCCTAAACCCTAAAACACCACCCCCAGCATTACCCCCTACACTGCCCAAACACCACTGTACTGCCCTAAACCCTAGAACACTACCCCCAGCACGACCCCTACACTACCCGAACACCACTGCACTACCCTAAACCCTAAAATACTACCCCCAGCACAACCCCCTACACTACCCGAACACGACTGCACTGCCCTAAACCCTCAAACACTCCCCCAGCACGACCCCCTACACTACCCGAACACCACTGCACTGCCCTAAACCCTAAAACACTCCCCCAGCACGACCCCCTACACTACCCGAACACCACTGCACTGCCCTAAACCCTAAAACACTCCCCCAGCACGACCCCCTACACTACCCAAACACCACTGCACTGCCCTAAACCCTAAAACACTACCCCCCGCATGACCCCCTACACTACCCAAACACCAATGCACTACCCTAATCCCTAAAACACTACCCCCCGCATGACCCCCTACACTACCCTAAACCCTAAAACACTACCCCCGCATGACTCCCTACACTACCCAAAGACCACTGCACTACTCTAAACCCTAAAACACGACCTCCTACACTACACAAACACCACTGCACTACCCTAAACCCTAAAACACTACCCCCTACACTACACAAACACCACTGCACTACCCTAAACCCTAAAACACTACCCCCAGCAGTACCCCTACACTACCCAAACACCACTGCACTAACCTAAACCCTAAAACACTACCCCCAGCAGTACCCCCTACACTACCCAAACACCACTGCACTACCCTAAATCACTACCCCCAGCACGACCCCCTACACTACCCAAACACCACTGCACTACCCTAAACCCTTAAACACTACCCCCAGCACGACCCCCTACACTACCCAAACACCACTGCACTACCCTAAACCCTAAAACACTCCCCCAGCACGACTCCCTACACTACCCAAACACCACTGCACTACCCTAAACCCTAAATCTACCCCCAGCATGACCCCCTACACTACACAAACACCACTGCACTACCCTAAACCCTAAAAACACTACCCCCAGCACGACCCTCTTCACTACCTAAACACAACTGCACAATTTGTTACAGGCGTTGCAACGCAGGCCTGTGGTGCTTACTGGAAGTACCTAGTGGGCTAGTTGGGCCCCAGGGACCCTCAGGATTCAAGGTGACCTAATCCCCCAACTTAAAACGCACCACGGGGTGCGTTTGCACAGTGGTGAAGGGAGGGGCGGGGCCTCAGGTGACATGTGCGCAAACACGCCCTGTGGTGCGTTTTAAGTTGGGGAATTTATTCCCTTTGAATCCTGAGGGACCCTGGGGCCAACTAGCCCACCAGGTACCTTCAGTAAGCACAACAGAGTTGCGTTGCAGAGAGGTGAAAAAAGGTGCATGGCCTCGGAACGCCTCTCTGCAACTCAGCTCTGTGGTCCTAACTGTAGGTACCTGGGGGCTAGTTGGGCCCCAGGGACCCTCAGAATTCAAGGGGACTTAATCCCGCAACTTAAAACGCGCCACGGGGTGCGTTTGCACACATGTCACCTCAGGCCCCCCTCCCTTCACCACTGTGCAAACGCGCCCTGTAGCGCGTTTTAAGAGGTAGTTTTAATCCCCCTGCCCTATTATGTACTAGGGACTTGCAGAGGAGGTCATGCTAATCACAGGGGTACCCCAACGCATAGTGTTCACTAGTGTATGTAGGTGTTTTCACTGTATTCTAAGTGTCTTTTAGCATAGCACTGGCTCTGGTTAGTCAGAGTCAGTTACCACCAGTACCCGTCTGAAAAAGTTGTGGGCACAGGATGATTTTGCAACAAGGCCTCTTTCTGCTCCTCTGTTGGTTCTTTCTGCACATCTTTTGCTTCTTTCTGTGCGTTTTTTCTTCTTTCTTCACATGTCCTACCTCTGTAGGCATAGTTAGAAACTAGCATTTAAAAAAACCTTTGAAATTCACTTAAAAAATCATAGGTTTCAGGCACGTTATAGTTAGAAATTAGCATTTAAAAAACCTTTGAAATTCACTGAAAAAACCATAGGTTTCAGACACGTTATAGTTAGAAATTAGCATTTAAAAAACCTTTGAAATTCACTGAAAAAACCATAGGTTTTAGGGACAGTTATAGTTAGTTGGACATTTCACTCGTACAAAACCATAGAAATTCCCCTGTTATAGTTAGTTCAGCTAACTATAACTCGCGCCCCGCAATGCACTGCTGATGACGTCACATATTACATCACTCATGACATGGTCAGTGACATCACTGATGACATCACTGATGACATCTCAAATGACATCACTGATGACATCATCCATGTGATAATTTCATGCATCTTCTCACACCCTAATATAACTTTTGATACACCCACTCTAAATTACAGACTGCCATTCTCAAAACCATAGACACTCCAACACCAAAAACTACATACCCACTCACTGATTCTTAGGTCTACACACACATCCACTCACTCACCTGTACAGTCACTCATACTTATAGTCACTCAGTACAGGACTATTATATGCACTCATACACCTATATAAAACACTCACACACCGCCACTCATCCATAGAGGTACTCACACACCTAGTCAGTCATGCAAAAAACTTAATCACACACCCATTTACTCACCTATACAGTTATACACACACCAGCTCACTTACTCATACAAATACTAGCACATTCTTACACTCTTATACAATCACTGATACAAGTACACACTCATCCATACAGCCACTCTCACAATCACACACTCTCACTTATAGCCATTTATATACTCCAACACACATATATACTGCCTTTCACATATGTAGTTACTCACACATGTACCACTGAGATATACATTCAATCACTAACACACCCATACACACACTCACCCACCCATACAGTCCATCACAGATGCACTCTTGAAACCATGCACCCAGTGAATCACCAACTCACACATCTATGCACAGTCACACACACCCCACCCACACAAACACTCAGGCACCCATACAGATACTCAGACAATCAATCAATAACCCATGTAGACACTCATGTAGCTATTCAGAAAGCCATGCAGCCGCTTACAAACCAACAGACAGACGGATACAGACATTCACACAGTTTAGTCACTAACCCATGCATTCAGTAAGATACATTTAATCACTCACTTGTAGAGTCAGTCACTCACGTACTAAATCATCCATTCAGACACTTATACACCCACTCATTCTTCAATACGCCTTTCCCTATATATATTAAACATATTTAAACTTTACAGAAACACACAGTCACTGGATGATGTCATCAGTGATGTCATTTGAGATGTCATCAGTGATGTCATCAGTGATGTCACTGACCATGTCATGAGTGATGTAATATGTGACGTCATCAGCAGTGCATTGCGGGGGCGCGAGTTATAGTTAGCTGAACTAACTATAACGGGGGAATTTCTATGGTTTTGTACGAGTGAAATGTCCAACTAACTATAACTGTCCCTAAAACCTATGGTTTTTTCAGTGAATATATATATTTTTTTTTTTTTCCCCACCAACTCGCACTCGATTGAAAACGCACTTCACAGTAGACGAATTACACTAATTCTTTTTTAAAGCAAGCCGGCATTATTGCATTTGTAGTCATTCCTCGCCTTACGCATTGCGGAGCTCCAGCTCCTTGGTCACAGGGATCCTTGTTACTGCACAGTGCTGAAGAAAGGGCACTGCTCCCTGCATATTGATTTTATATTGCCCTCCAGTGGGCCTTGTCAGTATGTCCAACTTGTGTTGCGTGCTGGAGTATGTAGTGCCTTTCTATCTAATTATTTCCTTAAGTAGGTACTGTGCATTAACAATATATACATTGTTTTTCATTACCCTCAGTGGGCCTCTAAGATGCAGTTGCCAGTGATTTTCGCTTGTCTCCTGTTTCACTGGAAAACTCGAAACAATCCCAAGCTACCGTGGCCCCCCTCTTGACTCCATAGGTGGTGCAGTTTTCACACCTGGACTGCAATCACACATTTTTCACCAACTCGCCCTTGTGCCTATGCCATTTGTGATAATGAATTATCTCTTTTCTTTCTCCATAGGTGCCTTATTTTATCCTGTGTCTTATAGTTATATATACATATATGTGGTCAGGATTATCCCCTCCTGGAGGCTTCTGGATTCTGGTTATGTTATCTTCCTTTTGTGGTCTCACCACCCTCAACCATTGTTTTGCTACCAGTATGTTATTTATATATTCTTGTCTCTCTTATTGTAGTTATATTTTCTTTCTTTTGCCTTTTATTTTATCCTCCACATCCCCTTCTTTCCCTCACAATACAATTTTCGTCATTTCTTTTTTTTATGTCCTAAATTCTTTATATGATCTTCTGCTGGCTTTTATATTTCACAATGTCCTCTCTCTCTTCTTTTTCCAAGCTTATAGTTTCACATGTACAGTTTTTCATTATATGAGTACAGATTTCTTTTGCAACTGTTTCTGTGTAGAGTGTACTAGTCTCACTCTAATTTGTTAAATATGACTTTACATGTAATTACTAGGAATGTTAAAGGGTTGGATTCACCCATAAAACGACAAAAGGTACTGATTCATTTAGCCAAATTAAATGCTGACATTGCTTTATAACAGGAAACTTATATTGTTGAATTAGAAGTCAGGAAATTGGTTTAAAATTGGGTAGGCCATGCTTTTGCTTTGCCAGGATTTGGCAAACAAAATGGCACTGTAATTCTTTGGAGAAACAAAAACTTTAGATGTTGTGTTAATATCGCAGGAATTAGATCTGGAAGGTCGATGGCTTATATTGGAATTAACAGTAAATAAAATACTACTCACCATTTTTAATGTATTTGCTCTGACACATTTTGATAAATCATTCTGGCCAATCATTACACACAAATTGATGCCTATCACAAATGATTATTTAATCTTTGGTGGTAATTGTAATCTTGTAATGGATCCTTTTTTAGATTGCTCTTATAAACTACACTTGTTACCTCCTCCATCCACAAACAATTTACCTCAGCCATGAACTAGAGATCCCTTATAGATTCCTGGAGAGTTTGCAATACCTGTTCAAAAGAATATACATTCTTTTCTCCTGTACATTTCTCTCAGTCCAGGATTGATCACCTATCCATCTCTGAAGCTTTATCTCAACACATCTTACATACTGATATTGGTACCATTTTAATTTCAGACCGTGCCCCAAAAATGTTAGGCTTAGATCTTCTCTGTTTTCCTCCAAAGACGAGGCACTGGCGCTTTAACAATTCCCTCTTATTAGACGCTACCTTTCTGCAGCATTTTGAATCTTTTATAACTGAATTCTTTACACTGAATGAATCTCCAGGGATATCATTTCAGATCATGTGGGATACCTTAAAACCAGCCTCTAGAGACTTTATTATGGCCTATGTCTCTAACAAAAGGAAAACACGTAAAAAAAAGAAGCATTAAATATCATGAAGCATATTAAACACTAGAACACTTCTAGTTTACGCTCAAAACTAAGTCGTACTTAGATGAACTAGTAAAAGCCAAATTTGAGTTCAAAAATATTTCTATGGAAGATGCTGCCTCTTATCTTTTTTTCAATTTAGTGCCAAATATTATGGATGTCAAAATATAGGTAAACATCCATTATTACGCGGCTGTTACACCGCGTACCATTACTTTGCAAGCGTTACAACGCATGCGATGTTACAACGTGTAGCCTTTACTACGCAAGTTGATACATCGCATGCGTTGTAACGCTTGTGAAGTAAAGGCTATCCACATCGTTGTGTGGAAACGGACGCGCTTCCGTTTCATCACAACAATGTGCAACACTGACGACGCAGGAAGCCAGAGAAGACAGGAACCGAGGAGAGAGAGGTAAGAGGGGCTGTGTAGTATTTAAGGGTTTATGGGAGGGTCGTGCATGGGGTAGTCTTTTTGGTTTAAGGGTAGTGTAGTTGTGTTTGTGTAGTGTAGAGTAGTGTATTTGGGTTTAGGGTAGTGTCTGGGGTCTTGAAGGGTAGTGTTTGGGAGTAGGGACAGGAATGGGGGTAGGGGCAGTGTCGTGCTGGGGGTAGTGTTTTAGGGTTTAGGGTAGTGTTGTGGTGTTAGTGTAGTGTAGTGTTTTAGGGTTTAGGGTAGTGTTGTGGTGTTAGTGTAGTGTAGGGTAGTGCTTTAGGGTTTAGGGTAGTGTCGGGGTGTCGTGCAGGGTAGTGTTTCAGTGTAGGGACCGTCTTGGGGACAGGGGCAGGGGGGTGATGGGGGTAGTGTTTTAGGGTTTAGGGTAGTGTTGTGGTGTTAGTGTAGGGTAGTGTTTTAGGGTTTAGGGTAGTGCTGTGGTGTTAGTGTAGTGTAGGGTAGTTTTTTTGGAGGTTAGGGTAGTGTCGGGGGGTCGTGCAGGGTAGTGTTTAAGTGTAGGAACAATCTTGGGGGTAGGGGCATGGTTGTGATGGGGTAGTGTTTTAGGGTTTAGGGTAGTGTTGGGGTGTTAGTGTAGTGTAGGGTAGTGCTTTAGGGTTTAGGGTAGTGTCGGGAGGTCGTGCAGGCTAGTGTTTCAGTGTTGGGACCGTCTTGGGGGTAAGGGGCAGGGTCGTGCTGGGGGTAGTGTTTTAGGGTTTACGGTAGTGTTGTGGTTTTTGTGTAGTGTAGGGTAGTGTTTTAGGGTTTAGGGTAGTGTCGGGGGTGCGTGCAGGGTAGTGTTTGGGAGTAGGGACAGGAATGGGGGTAGGGGCAGTGTCGTGCTGGGGGTAGTGATTTAGGGTTTAGGGTAGTGTAGTGGTGTTTGAGCAGTGTAGGGTAGTGTAGTGTTTGAGGGTTTGGCTAGTGTTTTAGAGTTTGTGATGTGTAGGGTAGTGTATTTGTATTTAGTATTTAGTGTATTGTTGGTTTTTTTGACATTGAAAAAAGGGGTTAGGAAAAATAAGCGGGGTAAATGTCTGGTTTTATTACTAGGCAAGTTTTTAGTTTGCATACATTAACACTTGCAATGTAAAGGTATGCAAACTAAAAACTTGCGTAGTAACGGTATTTGCTAAGTAAAAATATTGAAGTGAAAAGCTGCGAAGTAATGGTATGCGAAATAACTGAGTCATATTCCAAAATAAAGCAGGCAAACCACCTTAAAGTAAAAAAAAATTTGTGTCAAAATACACACTATTTTACATGATGATACATTTCCCATATTTAAAGTCAATGATATCTTGGTTGAATTTAACAAATACTACAAGATTCTTTATACACCAGAAAATAATCCTCTTCAAACTGATATCATTTATACCTCTCTTCTATTCTAAAGAATTTGATTCAATCATCGATTTTCCTCCCTAGAAGCTGATATCTCAGTTTACGACATTCGTAATGCAATGGATTCTATCAAAAAAGGTAAACCCCTGGACCTGATGGGTTTCCTATCAAATTTTGTATTTATTTCTCCAAACTGTTACTTTTTAAATTACATCAGATATTTATAATCTTTGCTTCTACCAAAACCACTACTGGTACTTTTCAAGATGCTATAATTTGCCTTATCCCTGAAGATAACAAAGACCCTAAACAGTGTAAAAATGATAGGCCTATTTCCCTTGTCATTTGTGATTATAAAATGTTTGTTAAAATTCTTGCTTCATGTTTAGAACCCCTCCACCTGAATTTAATTGGCAGAGAACAATCAGGATTTGTTAAAGGTAGACATCTTTCCAATAACATCAGATTTGTTTTGACATTCTGGCAAATCCAAAACATATAAACATTAGGTAGCAGCTATCTCCTTGGATTCCAAGAAGGCTTTTGATCGCATGCATTGGAATTTTATTGTTTCTACTCTTACTTGGTTTGTTTTTGGGCAAAAATTTATCAATCTAGTTTCCCTTTTACATTTATCTCCTAAAGCATCAGCTTTTGTTAATGGCTTAATATCTACTTTCTTCCCCCTTCACAGAGGAGTACGGCAAGGTTGTCCTCCGTCCCCTCTTCTTTTTATTCTAGCACTAGAGCCCTTTTTATCTAAGATTTGACACTATGGCAGCAAACATGGCTTCAAATACGGAGCTAAACAGATGAAATTCTCAGTTTACACTAATGACATTATTTTATATATGTCTTCCTCTGATTCCTCCCTACAAACTTTTTAGACATGGTTACTACTTTTGTCTCACTTTCGGGTTATAAACTCAGGGCCTTATTTATGACATTTTGGCATAGGGCAGCAAAGTGAGGCACCTTGCTGCGCTGCCCTACGCCAAAGTGAAAGGGCAGGAATGCACTGTATTTAAGCAATATGGTGCATTACTGCCCTTTCTGCCTGTGCTGGCGCAGTTTTGGCAGCCTAGTGCCAACGTAAGCACGCTTGCACCATGGTGCAAGTGTGCCTCGGTTGCAGCCAGGATGTTTTTGTGCAGGAATGAGCACCTTCCTGCACAAAAAGAATCCTATCTTTTGATGTGTGCTGCGGAATGCAGTACACATTCAAAGCAGAAATTAACATATTTCTATTTGTTACGCCACACCCATGGAGGCATATGGATTTGATGCTTCCCTAGGTTTACATCACTTTGTAAATCTGGGAAAGCGTCAAAAATCTATGGATGTTGGTGGGAAAGCCCACTGCAATGCTCATGGAACGCCTCCAGGGCACGGAGTAAGGCGATGCAGCGATTTGCACTGCGTCGCCTTACTCATGATTTATGAGGCCACTCAAAGTCATGCAGGGTGATTCTATCAAGATGATGTTGGTTCCTATCATTCCCTTCTATCTTTATGCAATCCCCATTTATATCACGTCTTCTGTTTTTAAAAACATATATGCTATTTTAAGTTCTTTTTTGTGCAATAATAAAAAGCCTTGTATGTCTCTCAACCGATTACAACGTTATAAACACCAAGGGGGAGTGCATTTTCCAAATTTCTAATATTATCATGCTGCTTTCTTTTTTTAAACAATCTGCCTTTTACCAAACAGATTGGTACACAAATAATTTCCCCTTATGGACAGATTGTGAGTTATTTTTTATTCAACTCTTTACTTTTTCAGTATTCTTATAATTTACTCAATGTCCTTCTTCCATGTATCTCCCTCCCTATTCTTAAAAATGCTTGTAGACTATTACGCCTGATAGATTATCTACTTGTTCTGTCATTGATCAATTAATTTTCTACTCGATTTGGTACAATAATCTAATTAAAATTAATAATAGAACTGTCTTTTGGAAACCTTGATGAGCAAAAGGTTTAAAATGGACTCACTAACTAATCCATGATGATTTTTAACTGTTTCTCAAGTTTGATCAATCTTTAATTGTCCTACCTCTAATAAAAACAACTTAAATTCCCTGATCTTGGGCATTTCCAAATCCTGTTCTTCCCTACGTTTGACCACCACATCTACGTCTACTACTACCCCTCTACAATCCTTGCTGTCAACCTCCCCACATCATCCGTATTTATAGTATCCTAACTTTCCTCTTCTGACATCAGAGCTAAAACAGTGTTGGCGTTACAATGGAACAGTGATTTACATACCTAATTCCCTCCTTCTTTATGGAATAAAATATGGCTCAAGATCCGTAAGACCTCTTGTGGTTCCAACACAACTCAAACTCTATTTTACATCTACAACCTACTCACGGTCACTCCAGTTGGTTTACACAGGCTTAATCCCACTATTCCAACATCCTGCTGGTCATGTAACATCTTTTCCCCAGATTTAAAATGCATATTATTAGAATACCCTTCCACTTATCAATTTTGGTTAAAAGTTTGGACAATAATCATTTTTTTCATACAAATACATCTTTCACTGTCACACATTTTCTTTTAGGGAGTCTTTCGGACAATTGGAACGGTTTGCTTTCAATGTGCAAATTGTAGATTCATTAATTGCAGTTGCATTCCAGAAAATAACAAAAGAATTGGAAAAATGCTCTTTATATATTTTTTCAAACATGGTGGTATGGTATTTTTTATAATCATGGAATAGACAGAACATATACTACCCCACTGCCTCTTCCTAACAAAAGGCACATTCTTTGGTCACCAGTAACTGTTTTGCTAGATTCCTGTGCTTTAAACACTAACCTACATTGCCCCTTAATTGAAGAAGTTTCTAACCCTTCTTGGTTTCTTTATTTACTTAATTGATTCCTTTACTAAGATGTATATCATTCTGCTGTTTTATTGTCAGATTTACTCTATGCTGTTACTATTTTCCTCATTTTATATTAAGTCTATTCTTTATTATATGCGATGTTCATGTTCAGCCTTTCTTACCCTCTCCCTTTCTCTTTTTGCTTTTTATATTTTTGTTATATAAATATTTTATTACAATATAAATAGATATCTTAATGTAATTATTGCACTGTTGACTCATTATACTGTAAAATGTTATTGTTGTTACTTTCTCCAATAAACTTTATCTTGAAATGCCAATCCTTGCCAGATGTGAAAAGCCCATCCAGACAGCAGGTTATAGCATGTTCACAAGTTTTGAAATTGCTTTTAATATTCTCACAGGTGTGTGTGAGCAAATGGTGTCCTCCTGAACAGATGGTTGGTTGTACTGGCAAAAAGGGGGATGACCATCACACTGCACTGATATCTCTGTTGACTCAGAGCCCTAATTCCTCTTACCTCTGTGTGATATCTTCCATCTCACTTGAAGGTCTAGAGGTTCCCTCACTCTTGGTCCTATCGGGATACTGATCTCAGTGACCTGAGCTGAGTTCCACCAGAAAAAGAAAAAAGGCGTAAACCTTAGTAGGTCCATAGAGTGAGAACTGTGGTACATAACACATTGCTTAAAGATTGTCGTCAAATGTATTTGGATTTCCTTTTTAGCCAATTAGAATGAGAAAAATGGCCCCTTCCAGGAATCAAAGACAACAAAAGAGCAAGGCACTGCTCAAAAAGGAGTCAGTACCAAGAGATGCTGATACCTGAATCCTGCAGATAAGCGGAAAGAACACAAACTGAGTGGGGAAGGTTGGCGCTGCTCAGGTACAGACCAGGTCTAGTGTTCACATGGACCTTGATTTTCAGAGGGATAATTAAGTTGTATGTTTACATTTTCTCTTTCAGATACTTATGGACCTGTGTGGATATTGCCCATAATGCATATGTGTAATGAGCCAGTGAATGACCATACCAGCAGTTACCTCTTCCTCACCTGTTTTCCTTAGGGTAGTGCGAATTTTCTAAGTTTTTCAATTGTGGACATCTTCTAATTCCTCTGATTACGACAAATGCTACCCAACTTTTTTGAGGTTTTCTGCATGTGGCTTTTTGCATTAAAATCAGGACTTTCACGGTCCTTTTTTAAGATGTTATGGTTTTACGTTTAGTCACTAATAACAATCCAATTTTTAGAGGATATATTGCCACCATTATGGAAAAACTGTGTCAGGGAATACATAGAGAAAAAAATAGGAAACCCCACAAACTATTCCTAAGTCAATAATGAGGGTTTATGAGGGATTTCATTTTGACTGTGTAATAGAAACTTTTCACTCCCCTAATTGCGTTGCCTGTCTAGAGCCTGTCTAGAGCGGCATTCCCAAATAAACACAGATCTCAAAATTGTACCAAGCCTAAGGTGCCAAAATACATTAAGACGAATCTGTGAATGAATCATCAATTTCGACATTATGATGTTTAGAACTCAGTTCACCTCTTCCGCAGTCTTTGTCTCTGTTTTGGGAAACTAAAATGCTCCTTTGCCTGTTGTACTTTACCCTATATTAAGAAAGCTAATGCCTAACTGTATTTCTGTAGTAACATGAAGACCCTTGAGAAGAGCAAAACATTAACTCATGATGTGACTCAGCCTTCAAACTCTCTTGGAGAGACTGTTAAAGTTTTGTTTTTTAGTGGTTTAGCAATGTCCAACATAACCTTTACCAGTGATAACATCTAATAACACCATCACTTAACATTCTAAGTGCCCATGGAGAGCAAGGGTTGACTTGTAAATCAAATTTTATGATGTAGTGGTCAAGGTGCATGCTTTGTGACACAGAAAGTTAGGTTCTAACCTCTGCCTAGTCGAATATGCGAACTGTAGATGTTCTGCCTCCTCTAGGAGGTTTGAGCTGATGAAGTAGGAAACACCAGAGAATATTTGTTGTGAGCGGTAAGCAGAGGACCTGGTCTCAGCCAGGAATCAGTGTTAGGGGTTCAAGAGCTCATTCAGTTGGGCTGCAAGGGAACCAAAAAAGGTGCCGAAAACCATGAGACAATATTCCCTTTATATTCTTGCGCATAAAAGTGTACTTGAAGATGGAGTAGTAAGTTTGCATGGTGTTGTGCAAAAGCTCCTGCTTGTAGCCCTGAGGCCATCCTGAGTTACTACCATACTGTGATTTAATTGGGCTGCACCACTGCTCATCAGTCTTTGGAGCTTTTCATGGTTTTGTCATCGGAGTCCTCTAGCAAGGTTTTCCTGGTCAAAGAGCCACCAATCATTTAATTTGCAGCCATGGCTTTTGGTGACCTTCTGGACTACATTGGCGGAATGGGACGTTTCCAGATCATCCACGTTGCACTGCTTTCTATTCCAGTTACGCTGACTCCAGTCCGTAACCTTATACAGAACTTCTTGGCCGCAGTCCCTGAGCACCACTGCCATATCTACCAGGCTTATAATGCAACCCATGACCTCAACTTCACCCAGAGCCTGAGCACTGAAGACCTTCTGAAGGTGTCCATCCCACTGGACAGCAATGGTGAACAAGAGCAGTGCCTGCGGTTCCGTTTGCTGCAGTGGGATCTCTTGGCTCCCAATGCCACAACCACCAATAAGACTGTGATGCGTTTGGAGCTCTGTAATTATGGGTGGACTTTCGAAGTGGCTCCACCATAGTCAGTCAGGTAAGAAACTAGGGGGCATATTTATAATAAAATGTCGGAGCGTGGAGCTGCACCAAATTTGTCAGCGCCATGCTCCGACATTTTCAAAACGCAGGGATGCGCCGCATTCACAATAATACGGCGCAACCCTGTGTTTCCCTTAGCAATGGCGCAAACAAAGCTGCCTAGGGCCAGCGCAGGCACCCTGCCGCCATGTTGCAAGGGTACCTGCCCTGCAGGGACTATTGATACCAATCCATTATGGCGATTTGTACCTTCTATATGTGCTGCAAAATGCAGCAAACATATAAAGAGCAAAAAAAGAGGAGAAATTTATCATTTCTCCTCATATCGCTATTCTAATGCCTGGCATTTCATGGCGTTAGTTTTTGATGCTGCCTCAGGCTTGTGAATCTGGGGCAGCGTCAAAAAGCAATGGGTGTTGCGGTGGAATGCCCACAACAACACCCATTGCACGCCCCTTTGCCATAGTGGACTGCAGCAGAAAGGAACACGTTTACAAGGTGGTGTTAAGCCACGCAAAGCGGCTTAGCACCACCTTTTAAATATGGAAAATGGCGCTGCACCACCGGAGCGTCAAAAGAAGTGATGCTCCGATGACTTTAACGCTGCGTGAGGATCGTTTCGCCCTAACGTTTGAGTGAAGCACATAGGAGATTTGCTCTCCCAACCCCCGGTTAGCTCTGCTATGTTAATTCATGCAGTCACTGGGGAGATACCTTTATCAATATAAGTTGTGCACGCCACAACTCTACATCATTGTATCTAGAATTCCAATTTCCTCTAGCCCTTGGTGAGGTGCAATTTAACTACATAAGTTGTGCATGTCACAACTTTGCATCGTGTATCTAGAATTCTGTTTTCCGTCGTTTTGTACAATTTTTTGTGCACCACTCAAACTTGTGAAATCATCTGGGGTTGCAGTATATCCATGAAATAGATTTTCTTGGACGCTCAGTTAAAAATTCTTGTCCTGATGATGACCATGTAATTATACAAAGGTCGAAACGCCGTCGATGCATATGTGGCCGTAACTAACGAAGGACGCATCGTCTTGCCTGTTGTTGTTTCAGTGTTGTCCTGAACCTCCCTTGCTATATAATCCCTTCTGTTTGCCACTTGTCTGGTTTTGTATTGCACAACAAATATTACATGTACCAGTGTATATTTCTGAGCGTATTGTCTTAAATTGTTTTTATTTATATATTGAATACATTTTGTATACTTTTTAAATATTTCTCATATGGGTCGTTCTTCTTTCTCTTCTTTTCCTATTTAGTTTTATTGCATAGTTTTCTCTTTTCCTAAAAAGCTCAATTCGTTGTTATTGATTGTCTGTGAAAGTGGTATGTTCATAATATCTTGAACCGCTGTTTGGACTAAACATTGATTGCCCCTGGTTCAGGTGTACAGGGCTGCCCCTGTTGTTGATAATGATCCCATGATGGTGAGGGCTTGTAAATATTTCCCTAGACACTCACCTGTGCACACAAAACTCTCTTATCTGGTTGTTCCTATGGTGTTTGCTGAAATATAATGAAATAAAAAAATCACTATTTACAAACTGCTGCACAGCGTGAGGATTATGGTTTGTGAATGTTTTATACGAGTGTATTGTTCTGGCACCGATCACTTAAATCTGGTACTGGGACATAACTTGTGAGAGGAAATGATAGGATCACAGTGAACAGGGAAAGGAAGAGTGATGAGGGAGAGAGAGCATTGATGTTTATTTACATATTCAGTGTTGTATAAAGTGTCCGTTGTCGCTTTCTGTTGCTTCAGACCTCCGGGTTTTCAGAACAAGGGAGTTGTAAGAAAATTCAAATGCCCACAACTTAGCACCAAACCTCTAATGACACTGAGTGGGCGTTACAAGTAAGTCCTACCAAGAATAGTTTTATTCACCCTTGTGTCCATCTATCTGTCCATTCTTCCTCACACCATGACCTCCATCCATCCATTCATCTATATTTCCATCCTTTCATTCTTCAGTCACCATTCCATCCATCCAACTGTCCATCTTTTCACGCACCCAGCCATTTGTTCTCATCCTTCCATGCTTCATTATTCCATCTATCCAATATTTCACCATTCCATCCATCTAAGGACCATTCTGTTCACACATCACTCCATTCGTCTTCCCATATCCATCCTTTCACTCTTTCATCCATATTTCCTTTCACCCATCCATCCATCCTTTCAAGCATCCTTGGGCCCTTCCGTCCATCCATCCTTTCAAGCATCCTTGGGCCCTTCCGTCCATCCATGCTTTCTTCTGCCATCAATCATTCCTACATTTGTTCTTTTCAACCTCCCTTTCTTCCACACTTCTTTTCTTCCATGTTTCATTCTACCTTTCTTTCCTTCCAACATTTCTTCCTACTTTCTTTATCCACTTTCTCCTTTCCAGTTTCTATCGTTTATCTTCCTTTCTTTTCTCTCTTGCACTCTTTCTCTTTGCTGCTCGCCCCCCTTTTTCGATATTTTCATAATTTCTTTCTTTGTCTCCTGGTTCTCTTAGCAGCCCATACACCCCACACCTCAGCACTGCCCTGAGATTCCCTTAGAGCGTTGTAGGGGGATTTTCCTGCATACATACAAACAGGAGAAGACAATAAAACAAATAAACAGTTTGGCAAGATACAGTTTATCAGGCCATATGGGCTTACTACGCTGCTGTTTCACATAACTAGTCACAAAAAAATGGCATGAATCGAAAAGATTGACAACAGGTGAGGGGATCTCGAGGATCAGGGTGGGAATGGACACAAACAGGAGAATGTAAGAGAGGAAAGGTACACATAAGTGGCTTGCAGAGATTTGGGAAGGGCTGAAAAAATAAATCATTCTTTTTTAATTCTGTTTTTCTTATTTTCTATAATGACAGTAACAGTACTTATTCAAGCAAAGGCAGTACCCCCCCCCTCCCGGAGTCCCAATCAAATATATTTTGCACAGTAATGAGATGCGTCCTCAAGGAGAACACCCCCAAATAAACTGCAGAATGCTCCTTGTATGCAGCCCAACATACGTGCTGAGCACATCCTAGGGTATTACAAGATGGCACCTTAGCCAGCACTCCAATAGGCCTCTCCTCCTTCATCAAGGAGGTCTGTTATTCAGAGGATCAAGTCTTTTAGTCAACATTTCAACCCATTCCACCAGGCCTTCCGTGAATTTCTCGTCACGTTTTATCAACTTAATATGTTGTTCGTCTGCCTACGCCTACTTCTGTAAAAGTCTTTGCCACTTCCCATACTCAGAGGGCTGCCACGCCACCGAAACAATCGTTATGTGACGTCTTGCCAACATGGGCTGCCAGCGCTAATATGTGCAAACCTCAGTTTATGCCCTTTTTTAGGTCGAGCCTGGGCAGCGCATGCACTGCTCTGCGGCATGCTGTATTGGAGTATGGCATTGAAGCCCCACCCACTCTCCGCACATTTTTGTCATTGGCTTGTGTCATTGCCCTTCGTAAATGCTGGCTTCTGTTTCGTTAATAGGCTTGTTGGTCCCTCCTTGTCTTCATTTGTAACCAACCATGAGACCTGGCCCTTTTACTTCAGTTGTTTCATGGTACGTCTTTTTTAGTCTGTAAGCACTATTTTCTTTAATGAGTTTCTCCTACTACAGGCACGACATGCTTTCCTGCAACATTCAGCGCCCCATGCGTGCTTTCACTTTCTGAGCAGCCCGGGACAATGGCGGCCGCTTCTTTGAATAGGTCTCGCATTTACAAGAGTTTGAGCTATTGGCATTGTAAATGACAATGCCTTTTATTTATGTGTTGGTCGGCAAAACAGATAAATAAAAGGCATTGTCATTTACAATGCCAATAGCTTAAACTCTCGCAAATGCGAGACCTATTGCATTACAAATGCTTTTTTTAAAGGAAATACACACAGTTGACATTTTTGACTGGTGCCTCTGGTGCGATCCCAGTTGCATCTGGTCCCAAAAAATCACTACCCACGGGCAGCTCCAGACAACATTAAAAAAAGAGGCCCCGTGTTCCCCACATCTCCTACACACAGCACATCTGTGGGGGTAAACCTGGGCCAATCTCTGGGGGGTGAGATACGTTTGATGTAGGAAATGGAACTGGATTTGCGTAAATCTGGTGTTCGGGGAGACCCCTTTTACCTGTTTGCAAGCTTCTCTCCAAGCACCAGCCCTTAGAGGCTTGGGGAGGTCATCTGCCGAACTATGGTAGGCCCTGCCCACATTTACCGTTCTATCTTTCACCGGGGCGTAGTATAACTGTGTGATCAACCTTTTGCATTTCCGTAATCCTAACCGCTGTTTGGTAAACAAATGATCTGACGTGACCTCAGGGAAGGTAGGCCAAATACCCTTTAGGGTATGCACTACAGGTGTATATTGCAGGAACTGCCCAGGCCCCACACCCAAAAATGTCCTGAAATTGGAAAGAGAGAGAAACCTGCCATTCAAATACAAGTGCCATATAGTTACAACCCTCCTCTTTCCAGTCCTGAAAGGACATGTCTTTCTGTATGATCCGAAATGGTCTCAATATCCAGAAGGGTCTGTCTACTGTAAATGGGAAATGGGGATCTCTTGAGCATCCGTTCCACTACTATATGCCATACCTCACCCAGTTCCACACCCAGCGAGCCAGGGCAGTTTCAATACATTCAACCTCACTCTACTTTGCTTACCCGCCAAACCAGAAAAATAAACCTTTAAACAGAAAGATACTAGGTCATTATTTTCCATATTCTGCCACTAAAAGAAGTCAAGACTGAAGATCTGGTAACTGAAGTGAACATTTATTAAGATAGAACAAAATCAGGATAACAATACAGTCGCTCTTGGCACCTTACCACTTTCCACCAGCATAAAGGTGTTTATTCATGAAGGGAGGAATGAATTGTATGAGTTTATGTATATGCGAATGCAATGGGATTCACGTGATGTGGACCTATACAGGTAGCAAAAAAGTACTGTACAACAAAAGAATAGGAGGAATGGAAAAAAGAATGGGGAAATAACTTGGTTTTGCTTACGAAATAAAGAACAAAAAAGTGGGGAGTGGAGGTCCTAAGGCAGGGAAAACTGAGGACTATACTCAAGAGTAATGTGGTTCTTCTTAAAGCAGTGGGCTTTAAATCCATTCTGATTTGCAGGAGTGATGGTACAAGTCTGAGGTGATGGAAAATGCTATTATAGATTATTGGCAGTGTTGATTTTTGGGGCCCCGGTCAAGACATATTTTGGGACCCCCTGTTCATAAGTTTAATGCCCATTTTCTACTAATTGAAGCCCACATGATGCCAAACATACTTTAATAAAAGGGGTTCACACAAAAGCTGAAGAAACATGTTGTTCCAGGGCAGAACACACTTAATAAAATCAGGAAAACATTCATCCTCTCCTAAGAAAAGAAAATGTGGAGTTTGACAGGGATCTGCCCATTTTATTCAATTTGTATATCAAATTCTTAGGAGCACTGCTCAACAACACCAATGTTAAGTTCCGCCAATATGTGAATAATATGCAGTCATACCCAAAAGCGACATTGATCAATGATCTACTCAAATTACAGATCACTCTAAGAAAAATATACCATTGGATGGAGTAAGTCTGCTTTTAACTAAACCCCCCTAACCGTTTTTTTATATCCAGGAGACAACAAAAACATCGAACCATCCTTAATTACACAACTAACATATCTAGGACACTTCCATCTCCCAATACTACTGTCAAATCCCTAGGTTTCACTCATGGCTGTTCCCTATGAACCCCAATGTCAACAAATTGCACACTAAGCAAATTTCCATCTCTGCCAAAAAAGAAAATAAAGCACTTACTGTCTCGCAACCAATTGAGAATTGCAGTTCATGCTATAGCTGTATCAAAAATCGACTCCTCCTAACCTGGCTGGTCTGCCAGAATCCACACTATCCCATTCATAGGCTGTTCTTCATGCTACAGTACCACTCATCACTGAGAAAAAAAGATTCAACCACATCTCCCTAATTCTAAGAGATTGCCATTGGCTACCTCTTGAAGCCATGGTAAATCTTAAAGCATCCTGTCTCACATACAAGGCACGCCATCAACACAAACTCACTTATCTTGCAAATGTAATACTTTTTTCTTTCAGGAAGCATAAGACAATTCAGATGCAAAGGTTCTCTTTATCTGAAAATACCAGAACCTGCAGGACCTTCTTCAGAGACCTTCAACCATAAGATCTTGAACTCTGAATGGGGGTATAGAAGATGCCACGATCATCCTAACCACCCATCGCTGAATCCAGACATTGAGATAAAGAGCTTGAAGTCCGAGCTATGAAGTTACTGTCTATCTCTTTCTCTCTCTTGATCTATCTTTGCACCCTATCCCTCTTTCCCTGTTTCTCCTCAGCCCTCTTCAATTTCCCGTTTTGAAAAATGTTTTTGCTGTATTCAGCCCAAATGTTATCTGTAAAGTGGTTAAATAGCTGTTGGTGACCTGGTGTTATAAAAATAAATAAATAAAATCAATGTATGACCTACAATTTTCGGTTGTATTTGTGTGGCATCTGCATATGTGGGGGGAATTCCAGATGGGCTTCATATAGAGATTGAAGGTGATGGGAGAAAGGGTGAAATCTTGGGGCAGTTAGCCAATGACTGGAACCTTTGGGATGACCATCTGGGCAAATTGGTAGGAGTTTGAAACATTGACTATTGAAGTGTCATATCTGCGAATCCCTTGTGACTTTCGAGTGTGGGTTACAGGGCCTGGAAGTACCAAGAGGCATTGAGGACCTGATCAAAAGGTAAAAGAGTTGTTGCCTACCACTTGGATGTTTGTGATCTTAAGGGTGCATCAGGATCTAAAATGGGAATTGTATTCATTCAAGAAGTGATGCCCATTGATTTAAGAGTGCAGCTTGCTGGAGATATATTTCTTTTTTTCCCCTTCTAGTGAATAGCAAATGCATGATAGCTTTGTGAGTGGGTATGTCATCCGGGTCCATATTTGGTTTGTTCTAGAATGATAGGATTCCTCCATTTTAAGCCAGTTGGGACTGTTTCAATTACTTACTGGTAATCTTCATTACCCCGATTCATAGTCAACCTTGTCCCAGTCCTCACCTTTTAGGGATGTGGACTGGGATGAGGAGGACTAGATGAGGGGGTAATGTTTCAATTACTTACAAGTAATCTTCGTTACCCTGAATCAGAGTCCTCCTAGTCCCAGTCCACAATGCCAAAAGGTAGGAACTGGGACGATTAGGACTAGATGAGGGGGTAATGATGATTTTTTAAAAGTTTGTATATACTGTAAACTTTGCCTAAAAGCACTAGAGTGCTCTACATGAGTACCAGATTACATTACCCATGGTCTTGTATTTTTATTTTTATTTTAGGCACAAAGAAATTAAGGGCCAGTTTTATCAAGGGCTTGTGTTCACCCTGCAACATGCAAGGTGATGTGATGGCAAAACACAACCCCTTAAGAGAGATTTACTGTGCCATGCAGAACCACCTTGCATGGCTCTGTGCCACATAGTAAATCTGGAGCAAAGAAAGGAAGCTCAAGTTGCTGCCTTGCGTTACTCTTCCCTGGGAAGGTGTTCCATGGTTGGAGCATGGTTTTTGGCTCATTCTCAGATTCACCAACACTAGTAAACCTGGGAATTGGCCAAAATCAATCAATCAAAATCAGGGGTTGGTAAAGTGGAGCTACTCACCCGCAAGGGTCTCAAGGCGCTAAGGGGGGGCGGCTCCAGTGAGTGCTAGGGTCATCCGAAATGGTACGCCTTCCCTAGGGAGGTGAAACAAGGAGAAATAATTGTATTTCTCTTCATTCTTTCCTCTTTCTAAGTGTGCTGCTTTCTGCATCACATTTAGAAAGAGGAAAAAGCCTCAAAGGATTGTTTTTGTGCAGAAAGATGTCCCTTCTTGCACTAAAACAATCCTGGGTGTAACATAGGCACCCTTGCACGATGACGTTAGGGTGCCTGTGTTGGAGCTAAGCTGCTCTCAGTACACCAGCGCAGGGCGAGAGCAGAAATGTGTCATATTATAGTAGATATGGCATGTTCTTCCCCTCTCTGTTATGCAGCACAGTGCAGCAAGTTGTCTTCCAGGCGTTACTTTTCAATAATAAATCTGGCCCTGAGTGATTTCCCCAGAATCACAGGATGTTGAACAAACTTGGGCTTGAACCTGGTTCCCCAGTTCCAAAGTCTTCAGTTCTGGCCGTTAGGCCACATCTCCTTCCTTTGCCTTTTGTGAGGGAGCTGTGGACAATGCTTGGAGTGTGGGACAGATTATCCAGCAGTGGCCTTCACAATATTGGGGGATAGAATGCTGTTTGTATAACACTTAGTAGCCCTGATGAAGCACTTAACGGATGAGCAGGCAGTACTTTACTCAGTGGGATGCTTACTACGTTAGTCCTGCATAAGGAATTTCGTCAAACAAATTATTGGATTTCCGCAAACAAATCCAGCCAAATATAACAAATGCTGATAAGTTGTTAAGCAATGAGCCATTCACATGAAGATCATTTTCCCATATACTCACCCAATGCATTAGTGATAGGAAACATAGTTATATTAGAGCAAGGAAAAAACATGGTTGCAGTGTGTTGTAGTCATATCCAGCACAGACGTATAGGTCCAGTGTTCTACAGGCTCTGACTATGCAGGGCACAAACATATCATTAATATGGGCAAAAAAGAAAACTACTGCTAACTCTATCAGGGTCCCGCTGTGTCCTTTTGGTATTACTGCATACATCATCTTTCACTCCACATGCCATGAGCGCCTCTAACTCCTCCAATCGTAATCCAGGTTCAACCACACATGGTTCAGGATCAATCACAGGGTGAGGGCTAGGGGTGGTTCTCCTCAGCCTCCTCCCATCTAGTGGCCTCATGCTTCCAATATGACACAGATGAAGCTGAACTTGATTTCCAGTACATTGTGATTTTCAGCTTGATCAGTAGTATGACCAAATGAATCGGTTTATTGTCTTGGACTTTTAAGGCCGCAACCAAAAACCATGGAGGCATATGTCAGGTGAATAAAAGTTCATTCTACCTGTCACTGTTACCAGAAAGTCGATCAACTGATAACGCATAGGAGTCTGGCCCCCATTTCTTACCCCATGCAATGCAACTTTCATGGGTGTCTGAGGAACAAAAGGAGTTAGGATCACTTTCAATTTACAATTACAGTGCAACCCATTTGGTCACACAGTAAAGACCAGAGTCAATAAGTGGGATTAGGTATAGATTTATTACAAATTCAAAGCCAAAGTAATATAAATCAGTCTTAGAAAAATAGTATAGAAATATAGGATTATCAAAGGAAAGCTGAATCTATGCACAAAGTTTATCCTCAATAACAGAAAGCAAATGAGGAATTCCATTGCCACAGTTCAAAGTGTAAGAAACGCTGTTTGATGGTTAGATTCAAAGTTTCAATCCTCCTGCCTATGATGCACGTGGGAATACTAATTCTCCTTAACTAATCTACTCTAATTAATGCAAAATGGAAACCTTAATTAGATCCAATAAAGTAGAAAGGTGTCAGCATAGAAGAACTTCTGTAGAAGTTCTCCAAAGAATAAAAATTGCATAGCATAAAGCCACACAACAGAAATAGCACAAAGAGGTCTGTACCTCTTCTAGTCTGAAAGGAATCTGAATAAAGGCTAAAGTGTGTTGCCTAGCTATACCCACAGAAGGAACCCTCTAGAATCCCATATCAAAGGTCTCATTAGTGTCCACCTTCAAATGATACTTTTTGGCAGCTACACTCATAATTCTCTTCTTTGATCCACATATTCAGACCAACCTTGGATTCCACCCATCACCTCGTTCCGCACAAACAGTTGTCCTCCCTTTGCCCGTTAGTCCTATCGTCCTCGCCAAAACTACTCCCTTCGAGCTTTCCTATCTTATTTACACAATGTGCTGTTCTCCATTCATTAGGTCATACCACTGCACCTGCAGAGAAAATAAAAACATTGCATTTGAAGCAAAACATTCATGTTGAAGGTTTCACGTTGTGTAATCCAAATGCTGAAGGCCTTTGGTCAATTTTAGTATAATAAGCATTTCAATACATGTTGTAACTGTGTGATTACAGGTACATAGACAGTCACATTATAAATGCAAAGTGTTATTCTAATAGATACATTTCCCATTATATAATGGATCCAAATATTATTTAAATGAGTATGTGGATATATAAAGATTAATAGTTTTATTCAAGCCACACATGTATAGATATATATGAGAACTGCAATTCCTTTTTCCTGTAAGGAAAAAGTTAATATGCACACACATAAATGTCGAGGTTACACTGTGAATGCACTTTCTATATTGCTCCAAGTGCACTGCACTTCTTTAATCATTTTAAGTCACACAAATACATGGGGCCATAAGTAAACCTATATGTGGCCTAGTTAATCATGAAAGGGTGGAGCCAAAATGATGCTCCTCCAATCCCCCTTCTGATGGCGAATCAAGCCATCACAGATAGAAATCTGATTTTATCAGACGGACCATCTAAAACCTTGTAGTTTTGAGCATCTTTCGTCTAGAGTCCTCCAGATGTTTTATATCATCACAGGGCCCGATTCACAGAATTAATCTGAGACAAAATCCTAAACTTACTACCATTTTGGTATTCACAGAACGTACTTACTACTTTTGGTATTCACAGAACATACTTACTACTTTTGGTATTCACAGAAGGCACTTACTACTTTTGGTATTCACAGAATGCACTTACTACTTTTGGTATTCACAGAATGGATTTACGACTACTAACTTTACGTCCGCACTCGGGCCGGAATTTCCGCTCTCGGGCCGGAATTTCCGCACCCGGAGCGGGAATTCCGCACCCAAGCCGGAATCTCTGCTTTTGGGCAAGAATCTCCGCTTCTGGGCCAGAATTCCCGATTTCGGTCCGGAATACCTCCATTTTGGCCTGATGATCGTTTCAAGTGCCTACCATCCCCCATCACGCTCCAGCTGAAGTCAATTAACACTAACTGCAAGACCAGCACCACAAAACATATAAAAGCAGCACACATTGAAGGAGCAGGTTTGGCCACAGAGAGTTCGTGTTTACAATCACTGTACATCGCCAGAGGAAAATGGAACAAATGAGGAGGAAGAAGAACTTTACTACTGAGGAGACCACCATGGTTGTGGAGTTCATAGTGAGGCACCACAAACGCCTATATGGTCTCCCACCTTACTGCACCAGTGGCACACAGAAGGCATCTCTATGGCAGCATTTAGCCACTGCTGACACAGCATTGGGGGTGGAGAGGCGCACAGTCCGGGACATCAAGTAGAAGTGGCAGGACGAAAAACAGAAGGTGAAGGAGAAGTACTCCAGGGTCGAGTTGAACAGGATATTCCCTGCCCCACACTCTGGACCCCGCCTCCGTCTCACCCCACTAGAGGAGGATATCCTCACCACAATCCACCCCCACATGCTCCATGGGCTGCCTGTGAGTGATGTCCGCAACGTGGTACCAGGTAAATGGGATGACAAGAATAAGCATATGAAAAGATTGTCTGTGTTTCACTGCCATTGTGAGTAAGGAAGTTGTCCAAAGTGTACATAAAAATATAGTCAGTCAGAGACTCGTGTTACCCCCTGTATGTTGCACCACAAGTCCCAGAATCCTTTGTATTAGAAATGGCAAATCCCTCTCCCACTATTGAAAACATGGGCCCAGTACTGCTGCCATATATACCTAACCCTGCTAAGTAGCAATTGACAAAGTGCCCTTTCCACTTATCCAGATGCGGCTGGGTCAGTCAAAAGCGTAAGGGGGTAGGGGTTGCGGAGCATAGGAAAATCAAGTGACAACTGAATTTGGAAAATACAAATTATCCAAAAAGTAACTCACCCTGTGCCAGCCAAAGTCACAAAGCAGAAGGTGAGAGAATCCTCAGATCAAAATATGTCATTCACATATTCCATTGTTTATTTCCCACCCTGCCACGCCATTTCATCCCCAACGCCCCACTGCTCCTACCTGCCCCGGCTGCGGCAGTACTTCCCAACACTGTTAGCATGCAGAAGATATGGGGAAATGCCTGACAAGTTCCACATGTACATTTCCCATTTGGTTACTTTTCTCTCTTCTCACCTATTGACACATTCAGCCAGAGCACAGACAACCGCAGTAGCAGATGTGCCTGCATCTTCTGGGAGGAAACAACTTCATCCAGAGCAACACTTACCACCCTCACTAACTGGTAAGTCAAACTGGTCAGGAGATGTTCAAAATGCATACATTGTCAGGAGACAACAGAGGGACATATAGTACCCGAAAATGAAAGGTAACCAGAGATGAAAAACTAGCTTAATAACTATTGGAGTTGTCAATGGACATTCACCTTTAGCAAATGACATTTGTGAATAGCGAAAGACAAAATATAGTATGTCTTGGCTCATCATACCTTTGTAATTGGGGAACACAACATGTATTCCACCAACAGTCCCAGACCTGGGAACTCAATCCTGGAATCGAGTGCCACAACAAGTCAAAAGGGGTCCCCACTATATTGTAATTGTTTCTGTAGACCTAATCAAGAAATCCAATGTTAACAAATATGACAATGATGAACAAGAAGTGAGATACTATTGTCAGGAGTATTGACAATGCATCCACTGTCCAACTTAGAATGTTTTCACTATACATGAAATCGCCCAGTCCACCCAGCTGGTCATGTACTTTTTCCATTGGATGGCTTGTTTGTTGGCCATCAACAAAACACGATAGTGGACCTTACTTCAGGACTCGTAGTCATGTCATTTTGATAGACGTCGCTTCTAGGCAGTGGGGCCATTATAAGTTATATGTGGGATCACTCATGATATTAAATGCTACACACTTCTGCAACGGTGGTGCCCACAACTGCTTGTGCTTATCCTTTGGGCCTGAAATTGAGTGCATCACATGTGGCAGCAGAAATGTAAAGTTGCAAACACACTTATCATTGTAGGTCCAATGAGGTCCTCCCAGATTCAAAGACTCACATTGACTTCTGCTACAAGGTTGGCTGTGACATCTGGTCAGGGACCACACACTGGGTCGGTGCTGGGCCATGGTAAGTAAACCCAAGAATAATGTACCTGAATGCTCATGAAATGTGCCTTTAATCGCCACCATATGTTGTATGTGTTGTACAACACTGTTGTCCTGCATCACAATATACTCACATATGGCATTTAACCACATACCAGATCAGACCTTGGTGGCTAATGAAAGGATGACACAAAATGTATGCCAAGTGAGTGCAGAATGGACATAAAATAGTACAATGTGTCATATGAAGTGTCCAAAACACAACTGGCATGCAATTCAATGATATGAAAACTCCCTAGCGAAATATTAATGGTAAAATCATATTGAAATTGGTATGGATGAGGCTCACACTGATGCCAGTTGTGTTCCTTTGAGATGGGTGCATGGGCTGCTAAGGTGAATCTTCAGGAAGTGAATTTTTCAAATCACTTGGCTGAAAAGCACCACGCTAATCCAGTGCAGGCGGAAACCATCAAAGCTCCTCAACTTAGCCACAATGTGGGATCATAGCCAAATGTTGCATTCTGCTTGCCTCCTCCTCTACTGTATTCACATATATAGGTAAGTGGTTGCCATATGAGGTTAGGATGTCTGCTGTAGAAGACACCATCCGTTGTCAGCTAAGTACTACCATGATGTTGGAAATGGAGTATGCAAACAGAGGACACTCAAAGGATGGACATAAGAAATGTGTGTTCTCTCATTCAGAAATGGGCTTTGTGACTTCATGGGTAGGGAAGCACAAATGACCCACATCATGTACCTGACTATTGCACATCTCACACATGAACTCCTTTTGACTTGTCAACAGACAACATTACACTCATGAAACCGGTTAGTCTTAATGGTGAAGGTCTAATCAGTGTAATGCGGAGGAGTCCTGATCATTTATCCCCTTCCTTGAAATATCAGTAACCTTCTCATACAAGTTTGTCTGTTGATGTGTCATCTCATTGATGTCAGTGCTGTGTGGAGGTAACAGCTGGCAACTGCTGCATGTGAGCAGGGGCCCACATGTAAAGCCCATGAGGTAAACATGCCGCACATTGTCCTGGATTATCCTGTCAATGGTCATTGAGAATGACATGTTAGCTCATAGCTACCATCTGGTGTACTGAAATATGGACATGTATGTCTCATCACAGCTGCTGACAGGATGACACCAGTGCAGCGTACACCATCTCGGGGAATGCATGACATCCTGGCTGCAGCAGTGAAACCCTCTCGCACCTGTCCATCAGGTAATTGTGGCATCAAGTGTGTCACTAGCTTAGATTACTAAGCCATGACAAAGATCAAAATCCCCTTCTGTATAGAATCTGCAGTTGTTGTTTACAAAGTGACATACATATTATGAGTGTCACATGTGCCTGTTTGTCAATTAGTGATGCAGATCATTGAGAATGTTGTCACTTCCCTCTACAGTTGCTGGATCGGGGGCAGCTATGTCAACGAAATCCATGAGGAGCCAGGTTCAGCAGTTGACATCAGGGGGGATCGCAAAGGGACAGAAAGTTGTGGCTGGAGCAGGTGAGTTTGCTTTTGAATGTACATCTCCGTTTAACACCTCAGTGCTATGGTGTGTGCTGTCATTTGTGGCGCTACCCTAACCAGGTCACATGATCGTCACCTGTTGATGCAAAGTACAGTTAATCCAACCCTTGTATTGCACCACATATTATACCAGGTCAATTACTAATACGGTTGCAACCTTTGTGTTCCAGGGGATGATGAAGATGAGGAGGACGGACCTTCAACCAGTGTTGGGCGACGGGCAATCAGAGGGGAAAATCCACTGCTCCTCCAGGCAGTTATGTCGGCAGCAAGTCATGCGCAAGAGGAGGAGGAAGTTCCTGAGGACGAAGACTTGGAAGATGATGGTGACTATATGTCCATCCCCTCCGGAGATGACGATTCTGATGCCATGGACAGAAATCTTACCACATTGCCCAAATCTTGCACAGCATCACATCCTCCGCCCAGCAACATTCGTCAGCCTCCTCCAAAACAAACAATTGCCTGTCCCCAGCATAGAGCTAACCAGCCACAGCTCTCACGCATCCCAACACAGACATCACTCCCTCACAGCCCTCACATCCAGGACCGAGATGGTGGTTCCCCCACACGCTCTTCCCTATACAGTGTATCCCCGGCATCCTCTCCACCATCTGGGGGAAGTACCAACCCTGTTGTGGTGCAGGTATCCCCTGGGCACCATTCTCCTGCCCACACGCTTCCACCTGCCACCCCCCCTGCTGTTGGACCTGCTGGTCACATCCATGGCCGACACCTGCAGAGAGGGCCTGCACCTGGCTATGGTGGCCAGTGGGAGCAGGACTTCTTCCAACAGCAGACAGATGTGAGGCAGGACATACGTGCCATCGGGGCTACCCTGTCAGACATGTCTGAGTCCCTGCAGGACATGCTCCAATTCCCTCAGGTGGTGGACACACTGACCCAAGTTTTGGATAGGATGGATAGAACTTGGCAGGACATGTCCAGGAATATGAGAGACATGATATCCATCCAAAGGGAAGAGAGTGCAAGACACCATGCCTTGGCCATGAAGATGATGGAGGGTATGCTGAAAGTGATCCAAAGTCTCCCTTCACGGTCAACGCAGGGAGGGGAGCCATCATATCTGCCTGCAGGACATCACATCCACACACCTGTACCATGAACTGCACAGGACCACAGCAAGGGTACACATCCACATCGGTGCCCTGAACAGGCACATGCACAACACCCACCTACACGTAGGCGACAAGCCAGACCTGATCCCTCACAGCGATCATCACCTCCGAAATTGCGATGTCGCAAGCACGATCGCCATTGACAACATCCCAAAAACAAATTGACCACTGTGAATATGTGTAAAGAAAAAGTAAAGATCTTCACAAGTCAAGATTATGTTGTGTATCATGTCCTGTATACCAATGTAGGTGGCCTAGAGATGTGAGGAGGTATGTGTGTGTGTGACACAGTTACAAGTGTAACCCATCATTGCAACAAGCCATAATGTGCATAGCAGATGACTCACCAAATACGTGTCCATTTTGTGTACCAGACATTCACAATGAAGTCAAACAAGTGAAAGTAAGTAGGATTCTTAAAGATATTTATAAATGATTTGAAGAACAACCGTCCGTTTGGAAGGGAGAAAGGAAAACAAATGATGATCTTAATGCAGGTGGAGAAGGGAACTTGGATTGGGGTGGGGCAACAAAAATATAACATGTCAGGGAGCGTCAGGGAAACCAGTCTATTTACAAGGGGAAAAGTAAATAATTGTCCACAAAGGAAATTCTGTCAAAAAGTCAAGTGTCCTTCTGGTCATCCTCTACTACCACAATGTCCAGATCCTCCGAGTCCGATGCAGGCACATGGCTGGCCCGTGCAGGAACAGGCACCACACGGGGTCGGGACACACGAGGAGTACGGGGGGAAACAGTGTGGGCCAACGGAGAGGGGGAGACATTGACGGTGGTATGGGAAGGAGGTTGGGAAACAACAGACAGCATGACTGTGGCCAGGGAATTGACGCTGGTAGTGAGGGTGGCCAGAGCTCGGGCAATCTCTTCTCGCATCATGCGTATCTCTAGGCACAACTGCAGCATGATGCGAGAGGACATGTCTGGCTGACCCTCACATACCCACATCAAGTCCTCTGGGACAGCCACAGGAGGAACAACACAGGGAGGGGCTTGGGTGGGACAGGAGGGATGTGGTGCCTCAGGTTCAGAGCCAATGTTGGGGTTGAGCTGGCAGCTACGATGAGGGGGACTGGTTGCAGGGGATGCAGCTGGAGTCCCCGATGGAATGGGGGCCTCTAGAGGTAGGGAGGGGCTGATGGCAGGCCCAGGTTGGGTATTGGCCTGCCCCGGGGACACCTCGACAAAACCCACAGGTGAATGATCTGGGGGGGGAGTAGCTCTCCACCACCCCCTGGCCAGAGGTGTCGGGTTCTTCCCCCCCCACTTCAATGTCCACAGCCTCCACCCGGGCCGTAGCACCAGAGTTGTGTTCCTGTCAGTCCGGGTGGGCGCAATCCCCCTGCCTCCAGATGTTGAGGGTCCCTCCTCATCCTCTTCTTCCTCACTGGTAGAAAGAGGTCGTAGCCGCCGGCGCACTGATGTTCTCCCGCTCCGAACCTGGTCCTGCTGTTCTACCATTTGGCCAGCTGTGCCGAATGAAATGTAAGCAAAATCATGATGTAGTGGTTGTATACTTCAGGACAAGACACATACCTAGATGAGCCAAGGTCAGACTTTGTTTTCCTCTGATCACACTATACAGTTGTCAGTGTTTATGAGCTTACATTACGTGTATGTTCACTGTCATCTCCTGAATTGAGTCTGACATGGACATCTCACGAGGATATTCGTGGCTTACACAACTGTATTGGCCATCCATCAACTTTGGCATTCTTGTGATCTGTGTGTCCTGTCACTGCTACATGGGCAGGTTCCAAAACCAGTCTACCAAGGAGATCAGAGAGAGTCCAGATTTCATTAAAATTGGCCTGTGATATGGAGTCTCAGCTCTTTTACGTCTGGACAAATGTCATCTGCTGTGTAGCATTGTATGGGACAAGACAAATGCCGAATGTGGGTCACACATCCATATAGGGTCTGGGCTATTTGTTTTGCTACGTTGTGGGTCTAGACTTTTGATGTCCCCTCACAGAAGCTGGCAATCTAGTGCCACATATTGCCTTTGGTGACTGATAAGGTAGTGCAGTGCTCCGGTGACCAGTAGTGGGTCATTGTGACAGCTACCTGTACATGTGAAATGGCATACAAGCCACTGAGGGTAAGACGTGTGTCAGTGGACACACTTGGCAAATTTGGAAACACTTAAGAGTGAGGCAAGGATCTCAAAGTCTGTCTTGACTCCATGGCACATGATGATCTGTCTCAATCAGAACCCAAACTCAACAAATGCAATGCAAGTCACAGCATCCAATACCCTTTGGCCTGTCATACACACACTGGACAGTGTCTACTATTCCTCATCCAATGCACACATCAGTTATGATTCCCTTGGTTCACTGTTAGTGGTGCTGGCAGTGCAAATTTCAATACAAATGCACAAGTGTGGCTCAATTCCCCAGTTGTCATGAAGAAACTACAACTCCCAAAATGCACTCTGCCCTGTACAGTCCATATGCCACAGTGAGCCTTTTTATTCATGATGACTGCTGCATGGACACAGAATAGGTGAATGGAGGCATGGGACACACAATGGTACAGCACTGTCTTCACTCACATCATACTCCCAGACACATTTTGCATATAATGCACTTACCAGGTCTCTGCTGCTCATGCTCCACCAGCTGAGCATGGAGGGTCGTCCAAGCTGCTCGCAGGACCCTCCTGTACAGTGGGGAGAGGCGAGGACGATGTACATGGTGCTGGGAAGACTAGCCCAGCAGCTCCTCAGCCTTGTGCCGGGCCCAGCGTTTTAGGTCCTCCCAGCGCTTGTGGCATGCCCTAGTAGTCCTGGTGTGGACGCCCACTGCACTGCAGCGCTCACCGATGTTGGCCCATAGCCTGACCCGGGCTGCATTGCTCAGCTGGTATTCAGGGTCCCCATATAGCTGAGTATATTTGGACAGCACCCCCTCAGCCAAGATGTCTAATTCCCTTTCAGTGAAAGGGGGTGCTTTCTCCTCATAACCCTCAGCCATTTTGGGGGAAATAAGTTTAAGAAGAGCAGCAGGATGGCAGAGGATCTGATCTGTGATAGAGAATGACTCAGAATGAACACAAAATGGCTGTCAACAACTTCCTGTGATGTATTTCCTGTCTCCCACTTCCTGTATATCATTCCCTGTATGAAATAATGTGTTCCGGTTCATTTTCAGAGATTACGGCCCGAAAACGTAGTTTCCGGTTCCGGGGCGGCGGTTCCGCATATGCGCCTTACGCTCCGAAATCGGAAATTACGTTTTTGGGCCGTAAACTCCGAAATTGACCCGGAACACATTATTTCATACAGGAAATGAAATACAGGAAGTGGGAGACAGGAAATACATAACAGGAAGTAGTTGACAGCCATTTTGTAGTCATCCTGATCCATCCACAATCACAAATCAAATCCACTGCCATCCTGCTGTTCTGTTGTGGAAAAACCTGAAATGACAGTGCAAGTGAGAATCATAAACATGTAACAAAACGGGGAACAGACCATTTAATGATATTTTTGCGTGGACGGGGGGGCTGATACAACATCAAACCCCAGTTTCGCTTTCTCCTACTTTGCATTATGGTACATGTAGTCCATATTTAGTGCTCAACACAAGAGTTGTGTGTTGTGTTACGGAAAATTGGGGGGAAGCAGTGCTGTGTATCACAGACACATAGGGGCCGATTCCGATCTCGGTCGGAGGCGCACCCAATACTATTCGGTCGGGAAAAAAGCCATGCGAAAGCCTGTTTCCCGACCGATCCGTACAGCACACCGAACGAGCAAGTACGATGCGCACAACAGCAAAAATTCCGGCCGAGCCGTACTCACCCAAACCAGGTCCTGTTCTCCGACCGAGGCGAATCCGGAAACGCCGAATCGAGTCGCACGGAATGGAAAATGCAGCCCCGTCCGGCCGGACAAGTACGATGCGCTTTCCGTACGCGCCGAACCCGTCGCTACGCACGGCACGTCAAAGCATCCGGGAGAGGCGCACATAAGCTCCGAATCGCGCCACAACACGATCCACGGCTACGAGACGAACACAGCACAGACGAGGACGACGCGAAGCGACGAGGACGAAGCCAAGCGACGAGGACGAAGCCAAGCGACGAGGACGACGCGAAGCAACGAGAAGGACGAACGACACGAACCAACCATGAATCCCTTCGTCCCGATCATACCAATATTCTACATCTACTACCGGAACAGGCACGGACGCGTACGGCGCAGAAGGTAAGTCAGACACCAACCACAAAACACATACAACACGTACACGACACATCACACACATACACGGGGAATCTGAATATACTTACACCAGCAACAGCAGCACCATAGGGGCGGGATGCCCATCACCAATGCCACATATGCACACAGGGGCCTGAATGCGCGCCACCACCCCAACCCAGGGGGGCTGGATGCCTACCACTACTACCACCCTTAGCCAGGGGGCAGGATGCCTACCACTACTACCACCCTTAGCCAGGGGGCAGGATGCCCACCACTACTACCACCCTCACCCAGGGGGCAGGATGCCCACCACTACTACCACCCTTAGCCAGGGGGCTGGATGCCTACCACTACTACCACCCTTAGCCAGGGGGCAGGATGCCCACCACTACTACCACCCTCACCCAGGGGGCAGGATGCCCACCACTACTACCACCCTTAGCCAGGGGGCTGGATGCCTACCACTACTACCACCCTTAGCCAGGGGGCAGGATGCCCACCACTACTACCACCCTCACCCAGGGGGGCAGGATGCCCACCACTACTACCACCCTCACCCAGGGGGGCAGGATGCCCACCACTACTACCACCCTTAGCCAGGGGGCAGGATGCCCACCACTACTACCACCCTCACCCAGGGGGCAGGATGCCCACCACTACTACCACCCTCACCCAGGGGGCAGGATGCCCACCACTACTACCACCCTTAGCCAGGGGGCAGGATGCCCACCACTACTACCACCCTCACCCAGGGGGGCAGGATGCCCACCACTACTACCACCCTCACCCAGGGGGGCAGGATGCCCACCACTACTACCACCCTTAGCCAGGGGGCAGGATGCCCACCACTACTACCACCCTTAGCCAGGGGGCAGGATGCCCACCACTACTACCACCCTCACCCAGGGGGGCAGGATGCCTACCACTACTACCACCCTCACCCAGGGGGGCAGGATGCCTACCACTACCACCACCCTCACCCAGGGGGGCAGGATGCCCACCACTACTACCACCCTTAGCCAGGGGGCAGGATGCCCACCACTACTACCACCCTCACCCAGGGGGGCAGGATGCCCACCACTACTACCACCCTTAGCCAGGGGGCAGGATGCCCACCACTACTACCACCCTCACCCAGGGGGCAGGATGCCCACCACTACTACCACCCTTAGCCAGGGGGCAGGATGCCCACCACTACTACCACCCTCACCCAGGGGGGCAGGATGCCTACCACTACTACCACCCTCACCCAGGGGGGCAGGATGCCTACCACTACCACCACCCTTAGCCAGGGGGCAGGATGCCCACCACTACTACCACCCTCACCCAGGGGGGCAGGATGCCCACCACTACTACCACCCTCACCCAGGGGGGCAGGATGCCCACCACTACTACCACCCTTACCCAGGGGGCAGGATGCCCACCACTACTACCACCCTCACCCAGGGGGGCAGGATGCCCACCACTACTACCACCCTTAGCCAGGGGGCAGGATGCCCACCACTACTACCACCCTCACCCAGGGGGGCAGGATGCCCACCACTACTACCACCCTTAGCCAGGGGGCAGGATGCCCACCACTACTACCACCCTCACCCAGGGGGCAGGATGCCCACCACTACTACCACCCTTAGCCAGGGGGCAGGATGCCCACCACTACTACCACCCTCACCCAGGGGGCAGGATGCCTACCACTACTACCACCCTCACCCAGGGGGGCAGGATGCCTACCACTACCACCACCCTCACCCAGGGGGCAGGATGCCCACCACTACTACCACCCTTAGCCAGGGGGGCAGGATGCCCACCACTACTACCACCCTCACCCAGGGGGGCAGGATGCCCACCACTACTACCACCCTTAGCCAGGGGGCAGGATGCCCACCACTACTACCACCCTCACCCAGGGGGGCAGGATGCCCACCACTACTACCACCCTCACCCAGGGGGGCAGGATGCCCACCACTACTACCACCCTTAGCCAGGGGGCAGGATGCCCACCACTACTACCACCCTCACCCAGGGGGGCAGGATGCCCACCACTACTACCACCCTTAGCCAGGGGGCTGGATGCCTACCACTACTACCACCCTTAGCCAGGGGGCAGGATGCCCACCACTACTACCACCCTTACCCAGGGGGGCAGGATGCCCACCACTACTACCACCCTCACCCAGGAGGGGCAGGATGCCCACCACTACTACCACCCTTAGCCAGGGGGCAGGATGCCCACCACTACTACCACCCTCACCCAGGGGGGCAGGATGCCCACCACTACTACCACCCTTAGCCAGGGGGCAGGATGCCCACCACTGCTACCACCCTCACCCAGGGGGGCAGGATGCCCACCACTACTACCACCCTTAGCCAGGGGGCTGGATGCCTACCACTACTACCACCCCCACTCATAGGATGGACAATGCATGACACAACAAGCACACCACAACCTAGGGAATGCAAGATTAAGACATCCCCCACCACCATGACAAGCGTGTGAGCAGGCTGTGTCAAATGCCTACAACACCGAACATGACATTGAACATACAATGTGACCCCTAGCACATGTGCCACACATATATGTGTGTGGCACCCACAATGCAAGCAGCCCATGACCATTGTGGCAATGGGGCCTAAACCCCCATCATCACAGTGACCAAAAGGCAAGTGTGGGGTCCATAGCTGAAGCACATTTTGACCATTGTGGCAATGGGGTCTAAACCCCCATCATCACAGTGACCAAAAGGCAAGTGTGGGGTCCATAGCTGAAGCACATTTTGACCATTGTGGCAATGGGGTCTAAACCCCCATCATCACAGTGACCAAAAGGCAAGTGTGGGGTCCATAGCTGAAGCACATTTTGACCATTGTGGCAATGGGGTCTACACCCTCATCATCACAGTGACCAAAAGGTAATTGTTGACAAAGAAAGAGCTGCAACTGCCAAACTGCATGGATCATTCCTGGTCACAGAACCAAAAACTCATCTGTGGCAAAGTAGTGTATGTGTCCCATTGCAACATAAATTGGGGGAGCCAAATACTGCAGTGCAAATGAAACATTCCTTTGGCCATGTGCAGACAAACAACACCCATGGGGGCTGAGACCGTCAACAGTCATCAATGACACAATGACAGAAGTGACCATCAGAATGCAGAACCACATATTTGCACCAATGGGCACACAAATGCAGATACCCTGTGGAGACAGCAGATGTGAGGTGAACAGATACCATACCATGGCAGCAATGGGACACACAAACCATGATCACTGTGCTGACCGATGACCTAGGAGTCCCAGGGACAGCAGGGGAAACACACCAAACAACATACAGCCAATGGCACACCCAAGATATGCCAATGCAGTGGTGCAGATGCACAAACACAAACAGGCAGACCAACACTGTCATCATACACAGCAGGTGAGGGGTGGGGGTGCCAGTGTCCCCAGGCAACAACACAACACATGAGGAGAGCTGAATACCAATCATACAGATGTGCATACACTGCCACACTAAGGTAACTCATGGATCCAAATCCCCTATGTGGGCAAGCAGGCATTGACAGGTGAGAGGGAGCACAAAACACACATGTCACACAGGCACGTAGGAACAACAACTGAC